>JAFELO010000562.1:586171-617363 GCA_017140195.1 Eumaeus atala | reverse complement strand
CCAGCGAAAATTACGAAAATTCTCATCACACCAGAGCGCTACCGTGAGCAATTGCCGTGTACGGCGCCGTCAATTGACGAATTAGGCCTGCGCGTCAACACACTTACGTGGCAGGACTTCGGTCGCAATACAAACAGGGTTTTTTAAATTTTAAATACAAATTTCGTTTAACTAAACGTAATTATTTTGAATCCTCCACCTCCAACTATATAATGTGAAGTCGATCGAGTCTTGTGTCAAACCATTCTTATGAAGTATTCTAAATCTCTAATATTTTTTGGCCCTTTCGCAACGTCTCCACCACGTATGTGTGTCTGTATACACGCGCGCACGCGACGCCCTCTGGGCTAGACACTCACATCTGCGTTAGGGCAGTTACAACTATCGTTGCGAAGTCGCGCGGAATCGTTTAGACGCGTACCTTGGTAAGGGCTGTAGCTACAATTTAAAGTGGCAATGAAGACAAAATTACGTCTCGCATTAGTTGTGCTTATGAATTCTTATGTGCGTTGATTTAGGCAAACTATTCATAATTTTTTAAGTCTACCTATTTTAAAAGATTAGCGCGAATTGTGCGAGGAAATAAATACTATAGAATCATGTGTATACGCTAGTCTAAGTAACATGTTTATCCTATGCCCTTTGGTACGTATTACATACAGTTTGGTGCCCCCCGACTCCGCACGATCAGCGAGTGTCTCGTCCAGATACAGAGTGCTGCAATCGTGGCTACCCTGTTTGATCTATAATAACTTATACATACATAATAACGTTTATCTATAAGGTTACTTTAAAATTTGGCCATACGGCCGAACATCGTGCATGTGGTCCAACAAGGGGACAGCCACATTAGGAGCTTCGAGAAACAATGTGTCTAATGAAAGAATCGTCACTCAATGCGTTATCTAAATGTGTTATCTGCAAACGTAAATCGGAATGGCGATCCCCGCGTCGGTGTACTCGTACTAGACGAATATTAACTATTCAATACATTAACCTCACCTACCAGTTACATCTAGCTAGCCTAGCGTAAATCCGAATAAAACGATAACTTCCTAAATTGTCACAATAAAATAAATAGAAACATGTAACTGTAACATACACAACCCAACCGACAATACAAGGCGATACTTGGAAAGAAAATGTACAGTTTGTCATGCGAATACACCGGCAGCCCGTACCACGTCGTACAGTGAGTGGGGTCCTAAGTTCCAACACACATCCTTCCTTAGTTAATCTGTTTAAATTCGTTTCAATATATATCATATATATTCTGATAAAATTTGAAATAACTTATAATATTCACATTAATGTCACTATTTTAGAATATGTGTATTTATGGAGCTAGATACAAAAACGTTATACGTGCACTGCTCGAGATCACCGAACGAACTAA
The DNA here is from genome assembly GCA_017140195.1 of Eumaeus atala. Lineage (NCBI taxonomy): Eukaryota > Metazoa > Arthropoda > Insecta > Lepidoptera > Lycaenidae > Eumaeus > Eumaeus atala. The sequence goes on along the minus strand of JAFELO010000562.1, from coordinate 615,967 downwards.
TGTTACAATTAATCTAACAACCAAAGTTTGTTAACATTTCCCACATTTATTCATAGACATTGGTGTTCGTTTTTTCTAAATACGCTATCTTCTTACAGAACGCTACATCGTAACGGCGCAGTGGTGTTAGCCTTTTCTCTGCGCAACACACAAATTTAGAGATTTATTGCGCAGGAGAACGGCCCGAATACAGACAGTTTCGGAACACGTGTGTACTGTACATAGCGAGTATTACACTCGCGTTGAATGTAGTTATAATTTTAATATACTTATAATTATATATGATTAACATTACTCATTACCGAAAGGTTCCTTCGTAGCGTTTAGTTAATAACAAAATGAAACTAAAACCTAACTTCCAACGTCAACGTACATTCGTCGCAAGGCAGAAGACTGTACCATGTATCATGAAGTTGGGCGTTATTCGGAGAGGTGTATGTAAGATGAGACTGCGTTCTCTCCGGGGACGGTTACGATGCCCGCCTTCGCACCACACACAGAGACTCAGCAGAGCGACGTCGAGCTCGGCCGGCGACATCCAAACTAAGTATTAAAGCTTCACGGGTATGTTAGCTCAATTTGTTACGCCTATCTAAATGCAAGCTACCGAGCCTCGTTGGAAGTAAAGCTCGACGCGTACAGCCATAGCCGTATATGCATAACGTTGTATCATGTGTCGCGCGATACGCAGGTGTATCGTGGCATTACCCTTACCATAATAGTTCGGGGAGGGATGCAGATTGTTTCACCGAGCGGATGGCGCCATGATACATCGCCAACACAAGTATGACTCTGGCTCAGGACCTCGGCACCGACACGTCTCAGTCCATAAACGACTTACGTTAACTCTACACAAGCGCCGCGCCGCCGCTCGTCCAGATAGAGTTATAAAGCGTATCGATTTAAAACGAATATAAACATGGCGGGCCGGCGGCTCGACGCTAATATCCTATCATAGGTCAGTCATATCCATTAACATACTGTGCAATGAAATATATACACTTGACAGCTAAGATTAGGTACAGGTCGCGCAATGAGTTGAGAGCGTTCGGCGAATGTGGAGTTGTATGCGCATATATGTACGCTGATTATTTAATTTACTAATACTGAAAGTACAAATGACGCGTATGTAGCTGCGCCCGCACTTTAAAATGTTACTGCGCAAAAATCAGTACCGAGAGCTGTTAATTTGTGACAGGTGAAATAGCCATTGGATTGAATTCCGCTCATCACCCTCATGCGCCTACGCTACTCGTTCATAAGTCGTCGCGCCACCTGTACCGGCGCCTCGGGGGCTGGGGTCAGTGCGTGTACTCCGGGAAGGTGGCGGGCCGCTCGCTGCCGGAGCTGGGCGGGGAGTGCGGGGAGCGCGGGGACGGCGAGGGGAAGTAGTCGCGCGTCGGCACCGCCTCTTCACTCGCCCACCGGGCTAACTGTTGTTGAGCTTGAATAAATTCATCACTAGAAAATGATAGAGAAGAGAAACGGAGAGTCTAGGTCTTTGCGGCGGACTCCCGTCTGGCCTCTGGCTCTGATTGCCGATAGTGATACAATGGAGGCGTTTTAAAATCTTAAATGCAAATTTAATGGTAAATGCAAATTTTGAAAATTCAGACCTTGGAGCCCGCCGTTGTTATAGTGTGATGCTGTAATAAAAATGTGTCATTAAAACAATAATTAATAAAGAAAACCAGAGAAATAAACAGAATCCATTCTTAAAAAATGTATATCACATTTTGCCTAGCCAAGACGACTAAATTCTGTGTAAAAAACACTACCACAACTAACCTATTTAAATATTGCATATTTTTTCTGAGGACACTAAAACCATTGATACTTTCCATATGTATAAAGTGCAGTGATATTTTTAATAGTTTTGTCGCAAGTACAATGTATTGTGTCATACAATTGATTCATAATTCCGAAGGCTTTCTCATGACAACCAAATCTGCAGAAAGGCCTTCACACGCTAGACAAAACGAATCTATGTTACTTTGACTTAGATTTGAGTTGTTTTTAAATGATAACTTTGTAGTGCTAATATGATAAAATATTTTGCGTTTAAAAAAAAGTTAATGTTTCTGCTACGTTCACTTTCCTATCCTCATAATAATTTAATAATACGAGTAACGAATGAAAAAAAAAAATAATGAAAATATTTAGCAAACATAAATTTAGAATTTTAAAAAGGAATGAAGACAAATAAATATAATTTGTTCGAATTGTTTCCACGTGTGTCTTAATCATAGAGATTGATTACTGTTCGTAGGCAGGGGTCGGCAAGCCGTTATGCTACAAGAACTAAGAATATTTTTTTTATCTTTAATATATTATGATAATTGTCTATCAAATAGAATGTAATTAGTTATTGTACTTAATGTCTAAATGTTAGTTACAGTATTTGTACACTCCTCCGGAATGCGATCGAGTAGTTTTTAAAGCGAGCTTGCCCACCCCTGGCTGGAGATTGATCAGCTGCGACCACTAGTAATCCACAAGCCAGGTGCAAATTTCGTCAATAATTACATTTCGATCGATATCGCGTGCCGTGCCTCATATTATTGACAGGATTTTTATGGAAAAAATCTAGTCTACAAGGGCATGGCTTGTCTTTTTTGTTTTATATATTTTTGTATTCTTTTTCTTCTTAAAATAAAGGGAAGTTTTATTGAGTATGTTAGGTAATTTTTCCCTAGATGGTGCTGAAAAATCCATTCTTTTTCATGTTTGTCGCAGGTGCGCGAATATAGTCCACCGTTATATCAACAGATTTTCTCTTTCATAAAACTATTGATTTACGATATAACGTACAAATGTAACCACCCCCCATGCTGCTGCGCTAACAACACTCACAGCAGAAGATGTCGCTAACGAACGTTCATGGTAAAACTCTAATATGAATCACTTCCCGTCTCCCACTTTCCTCTAAGTAATTGCACTGTAGCCGATACAGACTAAAGAGTGCGCTAATGCTACTAACGCCAAGATGCGAGCGGGTGGACGGGGTAGGGACACCGGAAGCGAGGGCAGGTGACTCACTTCACTTGCTTATAGTAAGAGATATCGAATGAGACTTGGACATTTGATGCTGGCTCACGGATTAGAAGAACTTCAGACGACGTCACTTGATTCTGTTACGAGTGTGCAATGAGTGTAGTAGAAGTGCGCGCTCACCTCTCGCTGTCGGGCGCGTCGCGTAGACGCTCGGCGTCCGCCGTCTCGTATAGCGCATCGTCATCGGGTGGCGCGCGGTGCGGCGCGAGTGGCGCGTGCAGTGCGTGCGGCGCGTGCGGAGCGGCGGCCGCGAACAGCCCGTGGTGGCGCGCGCTGCCGCGGAACCGACCGTACGAGAACTCTTCGCCGGGGCCGATGCGACCGCGGCACCTCCTGCGGGTTGTATCGTCGCAATGAAACAATGTGCAATACTATCCATAGTCTAGTAAAGAAGCGCCAAGCTCTATACAACGATTATCTACAATGGTCTTATGGTGAAGTGCACTTAACTAGTAAGCTCTAGTGTACGACTCGCTGGTTCTTCAAACAGGATATTTTTCTACAAGATAATTGTTCCAACATATTAGGTAATAATCTCATTATCTACCTCCGAACAAACTGTTCTATTTGATCAGCAAACTTGTAAAAGCAAATTTCACAAACTTAACCTTATTGACCCCGAGAGGGCAGAAAAGAAATAACGTAACTTTTTCCATAATCCGTTACCAAAACAAAAAAATTACTTACGGTGGCACCTCGCCAGGTTCCACTCTATAGTGTCGGTCGGCTTCCGTCTCGGACATCCTGATATCCTCGGAGCCGGACGGACTCATGTGTCGGCTGGAGTGGTGCTCCAACTGTCGGATCAGGTCTTCCAAATTCCTGATCCGGATGGGCCCGCATTGAGGCGCTTCATCCTCCTCTTCCTCGCCCCGCTGTCTCCGTAGTTCTGCTTCGTGGATCTTCTCGGCGCTGGGGGCTCGTTCTCGTTTATACTCGTACTCCTGTAATGCCCGAAGGTCCCCTGAACCGACCATAGCGCCGGCGCTCGCCCGCTGGGCCGCAGCAGTTTTCAAGGCTACGATGATGTTTTCGTGATAGCCATTTAAATCCTGAAAAAAAAAAACAGTGAAAAATTAGAATATCATATGAAGTTAACATTATGTGAAGTTAACATCATGTACTGGAGAACGAAGAGCACTTTCTTTTGTTTTTTTTTTATTTATAGTCAATTTTGTGTTTGGACAGAAAAGTTAGAGTTTTATACCAATACAAAACATATCCACTGAGCTATAATACTTATAACATTGATAACGGAACACTAATATTGTTAAATCATGAACCTTGCTCCAATTAATTCGTTTTTACCTTGAACTTATACTCCATGTCTGCAACAGCGCCGGCTGGCTCCTGGCCGTCGGACTGCGATCCGGCCTCCAGTTGTTCTGATTGCGAGTCATCTCCCCACTTGTCCTTCCCGTCCACTGCGCCATAGCCATGCTTCTTCAGGATACCCTTCTCTGGCAGTTTCGCCATCGAATTTGGATTTACATCTATGAATGCTATGTCTTCTTCACCTAGAAGAAGACATTTGAGCTTGATTAACGTTAGTACAAATAGAAAACACAAAAAGCAATGAAACTATTAAATATAAAACACGTACAAAAAGACTGTAACTGTAAAAAACATCAAATAATTGCGATAAATGCAAAAAAATAATGTTACTTGCTGTCAAATAATGTTACTTGCTGTCAAATAATGTTACTTGCTGTCAAATAATGTTACTTGCTGTCAAATAATGTTACTTGCTGTCAAATAATGTTACTTGCTGTCAAAAACAAATTTGCAATTATTTGATGTTTATTACATATCACATATATTTTTTAGGCTTTTTGAGTTATAAATGTCAGTTGTACCTAAGGGTGAAAATAAATATCTGACTGACCTGAATGTGTCGGTTCATCTTCACTGCCAGAATGTACACGTTTCATTTGTTTATGGTCTCTGAAATGTGAATAATCAATTCTGACAACCTTATATAAAATTAATGCATACATTAACAGATTCAAATTTGTCAGCAAAAATGGACTGCGTACATGCTGATGGTTATCTAAAGGGGCGATCACACTTTTACGACACGTTGAGCTGATGGTTTATTTACAATACTGCTTAATTTACTTATTACTACTAGAAACACTACAACGCCCATGAGCCTGGACTCAACTGTTTTAAAGATGTTGGTGGAAGGCAGAGCTTCGGAAGATAGTTTGGATAAACTCACGGATATCGGCTCGTATTTCCTGCTCCCGACATGTGATTGCCATGTCTGAAGATAACACGCTGGGAGTCTCCACGGCTGAGGAATTCGGAAATTTCGTTTAAACTATTGCTGGCGCTCGTGAGGTTGATGTAAGTATTATTTTAATTTTCAGCGAAACTAGGTTTAATTTACGTTAATTATCTTCATCTATAATTGGTTATTTCTAAGTCTAGTAAGTGAAAACCTACAGTTTATCAGGTGCAAAATTTCTATGTTGTGTTGTATTGCACAACTGTAAGCTAACACAAGCGTGCCTGGTCTATTTGTGATCGTATCTCGTCGCATCGGAACACACAATTTCAAAGCGTCATCGCAGTCAAGCTGATGTGAATAAAGCGAAATCGTGAACGATAGTTTAGAGCGGTGAGGCGGTTCCTCGCCAAGCTTCGGACGTACCTGAGGAGGTTTCTGTTAACACCAGATCCGTTTAGAAAAGGAAACACAATCTTAATGTATGTAAAAAGGGATATGACGTGCTTTAGATATGCTACTGTGATGTTTATTTTCTAGTCGATGCTAAAATAGATTACAATTTTTGGATTATTAAATTTCTAAAGCACGTTTACCGAAAAAGAAGTAGAAGTGAGAGGTGGTGTTAGAAGTGTAATATACGCACCTAAAGGTGTTGTTAAAGGAGTGTAGTTTCCCCCCGTCCATAGAAATGTCCTCCTGTGAGTTATTGGACGTGGTCGAGCCGCCTGCAAAACTCTTCGTGACCGGTTTCTTCACGTAGGGCGGGTCGTACTTCGGCAGGGTACTCTTTTTCCTGATGCAGGCGTGGCGAGGGAACGCACACTCAGATAAATCGATTACGTTTATAAATTCGAGCGTTTCTAACGTAACGGAATCGAGAACACCTCATGGTTACAATTTTGATTGCGTGTTTTCGTTTCCGAATGGTTAAAATGTATGAATGAAAGCTTACAGTGACTATTTTATGAATTATTTGATGATCGGTTAATGTTTAAATACTAGCTGTGTCTATGCGTTACGACCGCTTTTTAATATGTTATTTTATAGCCTGCAGATGGATCAAGCGCATTGCAGCAGGAGGGTGCAAGCAGCAATTCTTTTTCATAATAGCGATAATAATGAACTACGTCATTTAGAAGTTTTTCGTATTCGTATACACGGATGAGCTTAATCCGAGGTTTTTGAGCACAAGTCTGACCAACGATATTTCTAAATCTGTTTTATTTAGCGAGCTGTCAGCTTTCATCCAGACAGTGAGTTTAATCGTCTCAACGTGAGAAATGTTGACTGTAATGAAACTTACTTCACTTAGCTGATTAATGAATGAACGAAACCCAATTCTATTGAAATGCTATTATAGAAAGTTACTTGAACAATACTGGTGCTTTTGGATATTTGAAATTAGATTTTTACTTTAAATTTTTTTTTTCGTTTCATTCCTCATAGAAAATGTTAATGATAATAATTAATTATTATAATATCAACCTTAGCTTAGTTTGAGTGTTCCTTCCATTAAAAATATCCAAGCGAGCGAATTGGTATAATATTAAACGTGAGTTTAGCATTTAGACTTTTTAATGGACAGACCACATTTGCTTATTAATATAATAACAATAGGCGGTTCTAGCTATATAGACAGCTGCTTGAAACAAGTTTCCGTGCATTGCACATTCGCTTCTCGTGCAAAAGTTTATATATAAGTATAGAATTAGTGGAAATGAGAATGATCGGTGGTGTAGTCGAGCCAGCTATATCTTCTCTATCCGATGTTTCGTATGTTACAACTTCGAGATTCGCATATACAATGGTAATGGCACTATGATGAGAGCATACCTATAGTTTGTGCTTTTATGTTAATATTGTCTATGGAGAAAGATATAGAGGCGATCGCGGCGTCGAGTCGCTGTCGAGTGCGCCCGGCGTCACGATCTCCGACCAAGAAAGGAAACGAAAACGATTCACAGTTCACATAAGCCAATGCATACATCCAAGAGCCCAGAATCTTAAGGGTTTGAATCGAGGTGTCGCTCGAGTACAACGTGGAAAGCCTCGTCGGCATGCAGCGAGGCGGCCGGACGGCGACCCCGCTCGGCGAGTGGCGCGATGGCGCAGAGCCGGGCGCGTGTGGCGCGGCGCGTGGATCGAGGCACGGCGCGAGTGATCGAGAGCGAGTGCGCGAGAGAGAAGGCCGCGGGCCGGCCGCCGCGAGCACAGAGCCACAGAACCACAGATCAAATGCAGTTGAGGCGCCACACCCGCCAGCTAGCTCTACGACCACAATAAACGACATAAAATCACCAAAAAAAAACCAACGGAAATAAAAAACAGAAATCAATCGCCGACTTTGAAAACGGAAACACCAACGCTAACGTCTAAATTAAACATACAAGTATACGAAGGTGACGATTTAAATTTCTCCTTAAAGACTACCTTTGGTCTGTTTTCTGCTCACTAACCTTAGGCACAGGGAGAAGTTTTTGTGTACTACGACTGACCTGTAGCAGAGAGCGCTCAGGGCAAATACTATGAATACCCCCCCTACCACAGACATGAGGACCGCCACGAGGAATACCGTGTTCGAGCCGTGGTAGTTCTCTGCGCCCAAAGAGAAAGATACGTCACACGCGGGCCGACGCGTGGCCACCTCCCCCCGGAGCGGGTGCGGGGGGCGGGCGACGCGAGCGGCGCCGTCGGGACCCAACACACAACACGACACGGCAGGCACGAGCGACACAGTGCGACAACAGCGAGTTACCGCGGTTACCTGAAGCAGTACGCCATCCAGGCGAAACCCACGAACACCGAGAGCACGACCGCGAGTAATAACAACACCATGTTCATGGTGCTCATCTTATTGCCCTCGTGCTCACCTGCAAGAGAGGGTCCCGCGCGTTAGTGCGCCGGCGCCGCCCGCGTCCGACCACGTCGAGCAATGCTCCCCTGTCCGCCCGCTTACACACGTGCCGCGACTTTACTTCGACACAAACGGCCAGATTGTCAATCGCAAATTTGCACGTCGGGTTATTTCGCCATAGTGCGTTCCAAACAAATCAGTATAAACTTAGTAGCCCGTAGTCCGTAGTCCGTCATCTACCGCGTGGTATCCTCAGTTTGTGCGACGAGCGATACATTAAGTTGCGTGGTAGAAGTAGTACGAATAACCGTTTATACACATCATTTGAAAGGCACTAGATACCCTGTTCGCGTCTAGATTGTAGTGACGTCATCAGTACGAACACAACGAATCTAAACGTTTCAAGTTAGTAACCATTTGATTGATCGCGAGCAGACTAACATTGATGACGTCACTGCACTCTTAACGTAAACCGAGTATACATATGTAGAAGGTACTCATAATAAGGAAGCTACTGCGGAATGTATATTGTTTTTTAAATTTGGGTATAATGTTTACTTTCAATAATATTGCGATATCGAATCCAGATATATCATTTGCACACGAGTACACAATTTTTTGCGCACACGCGTACAAAACGTGTATAATTAATAATATCATACAGATTTTGTATGAAGTATTTTTTTTTGCTTTCTTATCGATTGCGATTTCTGTTAAGAATGGATTTTGAAGAGCAGTGCTCGAGTTCGTGAGGCCAATTCATAAAAAGTAAACGAAAACAGAATATAGCAATGTTATACAAGAAGGTAGGCACCTGTAAAAATAACCAACAGCACGATTAGTACACAGGACATGGCACAGTTTCAAAACAAACAGAAGGAGAAAGAAGCGAAGCCAAGATATACATTATATTTACAAATCACACTCCGGAACATTTCCACATTATGTTTGGATCCTGCGAAATCACTAACAGATAGTTAGTACTTTATATAATATGTATAGACTTTACATATATATACATACATAGAGCATATCTTACGAAGGCCTAAAATCTTTATGCGTTTGTATAGTAATAATAACTTAGTATTTAGTATATTGCTAATCCAATGTAGTTTACTAGCTGACGCGATAGACGTTATTCTGTCATAAATTGAAGTTTTCATTGTAACGTGTAAACATAAAAAAATATTAAGGGTGAACAACCCTTACCACTTAGGGGTTTGAAAAGTAGATAGTAGCCGATTCTAAGACGTACTAAATATGCATATAAAATCTGGCAAAAATCGATAAAGCCGTTTCGGAGGGGTAAGGTAACTAAGGTAAAAAAAAACTTTATGACGCGAGAATTTTGTGTACAAGATACGTAATATAGCAGCGTTATGTGTATTTACAATTAAATATACTTTGTTACCTTTAAATTATAATACCGGGACTGTTTATTTAATATACTTTGTTACCTTTAAATTATAATACCGGGACTGTTTATTTAATATACTTTGTTACCTTTAAATTATAATACCGGGACTGTTTATTTAATATACTTCGTTACCTTTAAATTATAATACCGGGACTGTTTATTTAATATACTTTGTTACCTTTAAATTATAATACCGGGACTGTTTATTTAATATACTTTGTTACCTTTAAATTATAATACTGGGACTGTTTATTTAATATACTTTGTTACCTTTAAATTATAATACCGGGACTGTTTATTTAAGAGAGGTCAATGATCCTCGCAACTGCGATTGTATTTTTGGCCACAGTCTATTGTTATATTTGTTTATACACCAATAATACTAAGTTTGTGCTTCTGGTTTCAGCCTCAAATCGTTACGTCAAGTATATCAAAGGATTTTCGGTTTCAGTAACAGTTTTCATCTACTGCTACAGCGATTTTTACGGTAACTTCGAAATAATTTATTTTCTATTCCCTTATAGACTTAGGTTATCAGAATCTAGATGATTCATCTATCTCAGATCTCTTGGAAACAAAACCTATTAATTAAAATAATATAAACAATATTATTTTCTACATTAGCCTCGACTTGTTCTGGTCCGCTTCGATAGGAAACATCAGAATAGAAAAAAATGAAAGTCCTGTTCATCCATATTATTTGTCAGTGTGCTAATAAAAAAGTACAACAGGAAATGAAGAAAAAGCATAAGCAAAGAAGTAGGAAAGGACAGGTCTGCTACTGGGGTCGACTCACCATATGGCGTCTCCTTTTTGGTCATGTTATACGCCGCCTTGGTCGTGTTCTCGGGCACGTAGGTGGTAGGAGACGGCGGAATGGCGTCCGGCTGGGAACAGTCCGGCCCGGTCCATCCTCGGTCGCACACACACTTGTTCGAGTTGGAGCATTTCTGAAACATTAAGGAATGTATAATAAATATTTATCAATCAGGTGCCCACCTGGATTCGAGTTCTAGAGAGAAGAGATAAAATGTGTAACGGATGAAGTTTTCATTTCTCTTTTTTTTACTAACGTACAGAAGGATGTCGAGCGCGCGCAGGTTCCTATGTTATTCCACAGCCTGGACGGCTTCACGGATATTAACGCTCAGGGTGTCGTTACACTTGTCTTGGTAACGCGACTGACACATCAAAATATATTTTTAGCAGTCAGGTCTTTTTATAGTACGGGGGTGCAGCCCTGTACTACGGACGGCGAATCGGAGACTTTTGACGACTATTGACGGCTTAAGACGTCTGGATTATTGTAGGCGCGTTGCATTCACTTCCTCCTCCCCGTGAATAAGCCACCGGGTACTCATATGTCGCATGAAACGTGAGAACGTAGCTGTCACTTTAGGGCGGTGTCAAGTGAGCGAGTGATCCCCATTCGTGCCGTCCTAATTTGGTTACAATCAGTTTTTGTCTGTCAATCAAATGTTAGTTAACATCTACACTTTTCTCTGTCACAATTAGTTTCCTCGCAGCAAATAAGAACTTGAAGTAATACTCAAGCTCCGTACTTATTTGCTTAAAGTAAAGTAGGACAGAATCAGTCATGCCACTCCACCCTTTTTTTTGATGTGGGCAAACGCACTTGCGCGCCATCACCGGCCCTAGGTGAGTTCGGGTTCAGTGACGCGTGGGGCTCGCGACACTTTGTAATGCCGAATACCCACAGAAACTATCGCGATTGCCATCAGTGCCGCCCGTGGTGAAGTGCGCCGACTACAAGAACACCGAAGGAGGGTGCGAGTAAACCCAACAATAAATCCTTACGGATTATCAAAACACACAAGAAAGCTAAACAATTATTTGCCTCTAACTCCATTGCAAAATTAAATTTTGGAGCCCATATAAAACACCGACGTGTTACAAAATCTGCGGTCTGTGAGCATGCTGAAGTTGGCCCCTGCCATTAAATTAGATTCGATAAAGCGCAAATCCTCACGAGGGAACACCGATATCTGAGAAGGATGATCCGTGACGCTATTGAAATTAAAAAATATCCAAATTTAATTAGAAAAGATGGCTGGGTTCTTCCCTCCGCTTGCTTCAATGGTAAACATAATCAAATCAAAAAGCGAACATAACAACTCAAGACAGCAAGATATAATAAGTATTGTTTGCATTAATCGGAAAGTATTGTTTGCGAACTAAATAATTATAATCCTTCGGGTACTTTTAATAATTTCTGGTATCAAGACATCTGTCGGCGCAGTCTAGCCGTGGCCATGGTAAAGCTTCTGAAACGTGGTTATACTTATTTAACTATAAGTAAATAAACCGCAATTTAATCCATAAAAGCAGTTTTATTGTAAATATTATAAAGTTGTTATTATCACGAAAACGTATTAAGACGTTTGCCTTCGAACAATAATGTTCAAAATATTGTCCCCTAAGTTCTCATTCAGTTTGGTATATTGTTGCGAGTGAGACAAATTCCGTTAAAACTCACAGCTACCTGAACAGAACCCGTGTTCTGCTGTTAAGCGAATAATTTAAATTGTTTACAAACTTCTTTGCGTCTTTGCGTTGTACGAGATTTCGGGGTTTCGATAAAATAAAGTTGTGTATGGGTTGGGAAGTTTTTAATTGCTTTCTATAAATAAATTTGCTGTTCAAGATATTATAATACGCTTTCTGTCCTAAATATTTAACTCGTATAGAGTAAACATGTTTCCTACATTCGAACTCAAAATATTTTATACAAAATAAGAGTTAACAATCCTGTTTTGAATGCCTATGAATACTCTGTACATTATTGGTTCAACTCCAGCTCTGACCGGAGGGGAACCAATGATACAAACTCAGCGGCATTGATTACTTAATTGTACATACGTTAATCGCTTCTATGAATTCGCATGGTAATTGAATAATTATTTAGATTTATCCTAACCCGTAATTAGAATAAATTCCCTGTTGGCTTACCGTTCGCCGCTATTCGTTTAAACCTTATCGCTTGCTTACTATTTAAAACTATCATTTCGTACCGCTCCGCACCTTACAGCTTGGTTTACATGCTTCTAATCGTGCCTATTCAGCCACATAACATAATAGTGCTTGTTAAAAGTGATTAGTATCTATTTCCAAAACCGTACGCAGCCTACGAACTAAAAACCCACGTGATAAATATTGGGTGATTTCAATATGCGAAATATTGCATGGTCCCCAAATAGAAATGGCCTGTCCTTTTCTCAGAGTAATGTACACGATTCGTATTAGTGTGAAGTATTTCATGAATTAAACACGTGCGACCTATTACAATATAGCTGTTTTCATAATGTTAACGACCGTATTTTAGACTTAGTATTTTCGAGCCACGACGTCTCGATCATAATTATTTTCCATTAGTAGTAGAAGATAAAATTATCGTGAGGTGAATTTTGCATGTTATCTTGCTGGAAAACCCCTGCCATTCAGAAAATTACTTACCAAGCTGGCGATTGTTGAACGATCTGAACTAGTGTAGATGCTATTTATTGGGAAATTGAATTGTACAATAAATCTTTTGTAGACGCAGTCTCTTTCATTTACAATGGTATTTATGAATTACGTAACTTACCTGTTGCATTAAAGACGTTTACACCTTCCACTAAATATCCGTATGGTACAGTAAGCTTTTAATCAAGATATTAAAAGAAATTTATAAATACCACTGTACATTTGAAACCTGTCAGAGCAAAATTTCAGACATAAATTCTATGGAAGTGTCAAGACGTGTTCCACCTACTTAAAACTCTCAATTCCAATATGTCAGTTGGATCGGACGACATTCCGCTCGGTTTCATTGTAAAATGTGCTATAAGTTTGACCCTGCTACTAACAATTCTATATCGTCGACCTGTAGCGGAAGGTATAGTGCCAGATACTTGGCAGCACGCATGTGTCACTTCCGTTCACAAGAAAGGACCCGAAAATAAAATTGAATACTACAGACCTGTCCCTAAACTGTGTCTTCTTACAGTTTGATGTGATTACTTTATACGGGATTTAAGCAAGTCACTTTTAACATAGCTGTATTAGAGGTAAATCTACCGCCTCTAACTTGCTTCTCTGCTATGAGTTTATTTCCCACCATATGTCACATTTCTCCCAGGTAAATGTAACTTATACCGACTATACCCAGTGTTTCAATAAAAAGATCACTCAATACTGTTGAATAAACTAAAATTCATTGGAATTAGAGGGAATTTGTATCGTTGCTTTTATTCATATGTTCACAACAGATGTCATTAAATAAATAAATAAACGTCTATCTTGCAACATATCAACGATTACAGTGCAACAAAGTATGAAATTTAATATATTGACAACTTTGCAAAATTAGTCCCAAGCTCGGCATTTGCTGACACACGTGTCAGCACCGATCTTCCGCTTGAGACACCCGACACCACGGATACACCAACCACATTACAATTAAATTATAAATTTTAATTAAACTTAAATTATAAACATTAAACTCTAAGTAAAAACTTATACAATGACAATAAATATAATATGGCGTATGTAATAAAAAATATTTTTAAAATTTTCTTTACACTAGCTGACATACATTGGAAGAACGTCATACAGGGGAAAACAGGTTAAATTGAAGAGGAGAAGTAAGAAGCACAAACGTCAAAGTAATTTGTTTGTATGTATTTAACATATCTTTGTAAGTTTGACTTAATTAGAAACTTATTAAGACTTATAAAATACTTTACTGTGCATTTGTTACGAGTCACTTGGAGTGTGACTCGCAAGTATAGATAGAATCCACGTTAAATCAGATGCATTTTTAGCATTAGAGTATTCAGATACGTTTCCTGAGCCATTTACAGTTTAGAACGAAGGACCATCTTTTTTCTATGAAGTACAAGGAGTGATATAGAAAATTTCATTTCTTACCGCTTAAAGAACTGAGGGATTATCGCAGGCTTATGATACCTAATGAATATGGAGAACGGAAATGTTGACTGTCCTGAACTCTTAAAAATGATAGGCTTCCGCACTACAACTACAACTACAACTAGAGACAGACTGTATTTGTCACTCGAGCATAAGAGTACCGACTTCAAGAGGGTGGCTCCGAGTTCAGAGAGCGATATCGAGATACGATTTCTTTACTACAGCTACTAATAGTATGAAGCGCCTGTTAACTTCAACAGGGTGGCTCCGAGTTTAGAGAGCGATATCGAGATACGATTTCTTTACTACAGCTACTAATAGTATGAAGCGCCTGTTAACTTCAACAGGGTGGCTCCGAGTTCAGAGAGCGATATCGAGATACGATTTCTTTACTACAGCTACTAATAGTATGAAGCGCCTGTTAACAACAGACGTTTCACTTCTTCTATCAAGGAATAATAATAATGTTAATTGAACACTTTGTGCTGTGACTTTAAATGTCACTTACGTTAATGGAGATGGTGACGGTGATGGTGATGGTGATGCTAATTGTGAAACATTTTATTTGACCTTCTCAATATATCTAGATTTCATATTGTCAACGCTAGCTGAAATTATTCCGAATAAGTAAAAATAAAAAAAGAATATTAATCTATAAACATCAGTTCGCAGTTCTATTATATCAGTGATCCAACATTTTTTTAAACAGTTTATCAGGACAGTCTTTTCATGTCTATCGACGCCCACAGACAAATGCATATTTGTTATGCCCAATCGTTGCCTTCACCAACGATATGGCTAATCAGAACCCGCCCGAAACGCGACAGCGTAGCTGTCATGTCACTTTCTCCCTGGTCGCGCCGGGCCTATTCGCTGCAACGCAGCACGGAACTGCCTCTCACATCTGCGGGAGACTGTGCAATTGAGCCTAAATCCTTGCTATCCATTAAGTACAGTTATTGCAAAGTTGAAATATAAATAGCTCACATCCGGAACACAAACATTGGCCGGTGTCCCGTGTTATGTAATTTGGCTGAGTCTGGTTAGTCAGTACCTAACTTGAACACAACTTCACGGCCGCGGTGCTCCCGGCCCGCTCACACAATAGTCAGTCGCAGCGGATTACGGAGGACTTGGAGGCGGTAGATACAACTACTAACTGGACTTGGGTTCTCCACAACTTTGCGGATTATCGCCCCCCGTACGGCCACGTATAGCTGTCTAAGGCATTTAATGCAATAGATTAAGGACAGCATATAATTCCGAGCAGCACGTACCTAATATCCCTTTTTTTCTTTGTGGCTTTTATTCGCGCACGAAGGGATGTGTGCCATTCTCGATAAAATAGTGGTAAAAAACACGTTTTTTTGTATGGATTAGTTTATTCTACTTTTTATTTGTCGCTAAAGCGGCAACTGAAAGAAATATATAATCTGAAAATTTCAACTGCGTAGCTCTCAAGCTTCATGACGTGCCTGCTGACGGACAAATGGACAGAGGAGTCTCAGTAGTACTTAGCCGTAAAAAAAGGAGTTAAATCACATGAAACAGCAGTGTAACGCTTTACCGCGTTCATGTTTTTGCGCATGGAACACTTCATTTCTGTTACCCAATGATCTATTAAAATTATATGCATACTAGTGGAACTCGCAAATGGTGTTATAGACGACAAAATTATTGCTTCGGTGTTTATTTCAACTTCCACTAAACTAAAACTATTCAATCGCATTCAAACAACTGGGCTGTGCACGAACAAATTCCATTAAAACTACATTCATTACAACATTTTTTTACATTTTACTTTGGCTTAATGCAACACGTAGGGGTGACGTGGCAGGTGTACGTACAATGAGAACAATTATATTTCACAATGCAAATTATCGTTGGAAGCGGAGTATTATATGCTTGTTACAATACATCCTAATATTGTTATATGCTTATAACATATAATTATTAGGAGTAGATAGGAGGCCTCGAAGATAGCAGAAACTTCGTCGATTCAAAAAATAAGACCAAAAGTGAAGTATGTGGTCGAAGTTAGGGGCACAAACTACCACGGTAGACTAAACATTTGAACTTTTTGTGTTGAGAACGTGTGAAGGGTATATAAACTATAATATTATAATTTGTAGTAGTAAAATGATTAATTAAGGTTTGGTTTCACAACGTTTAGATTCCCATTGAGCGCTGGGAGCTAATTATTTACAATGTGTTGACTGTGTTATCGGTCTCCTCAGTACAGCTAACTCAGGCAGATTGGTACAGAGCTGACATAAACGAATATTGCCTTTGTAGTAGGTAGGAAATATTACCTACCCTACAATATTTGACGGAGTCAGCAAGCTGGCTGTGCCGCGCCCTCTTATCTCCGTTCGTCTCTGTGGATGAACTGGAAGACTGTTTTTATCAGAATGAGATAGTGAAGAAATAATGATCGCGTTTATTTACAAAAATACCAAGTCAGATCCAAACCGTCGTCCGTATGAAGTGTTCTTTGTTCGGTGGTATAAAAGATGTGCAATTGTCACATTACGCACTTTCTAAAAAAGTTAGAATCATGCGCGTGAGGTTGACTGCGCGCGTGACCGTTATAATTAAATCTATGTATTCATATGTGAAATAAAATGCTAATGAAGTACGGATAGAGTTGAAATATCCTTGTTTCATGCGGGCTAAAGAGGCGAGATAACTGACATAATTGGCAAAGTGAAAAGTAGCCAAGTTAGAGCCGCGGGAGGTCATAAACAAACAGAACAACATGTAACACGTCTGAACACTCGTTTGTAAAGCCGGAGCGAAGTCCTTCGTCACCGGCGCGCTAAACCCACCGGGAGCTGCTAATTACGAGTGTGAGAGCTTGGTGCGTGGCGCAAGTGACAAGCGTATCGTGGCGAACGTTATTCTTTATCTTAACTAATGACAAAAAGCGTAGTCAGCAAATGCAGTTACAATAAATTCCAGAGAAGGTATTTAGATCTGAGTATTTTCTAGGTAAGCTAATTTTTTTATGATATAGGTGGTGCAAAGGAGCAATCGTGGCCTATTGATGATTACCGGCTCCCGCAAACATCTTAATTGAGATTATACAGATGCGTTGCTCTCTTTCTTGCTACTTCCTGGCAACCGCAATCTCTGGCACGCTTGGCTTACACTTCTGCGTACGTCGATCATTTCAATATGAATGTTATATTATGTAATAAATGCATATTACTAAAACACGAATTGAAGAATTATTTTCTGATATCCTAATCCGCTTACGCTTATTTCTTGTATCACATAGAACGTTGTACAGAGGATAAGTTATAATTAATGATGTCCGAACTTAGTCCGGTCCGATTAAACGACATTCAATTAAACGTCGGCGACCGAGTGCGGCTACACCGCGTCCACTTCAACAATAAACTTAACAGCTTCACCACTAACTTGGGCCCTCGACTCAATAGAGACCTGTTCAATTTGTAGTGAACTCCAACTTCAACAAATTATTATCTACAACCACTTCCTCTAGAAGAAGGTTCATTCAAGTGACAGTGGCCTGATTGTGTATTGAATGCTTAGGAGAGGATATGGTCGAGTTGCCAATAAGGTTTCAAAGCGAAGGAATTAATACGGAGGCAAACGTATCTGCATAACATACGGATGTTAATGGGCGTCGGCAATCACCGATGTCTCGTTTGTATATCAATGCTATAAAGTACATTCTAGTACTAATTAACTCCAGTCATCTAGTTCTAGTGCTTTCATAGAGCCTATAGCCTAGTGACGTATATCGTAACTACATGCTAGCTACAGGCCTCACCAAGCTACGTGCTCGGCCTGATGCCGAGGTGATGGGTGTGTTGTCGGATGGGATCATCTCATCCCCCTTAAGGGGGTTGGGGGCTTTCGTGAGGTTTCAGTGAAGTAGGGTTCCCCACTAGGGAGTTTAGATTCACCACAATAGACGGCAACTCGCCCAGAGTGAGCCGATGTGGTGTAAATGCCTTCAACAAAAAACGTAGTGACCCTGACCACGAACATCTTAGAACGTTTGTCACGTGGCGGGTAACTCTTGCTGAGTCACTCGCTAGGCTCTGAGCGCTAGGCGAGCCACATGTCAGCGCGCGTAGGTTTAAGCAAAATACTTCATAGCTATTGGGGGTCTAAGCACAATACTCACCCCCCTGGCGGAGCACTCGTTGTTGTTGTGGTCGGTGGGGCACTTGGTGTGGTCAATGAAGGGGAAGATGGAGGTGCAGGTCTGGTTGACGCAGATGAGGTTGTCGCCGCACGGCGTGCCGTCACGCACCAGGCCCAGTGGAGCCATTTCCGAGTGTTCCACGCGCCCGGTGATCGCCCTGGAATGATTGGGTCCACAATTCTACATAAAACACCACAATATAAGGCACACATTCAATAATATAAAGTGTTTTAAGGGAGACAAACCTAATTTACGGACAGGTCTTTCACTCGGAAGCACACTCCCTTACATACGAAATATGACAGTGAAACCATACATCTCTTTACCGTTGGTATTCAAGAGAGAGGCAAGACCGTGCTATGAGATAGTGCGGCACTGCCGTGCAGCATCGCAGCCGAACTCGTAAGGCATAAACAGGAAGGTACCTCTACGATAAAAGTGACGGGGAAAAATATAGCTGTGGTTTCAGTGATTTATGGGTATCCGGTAGCCCATTGGCGGGGTAAAGAGAATAAAGGAATTCTCAATAATAATTATGAGGCGAATAAATATTAGGCGTTTGCCTAAAAAGTAAATTTGCAGTAGAGTAATATGTGCTTTTAGAAACTGTTAAATAGATTTTTAGTTTGACTCACTTGCAATCGTACTCCTGCCCCTTGATGGTAACCACAGTCCTCGTGTAGTATTCGTCCATCCCGGGCAGCACCGGGTACTTGTTGCCGGACTGACACTGGAGCGAGCCGCACCGCACGTTCCTGTTCACACGTCGGTTACGGATATATATACCGATAGTCAATAAACTGTGAGAGGAGACCAAGTAACGGAAACAGAGGCTCTTTTCAAGCTTTCTGGTCCTTGTATATGTGTCCCTGTTGGGTTAAGGATACGCTGTTTTATGTATCATCAGCCTTCTTTCGACCACTGCTAAACAAAGGCATATTTCGAGGATCACCTGCTATTCGTATCCAACTTTGGCTAGCTACTTCTCTGAAATGTCATTTGCTGAAGACCAGATGGACATTACGAAATGGGTCCCCGATATCTGTTCGGCTCCGTTGTACGTCCGTCTTCACTCAGAACCAAGGTGGCATCTCCATCTGTTCTTCAGCAGATGAGACTAGCTAACTGGTGAATTACAGCTTATGGAATATTAATACGAGGATATTCTGAACATGACATTATACTCCAATGTCGCCAGTTTCCAGTTGTTATTCTGCTATTCAAAATGATTCTCACTCCACGTCACACTTGATGTAATTTCCTCCGCCGTCCTTCCCGCAGTGGCCCGTGACTGCGCCCTTCGAGTTAAACTGCTCGAAACACTCCTTGTCCGCACCAGCGCCGCCGGTCCCCCAGATCTTCTCGCACTGCAGAGACAGCGTGGGACACTGTCCGGCGAAGCAGTAGCCCTTGCCAAACTCGCAGGGCTCGCCGTTCTTCCGATGGGCGTCGGCGGGACAAGCGCCGGACGATCCGGTGCATGTCTCTTCCAAATCACATTCGTTTGTCGCGTCCCGGCATGGCAGGCCCCTAGGCTTCAGCTGTAGGTAAACGTAATGGATTTGTTATCGTAAAGAGAATCAGTTCCAGTATAGTTTATACTTCGGCAGCGACGGCGGTGTACTCACCTTTTATGTTTGGAACACACACATACATATCTACTTATGATCACTACAAAATAAATTAAATGAATTATATTGTCCGCATGATTTCTTTGTTATTATAGCGTAAATATATTGATTTTTACACTCTAATTTCAAATATAGAACACGGATCGACTAAGTCTAACAAGTCAGCTCAAAAATGTCCCGAAAAAAAAACATTAAATAATAATTTATAGGAGCGATTTTAATCTCTCCTGAAATTGGCAAAGCAGATAAGTGGAATACATAAATCGTAATTTAATGTTTAATTTTAAGGGTGCTGTTTACTTAAAGAATTGTACTGTACAACACTATTAAGCAGTTGAGTTTTCTGTACCAGTAACGTTCATGGCTGTAACGTGATCAATACGTAACAATTTAGAAATTTGAAAAGCTTAAAAATCTGGCGTGCTATTGGGGAAACCCAGTTCCTGTAGAGAACAACAACCACATGTTGTTGATGAAATGGCAAGCACCTGGCACTTTTCGCAGCACTCCCCCGACGCGCACTGCGCCTCCTTGGTGAGGCGGCAAGTGAAGGGATCGCAGCACGGGTTGAGCTTCTGGCACTCGGCGATGGTGCCGCAGTCACACTCCTCGCCCTCGTCCAGCCTGCCGTTGCCGCATTGCCGGTTGACCACGAGCTATAATCAACAAAATACTACAGCATGTTCTAGAAGAGTTGTTACACACGAAGAAGAGGTTCGCTGAAGTGGCAACGGGCTGGTCCCACACTCAGATGATCACACGGCAGATGGGCCACTGAGGTTCTGGAGTGGGGGCAGCGTGTAGGAAAAATAAGTGTTGGTCGACCGTTCACCAGGCGGAAATACGATATCCGTGCAGTAGCTGGTCCGGAATGGATGAGAGTAGCAGGAGATCGGTCGCCTTAGCGTCTATTGAAGGAGGTCTATGTCCAGCAGTGGACCGATAAGGACTGATAATGATGACGATGATGTTACACTCTGAAGAATAGATGGCAGGTGGTCGCTGGCCCTTACACTTTGGAATTGTAGTCTACGCTTGGGCAGACGAAATGATGGTCTAACCAGGTAGGATGACAAATAGATCAGCAAAGACGTATGATAATGATATTTGACACGCACGGTAGGTAAGGACTCATTAGAGAACCGACGTGAATATGATATTGTATATATTGTACATTTTTTACAGAATAGGGGTGCGAACGAGCAATCGGAGCCTTTTTACGACTTCCGAAGCCCATGAACATCCACATAATTACTATGCCGATGCGTTGCCCTCCTGCCACCCGTCCCGATGGGCCTACTATTATCATTACAATCCGCACTTACATACAGCTTTATATAATTTTGCAGCGATACCACACCGCTCTATCTGTCTACAGTGCTATGTTTCTTGCGATTTGTGAGTTTCTGCTGGCGAATTAGACGGAATGAGTGTCAATAGCCATCTATAGACTACTTGTTGGCCCCTTTACACCTTCAAACATAGTCGGTAAAAAATTCTTAAAAACAACGCAATAGATAAGTAGAACATTACGTAGTCATACGCGAAAAGATTTGTTTAACAACTGATTCTCCCAAAAGTCACATTAAAAGTAACAGGGTTATCTACTATTACTTTAGTAACGCAAATGATTTGAACCAGCAAAAAAAACACCAAAAATTTTACGCGAAATAGAATACAGGAATACATAAATTAAATATAATTTACAGCTATGTGAGCTTATCCAAACGAGCAGTTTATCAGATCATATCGAGGCCTCGACAAAAAATGATGTCAGAGTTATAGTAACAGTTTAAATTTATCAGCAAACTACAGTTTGCAACTAATGACTAAATTTATTAGCAAAATTTAATTTTATAGATAACCGTATAACGATAACTAACAGCAACAGTTTCATCATCATCAACATCAGCCCTTGTCGGTCCACTGACGCAGGCCACTTTCGATGAACGCCAAGATCGATCTCCTGCTATTTGCATCCATCCCGGACCGGCTACTGCACGGAGATCGCCTTCCCACCTGGTGAACGGTCGACCGACACTCCGTTTTCCTACACGCGGCCTCCACTCCAGAACCTTCCTGGCCCATCTGCCATCTGTTCTTCTGAGAGTGGGACCAGCCCACTGCCACTTCAGCGAGCTCATTCGTTAAAAGAAAAGCCAAAGTTTATATTATAGTACTACAGTCATTGTTTATTTTTTAAAATATAGATTAAAAATATCACCTTTATTTTATAAAATATAGATTAAAAATATCACCTTTATTTTATAAAATATAGATTAAAAATATCACCTTTATTTTATAAAATATAGATTAACAATATCACCTTTATTTTAGATGAATTAATCCATAAAGAGTTAGTAACAAATTACACTTATTATTTATGTTTGTGTAAATTGTTAAGCAATATTTAAAAATCATGATTAGTAAAAACTAGTTTACTTTATCGTAGCTAAGTGACTGTCGACGCACGTAGAATTTAGAGGGCCACAGTATCAACGCTCCATTCCGATGCTGAAGAACCTGCGGACCAGTTGCACAGGCTCCCTTTACAATCCCGGGTACTCTATTAGGAAATCAACTCGAGAATAAACTACAAATTTCGTTTTCAGAAGGTTCTGTTATTCGTAGACTTAATCAATAAGAAACGTTTATGTGGTAGTTACTAGTAGAGTGTTGAAAAGTTGCTTGATACTCCAACATATCTAACTTTTTTTTGCTCACGCGGAAAAACCACATTTACGCACCCACACCGGCCTCGGGTGGCTGGGTGGGGTCCCTGCACATTATAGTGCCTAATACTCACAAAAACCACCGCCAGTGGTATCAGTGCTGCATTTGATAAGCGCCCCGGAACTACAAATCATCAGGGCATCTCGATGGCTAGTCAGTCCCTGATGGGACCGACGCCTCCTCTACAGAAGGGGTGCCCGGCACCAGGACAACACAACTTTGGGACAGTGCAATAGGGTGAGGTTCTCAACGTCGCCACTTCCTCTATGCGCAAAAGTGCCTCCTCCTCCAGTTGTTTTGTCCCTTCTTCTAATAAGGCGGGTACCTAGTCTGATATGAGACAGTCAAATAGCGGCAAATAGCTACGACGCTTAATGTAGATAGGTGAGGTTGTGTCGACGTTTGAGAAAGAGATTCGTATAATTTTTTATCGCTAAATGCTAACGTCGAAATGAAAAAAAAATCGCCAATCAGTCGATAAGTAAATATGTAGGCGAAATCGGGAGATCCAGCGAGACTATGTAAATTTATTCCAATAAAGTGGGCCCGGGAGGGTTCTATTATATATTCTCAAACGGGAGATAATTCCGTGCGCGGGGAGCCCGATATTAACATAACTTTTATTAAGAGTGGCCCGAGACGACAAACAATGCGGTGATTAATTTGGACCGAGGATACCTCTTTTGCATACACCTCTCTATTGTCTTTTTCAAAGGCGTCCTTATTTATCATTGTATTTTTTAATGGCAAGGCCTGGAATAATGCAGTGTCTATGGCTGCTGGTTTCATTAAATATTTGTATTTGTAAATATAAATTCTTATGTTCACGCGAATGTTGCCAACAATAAAACGACTATAACGGGCTACAACATCGCTGCAATAAAGTAGTTTTATTTCTTGCGTTTGTGAAAATTACAAATTTATTTTATAGTGTTTAATTGTATAAAGTTCTTTTGAAGTGAAGCCCGCAATATATTGTAAGCGATACCAAACTTTACACTATCGAAAGGGTGAACTGGCAGCAATAGACAAGAAATAAATAGTAGCCTCATATTATATACAATGTTGAGAAAATATAATTTAGCTCGTACTCGCGGTGATGAGAAGTGCCGTTTAGATACCTATTTGTCTCAAGATGCAAGAATGTACAAGCTTGAGGATATTGAAATGAAAAAACATCCAAATTTCAATGGAAAAGATGACTGGGTTCGTCACATCATGTCTTTTGGAAGGTAAGCATTATCAAATCAAAAAGTAAACATAACACCTCAAGACAGAAAGACATAATAAGTACTGTTTTCGTTAATCGGAACAACTAAAATTAAAATTCTTCGGGTAGTTTTAAAAACTTATAACATCAGGACATCTGTCATCTCAGTCCAACCGTAACCATGGTTGCTGTAAAGCTTCTGAAATGTCGGGCTAGTTAAATAATTAAATAAACCGCAATAGAATCCGTAAAAGTAGTTTCATTGTATATCTACGAAGATTATGAAAAGTGTGAAGGCCGGATACAATTAAGGAGTCAGTAAAGAGTTTCATAGAAAATTTTCGGAATTCTAATATCGGCGAAGATATTTTCCGTCGAGTGTACCTAACAGTCTAGTTCCGCGTAGTGAATTTTGAGGTGTGTATTAGCTGGTGCCTCGCCATAACTCTGGCAGGCGAGCCGCCGGAACGCGGACGATGTTTCGTGGAGAATTTAAGTTCGTGTGAGCCGAGCATAGCGGGCGCTGAGGTGGAGATTATGTCGTCGCTTGCCACAGCGTCTTTATTAAAAGCTTTAGCTACAGTACACGGTATTTTCAAATCTGTTTTAAATTTATTTTGTTTGTAAAGAAGATTATAAATTAATTGTTTCAAATTAAACGCTGATTTATCCTTGAAGTTATTAAAATATTTACACTAGCTGACCGGGCCACTACACACACACCGGGACACCGGGTAATAAAATATTTGGGAGAAGTCCTACATCTGTGTGAAATTTTATTAAAATCAGTCCGTTAGCTTTAGATACTAGCCTGGATAAACATCGTGACAGGCGAGTTTTATACATTATTAGCATCATCCCGCGGCTGCACTGCTATTTATCGTAGGTGGCTATTAGTCGTAGCGACATGGTGTAACATAGCACATTGCCTTCTTCGACAAATGAACTATCGAAAACCAAAATAATTAGTCTATTCGGGCCAGTAGAGATTCGCGCATTCAAACAAACAAACAACCAAAATCTTCAGGTTTATATTATTAAGTATAGGAGATAAAAAAATAAGAATAGAATTAAATAATATTCAATTCTACTCTATTGCCATTGTCTTTTTTTTGTATGATTTTATAGTAACTTGTGCGTGCTATACTGTGGTGACATTTCAAAAATCACCCGTCAATGAAAACGTTCATGTAGAACGAACACAATTTCCCGAGTACTGTAACAATAAATACACGTAGAGCTGCACAATGCAAAGACATTCTTCCGTTATTCGTGCTAAGTAAGATATATAAACCGCCTTACCTCGTTCGGTTTGTTGAGCAAGCACAGCCCCTGTCCGATCCGCAGCTCGTTGATGTAATCGTTCTTGGAGCACTCGGAGAACTTGTAGGGCTGCACGTTCTCCAGCCCGACGATGGACTGCGCCATGATGCAGCCGTGCCAGTCGCGGCAGAAGCACTGCTCACGCCCGTCGTCGTGGCCCATGCCTGGAACGGAGGTGGTGAGTTATGGAGCATTATATAGCCTTGTGTGTAGACATCTAGTCATTCTTAACCTTCGGCTGTCTCGTGGTCTGGTGGCAAGCATGTTTCAACCACAGCCGTGAGGTTCCAGGTTCGAGTCCCAGGTTGGACCAAAATGTTATTGGGAGTTTTCAACTTTACACCAGAATTTACATACTGGAAGTTGGCGGTTATACACCCGCGTACCTAGGAGAGCCGTCGGTCTTGCGACTGATATCTGTTCCGTCGTGTCGGACTGCCGTCCCACCGGAATACGAGAACGAAGGAATAGGAGTTTACTAGTGCCTGTGCACACACTTGTGGACTATTATATGTCCTGCGCTAGCCCCTATAGAGATAACCACTCTGGCCGAAATTCGGCTTGGACGATTTTGTTATTATTATTATACTAAGCCAGCGTAAAGGGCTAGTGTATAAGTACCCCGCTTTGCGCATTAGCAATTCAAAACTAGCATTATCCTATAATGGTAAATACGCCGAAGCGCGGTTCGGGTAAGCGCAATGCATTCAGACAGGTTTGAGTGCCGCGTCTAAGTTTATACTAAGACGTACTCAGTGCATAGACTTTGATGAGACGATTATCTCCAGGTCCCTGATATTATTTCGGTTGTATTAGCAGCTTGTATGTGCTAATCGTAAACGAACCGGATAACCCCCGAGCTGTGGAAACCCATTTGTAACCTCTTCATGTCTTGAATTATTCACACAATCTTGATTAACACAATCAGCCAATTGGGTTATAAAAAAGGGTTTTCACTATTTTGAGAATTCATGGAGCCTTACGTTTGGCAGCACTTTCATGAATACTAGAGACGATAATAATATACTTCAGTCTCTTTTTCTGTGGTGTCAGGTGCCAAACGAACAGTCATTCTTTTGGCGTTTGGATGCGGTCCACGTCCGCGTGGAGCTAATGGAAATACACACCGCACGAAATGTAACAGCAGGAGGAGGCAGTGCTATGCTGCATAGGAAGAGGTAGTGTCATGCTGCATAGGAGGAGGTAGTGCCATGCTGTATAGGAGGAGGTAGTGCCATGCATGGTGCTTGACACTACATCTTCCTATGCAACGAAATTGGGCCGGCACGACCAGGGAAGTATCTCTCGCTCACTTGACACCGGTGAAAAGTGATAGTAATAACTGTTGACTTATCACACCAGGTCAGCCGAGCCCTGTGCTAAGTACCGTAAGGACTTGTGTTACCGGTACTAGACAACTCAAATATATTTAATATTTTTTATAAATTTAAGAAAGTTTATATATTTAAGATTTTTATTACAGAAATATATATAATACATATATAAATATCCATGACCTAGGCGGGATTCGAACCCGCGAACTCTGGTGTAACACGCGGTCTAACCGCCACGTTGCCAAATGAGCCAGCCGGTCGTCGTCATAGCGTCGCTGTCGCGTTTCGTGTGGTTTGTAAGTTGCCGGTGGCCCATTGGGTTCTGAAAGGAGGGCAACGAATCTGCGTACCAACCATGCGAACGTCCATGGGCGTCGGTAGTCATCGAAAAGCTCCGATTTTTCGTTTGCCACCTTATACAATAAAAAAAAGCATTGGTATCACTTAAAGATGGTATCATGTGAGCGAGACGTACCTCCCTGGTCGTGCCAGGACGGTCGGTCGATTCGGCTGCATTTCAGCAATTACACTGCGTCTTGGTAAATGTTTGATATCAATCCAAAGTGTGCGTGTTTTAATCACCGAAGTGTCCTGTGGATAGGCCTCAGTTGGTGTCCCTGACTTAGCAACAGCACCATGGCCAGCAAGGGCTTTTTGGCAGTCGTGGCACTTGTGTTCAGTCCAACACAAATGGTTGATCGGTGTGTAAAGGCATTTTTGCGATAGAAAGGCACGCGTACTTGAAGTTTAATTAAGTCTTCTTGTGTAAATGTAAAAATAATGTGTTGTCAACCGAAATTCAGTTCTCTCTCTTCAACTCTTTAGACACTAGCCACATGCGTGGGTCATAATAAATAATAATAGTGTCGTCTCGGCCGAATATCTGCTACAACGGCATCTCTATTGGGAAGAGGCATCTGCACGGGACTTATTATAGCGCACAACATTTGGGCAGATATCCGTACGCCGTCTGTGATGCCGTGCTGTCCCATGACAGCAATTCGATACGGCCGAGGAGAAGTCTGGCGTAGGACCGACGGCTTAACATGCGCTCCGAGGCACGGAGGTGTAACACCGTCAACTTCCCAGTAAATATAATTTGAAAAATGCTAACAGTAATTTTTACATCGTCCGACCCGGGATTCAAACCCCGGACCACGTGGCAGATTATCTTTATTAGTATTACGGGGAGGGTCATATAACAAATACAAGTGCACTCGCTTTTCATATATTTCCGACACAACCGATGAGAAATGTGGTGAAATATCAACGGCTTAATGTGCTTATCGTGGCTCGTGTGTGCAGTACCGACAACTTCCCCACCTCGGCTTATTGTACAATTCCATTTCATGTTTCGACCCGGGGACTCGAACCCGTGGTTTCACAAGATTATCACAGGCTACTTATATTTATGATACGAGATCAACTCTGTGGACTCGGTGCGGACGTTTAGAGTGGTATAAGCGTATCTCACCGATGTTGTGTCCGATCATGTGCGCCATAGTTCCCGCCAGTAGGTGCGGCTCGTACGTGTTGGTGTCCACGGAGATGCCCACGGACTTGGGCGTGCACATCGTGTCCGGCACTGAGATGCCCGACTCACCCCCCGGGAACGTCAGGCCCCTGGACATAAAATGATAGGATTACAGCTACAGGCGACATAAACCAACAGGAAAGGTCGTCAGGCTTCTAACGTATATACATATTATAAAGTCGGGATTTGAACTGCATGCGATCCCAGTAGAGACGGTTTATATAAAAGGGATCATCAGGCCTACCGAACGAACCCTAAAGTAATAAGTTAATATCGTAATGAACTTTGTCAAACGTTTCAAGTCCAGAATTGCTTAGTGTAGAAAATTTTGTGTGAAATTTATAAAACGAAAATGATTATAATTTAAAGGTTAGGCATGCAACCTCACAAATATAGACCAGTACGCCAGAAACTTTTATTTTCAATGAGTAACGAATATTTGTTAATTTACAAGTTGTCTATAGGTGCAGTTCATTTTCTTACTTCAGTACCCACTTAATATAAAAGTACTAGGATGGATTAGACATACAACTAAAAGTTTACTTTAAGGCTGTAGGTACACACAATATAGAAGTTAACAAACGTCCCAATCTAATCTTAACGCCAGACGTATATGAAACCGTGTTAATACGTGCTCCCCCAACCCTCGAGGCGTGTCACAAAAACTGACACATGTAGGTCACGCCCCGGCACAATGGGACAAAAAGTAGGTTCCCCTGAAGTCTAACTGACGCAGCTCGAGTGACACATCTCCATAATAAACTACTTAGCTTCTTTCTAAATGTTTTCTCGACACTTTTTTTTCGCCTCTCATTTTATCGCGAATTCTTTCCTTGCTCCACTTAGGTGCGACATCGCGAGGGTATTTTTTTCCAAATATGACGCATCCCGCGTTTCCGTACGTCATAGGTAATCGTGGATAAAGAGATAAAAAGTTACAATACACTTTTATCCCAATTTTATGATATAGGAGGACGAACGACTAGCGTAGGGCGTTTTAGTGACTATTTTCGCCCATAACCATCGGCATAGTCATCTACACATACAATGTTACATAAATTTAGCAACAAAGGAAGGTTCACTGCAGATAATTATTGGTTAATGTTTGGGGGAACCGCTGAGGACGAGAGGGCGAGGAGCTGACGTCTAACAACAACGTCCTCTGGCTGATGATGGCGACGGTGATGATAATGAGTTGACTGTATTATGATTTCCGTAGTACCTGGATACTCCAGTGAATTATAGGTATAAAGATAGAGAGGTACTCAAGTAAATAAATCCGCCCAAAGACTTGGTGAAAGGTAAAGGTACAAGTTAAAATGTACGGAGAAAATCTTCTTGAGGTATACCTCAAGATATATCTT
>JAFELO010000562.1:560424-585381 GCA_017140195.1 Eumaeus atala | reverse complement strand
CGAATGGGGTCTGGAAGTTTTGTGGGACCCATGGTACGTTAATACAATATTATGCCCTGTTAACCACCATCGATGGGTGATGATTAGGATTATGGGCCATGTCGAAACTAATAAAGCTTTTAAGACTAGTTAATGCTAGTTGCATAAGTTAGCTAAAGATTGAACTCAAGTACTCATCTCAGATAAGTTACTTTAAAGTTTTTGCCATACCAATATTATTTTAGGTTTTATTTGGACGAGCAGAGCGGACTGGCGCACATCCCCCTTATCTACAAAATTTGTTTAATAAACTAGTGTCGGTTAATATTCAAGGACGTCACTTCACTACACATTGTGACAACTGACAGGTCGCCATTCGTCACGTTTATGAAACGTTCGCAGTAAAGAAAGAAAATTCGCTCCTGCCTGTGTCTTGATATATTTCACTTTTAACTCAAGGGCGACACGAGGAGTGCTATAAGCTCCATTCCACCATACCGATTACTACACATTATTCTGAAAATATTTTATTTTTTCGCATATTTCTGAGTTAGTATTTAGTTGCTACCTTAAATCACCGATGTCTTTTCCCACAAGGCGCACCCAATAACACTTATTGAGAGTTTATTTCTTTTTAACTGGCTGTTACGACAAAATCTGAGATACTAAATCGTCCACGATTTGAGAGATGAAGCAAAATTGTGAGGTACGTTCGTAGGCCATAAGGGGCCGTGTCTATATCTCGGCGAGCGAGCGTAAACAAGGACTTACGTGAGAAGCTGAGTCGTGTCCTTCTCAATCTTAAACAGTTTTCTAGCGGTGTAGTCGCTGAACTTCTGTATGGCTCTGGTGATGTCCTGCTTCCTGTCGATGTCGGCCTGGTCAGCGCCCTGCCACGATTCGATGTACACTAGCGACACGCGAGTGTTCAGCGTCCGGAAGTACTGTAACGACATGGTACGTAAAATAATCACATCATAGATGGCGCTGTACAGGTGTTCCCCACCATGGTTCAAGCCCTGTCGTGGCGGTGGGGCTAAGTAGCCTGGAGTGAACCCAGGCGAAGCCAATTGAACCGAGGGGGATCTTTGCACCTCTCTTGTAAGAAGAGGGGGCTTAAAGATCAGGAGGAGGAATCGCTTTCGGTACCCCTCTTATAAGAAGAGGGGACCTAAGAGCAACAGTAGGAGGCGCTTTTGCACTCGAAGCAAGGGTCGAGGATGGGAACCTCACCCCATTGCACTGTCCCAAAGTCGTTGGGCTTATTCTGTAGTGCGGGGCAGCCCCATCTGTGTAGGTGGAGTTGGTCTCTTAGGGGGCTGACTAGCCATCAAGATGCTCTGATAATTTGTTGTTGGGTCACCTGGTTCACCTCACCAAGGGCTGCATAGATGGCACTCGCGGTGATTTTTGTGGGTATTCGGCACTATCATGTGCCACGAGCTCACACACCAGTGGACCCCACCCCTTCACTGGGAAGGCGCGTAAATGCGTTTCCCCGCGTTAAAAAAAAGGTGGAACAGTTTGGTAACACACACTTGTGATGTTTGTAAGAGTAGTTCATAATATCGATGTTTTATTTACCTTAAAGCATTATAATAAAATAAATTTAACGAATTTTTTTGATTCACGCGTTAGTCGCAGTTTGTTTGAGTTCTTTATTTCTAAGCAGTCACGGCCATGGGGATGTGCATGTAGTAAAGTGAAGCTTATTCTATATTTTGTTGATGTTTGTGGTTCGCACTCATCTGCCACTGCAACATTCTCATTCTCTCAACTCTCGTTCAAACTCCACCGCAGAGTGGCAGCAATGCTGTCACGTTATGTGCGCCTTGTTAGTTTTCCGTGGCCGGTTGAAAGGAAGGAAATAAAAATTATGTGTTTCTATGGGCTTCGGTATTATACTGCTCGTTTGCCCCCTTAGGTACCCGCGTAAGAAGATATTTCATTGTAAAGCGTTTGTGTTAATACGAACAGCAACAGAATAAAACCGCGTGTAGTCCAAAAGTCGGCGCGGGTGGAAGTTGCCGCGAGCACAGCCCCGCACCAGGCGCTCGCCAGCTCCAGTTTATAAGTAGATAATGTGCTGAACTTCGCAATCTGCACTCGTTAGCCTTAGTTGCGCCCGCATACATAACTGCGACTCCAACTGATAACTAATTGGGCTCATACCATGAGCTGGGAGACATATCAATATATATATATTGTGACTGCTTGCAGACTATACATGGAAGATACTTTTTTAAGTTATACTTCTTTTGGCGCATTAAGGAAAAATAATGAGAGTAAATGTGTACGATGCACGTACGTACCGTCGCAAAAAAACGGACACCCTGAAGCTAGTTAACTACAAAAAAAAAAAAACAACAAAGTTTAGTCAACAATTTAGCTCTTCGAAAAAAGTTACCGCATTATGATAAAACCTTTATTATTCTAAATACCTTTTTTCTATTGTTAGTCTCGCTACTTGGAATAGGTTTTAAACTAAAGTTTTCTAATGATTTCTATGTTGTTGCGCAAAAGAAGCGCATAACTTGTAATGCATGTACGCATTACAACTTATGCGCTTCTTTTGCGCGATTAGTACACTCACTCTCTACTCAGTAACGTTCTCTTTTCCTTTTTACCATGGGGCATACGCTATTTCACAGCAGTTATATTAAAACAAATATATGCTAGTGAAAAGTTTATAATAGTTAAAGTAGTAATCTACAAAAAAAGCAAGTCCAATATCACTACACAATTGGCTTTAAGGATTTTATGATTTGTGAATAAACATTTCACCATAAATATTCTGCAAAAAAAACTAGCCAAGTCTCGGTGCAGTTTCTTGTTTCTCAGTAAAAATAATAATAATAATAATAATAATGACGTCCTAGCCGTATTTATATTTAGTGTTATACTATAGTGCACAAGCGTGTGCGTAATAAATAATGACGTCCTAGCCGTATTTATATTTAGTGTTATACTATAGTGCACAAGCGTGTGCGTAATAAATAATGACGTCGTAGCCGTATTTATATTTAGTGTTATACTATAGTGCACAAGCGTGTGCGTAATAAATAATGACGTCCTAGGCGTATTTATATTTAATGTTATACTATAGTGCACAAGCGTGTGCGTAATAAATAATGACGTCCTAGCCGTATTTATATTTAGTGTTATACTATAGTGCACAAGCATGTGCGTAATAAATAATGACGTCGTAGCCGTATTTATATTTAGTGTTATACTATAGTGCACAAGCGTGTGCGTAATAAATAACGACGTCCTAGCCGTATTTATATTTAGTGTTATACTATAGTGCACAAGCGTGTGCGTAACAAATAATATTGGAATGTCACCTATACTTCTATACTAATATTACAAAGATAAAACATTTGTTTGTTTGCTCGTTAGTTTATGTGCCTCGGTCCAGTAGTCTTGGAGCCTATTCAAAAATAGGCTCCAAGACTACTGGACCGATTTGAAAAATCTTTTATCATTACAATTCTACGTTATGTGTTATGAACATAGGCTATACAACATTTTCTAAAACGTTTTGATCATTGTAAAACTTAGATAATGTACTGTAAGTTGTGAAAACAAATATCAAAGTAAATCCTTATTCCGCTGCAGAAATTATTGAACCAACCAGCTGTAACGACAGACGTTACTGTCATTTGCTGTAACCAAGACAATCAATCATAATTACCATGAACTCATAATTTTTGTAAGTCAATTAATTTATGCCATATATCATGAAATATCCGTGCGAAGCCGGAACGGACTGCCAGTAATTAATAAGTAGGTAAAACAATTCCTTACCGGTGTTAGTAATTAATAAGTAGGTAAAGCAATTCCTTACCGGTGTTAGTAATTATCTTTAGGAATTACAACACCACACTATTGATAGGTATTCGGCGCGTGTCTTTTATCTTAAATACGTGCCGAGTCTAACTTATTTTTGCACAAAAATTTACGTAGAAAGAACAGTTTGGAAGTATATATTTATGTTATTTCAACTTGCACTTTATTTTTGTAAATTACGCACGCCATATTTCTTTTATTGTAGGCACTTTTTGTCGTCGTCGATATTTTCAAAAGCCATACAACCTATGCATCTATTTTCATTGAATATTCTGTATTAAATTGATATAATTATATCAAACCTTATAAAAAATACTAGAGGTGACATTAACACTTGACATTGAGATTTGAATCACAGCTTAAAATTTAGGATACGAGCAAGTCTAAATTTAGAACCATAGTTTGAACCTCGGCTCAGATTAAACCAGCGCTTGCAATGAGAAATCGCGTTGAACTACTATGTAGTCTTCGTGATAATGTAGCAATTATGTTTTGAAACTTAAATATTTTATATATCTGTCATCTTTGACTGTAAGGCTTAATGTCTCGTGGTTGAAGAAATGTCACTCTTTTTCCCTTTGGCGAGGTTGAGGATGGATATATTTGGAATGGCTGACGCTATATGCCATTCCCAAATCATGATTTAATAGTTTTTTATTTTCTGCCGGGAACCTACACACTTGTGTCATGATGCACGAATCATTATTTCATATAAAAGGAGCTCTAGTCCTGTTTTATTTCCGTTTATTAAACTGATATGTAATATGAAGATCTAATAGCACTATATGCTTCAAATATTGAATATAAGGAATGAAGGACAATCTGTGAAATTAGTGGTTATGGAACAAATATTTATATACATAAAGAACCATCCAAGTTGCAGCCGAGAATCTCGGAGAGCTACCAGATAAGACTTCATACCCTTACTATTACTAACCAATATCAAAAACGGTATTAATTCCATCGTTGTTCTTGTATTATTTGAAGTCTGTCCGGGATTGTGAATATGAAATAAATGTACCTAAAAATCTAACTAAACCTCTAATAGTTTTTTAACCCCCAGAAGTCCTTTTATTTTAATTAAAATTGTCACACCAATAGAATCGAACCGAAAAAACGAATAAGAGATCTTTATAAATAACGCAGGCCGATCCCGGCGACGGAGTTGCTTCATTTACCATTTAGTATTTATTTTATTCCAATCAGAGGATTATCAAAGTTTGATAGGCCAAGTAAATAAAAAAAAAAAAAACAAAATCGCTAGCGACATTCGGTCAGACTCAAAAGAGTTCTGAGCAATCTTCCATGAGGCCTCAAACATATTACTGATAACATTTATCTTCCAGCTCTTGTATTACGAGCTGAACTGATCGGTCACACTCAGTACGGAATGTACTTTCCACTTAAAACAATTAATCAAGCGAGATGTGCAATTTACATCAATTGATAGCTAGTGACTGTCATGCGAGTGACATGAAATATCGTGCCAGCATCATCGTTATCAGCCCCTATGGATCCACTGCTGGAAGCCTCATTCAATTCATAGAAAACTGTCATATCATGACTAAAAATGTTAGTAAAAAGGAAGTGTCGTGCTGCGGTGCGGCCTAATAGGGCTGGTACAAACCGGAGATGTGTCTCTCGCTTTCATGACACCGCTGATTGCCGATTGACACCACCATTTACTAGGGCTTAGGTGGGAGAAGGAGGAGAAAAGAAAGAGGGCAACGCATCACAGCACAAATAGAACAAAGCATAACAACTATTTTTTTTAGAGTATCTGGGAACGACTATGAACATCAGTATAATTACTATGCCGATGCGTTGCCCTCCTTTTCACCTCCCCCAATGGGCCACTGGCTAGTCACAAACCGCACGAACCGCACGAACCGCGATGCCGTAGGTGTCACTTTACGACGGTATCAAGTGAGCGAGAGGCCCAATTGTGCTGCAATGCAGCATGGCACTATCTCTTACTAACTATATGAATTATATCGATGTCTGTGGGCAGCTGTAGTCACCAAATGTGTCCGATAGCTTGTTTGCGCCCATGTACTAAATAAAATGTTTATTTACTTTGTATGTAACAATAAACCAAATCGAACCCTGAAAAAAATGTATATCCTGTTTAGGCTCTCACATATTCCCTGGATCCGCGGACATCGGCGTTGGCCAATAATTGCTAAATATTCGGTTCGTTCACGTGTTCTCCGCGCGGAGAAAAATCACGCCATACATATATTACTATGACTATATATTACTATTACTATACTCAATGTTATTGAACCGAGGAACCGGGGAGATCACCAGATGAATCAAATGATGTAAAGGTGGGGAGAGAGGAGTGTATGAGATATGTAGATGCTCTGATTGTTCGGATGTTAATGCACGCGTGTAGTCGCAAAAACCTATGCTAAACACCCACGACATACATATTCCGAGTTTAGTTGGTCAGGAACTACACCCAATAAGTATACGAGGAAACTGTGTCAGTATCGATAGTAAACACTAGACGCCTACTGATACTCACCAAGTCCGCGATGTTGGCGACTTGTATGGCGTCGTGCACAACCTCGGCCCGGGAGCTGCCGTTCCTCCGGTCGAACATGGCCTTGTCTATGACCAGCGCCGTCTCTATGTACTTGGTCGTCTCCCGCACGTCCCGTCTCGTCCGCCGCAGGCCCGCGTCTCGCCACCACTTCCATGCGCGGTCCTCTTTCACCTTTGACTGGTTACTGTTGAAGAACGTTCGGCGTAATTAACACAATTAAGCATTGATTATGATTAATCTGTCTTCTCATTTGCAAGAGGGCACTTACCTACTTTGTAAGTGTTTAGCTAAGACATGTGCGTTGGAGAAAAGAACTTGAGTGTTCGAAACAATCCCATTGGTCGTTTTCTTATATCATATAATTAAATGTTACTCTTCTATAGGAAAAGGGGACAAACGAGAAATTGGGGCATTCTGATGACTACCGACGCCCATGGACATTCGCATGATCGTTACGCAGATGCGTTGCTCTCCTATCGTCCCCATCCAATGGGCCACCGGCTAGTAACAAACCACACGAAACGCAACAGTGACGCTGTCACTTTACGTCAAGTGAGCGAGAGGATTTGGAGCGTGCCGACCCAACTCCGTCGTATTGAAGGATGTAGCGCACGGCACTATGTATGGCACCAACTCCGTCGTATTGAAGGATGTAGCGCACGGCACTATGTATGGCACCAACTCCGTCGTATTGAAGGATGTAGCGCACGGCACTATGTATGGCACTACCTCTTCCAAAGTTCCTTCTAGTTAAATATTTTTTGAGAATGATACCGGAAACCTGTGAAATATTTTTTCTTAATTTGCAACTTGCACTTTGCATGACCGGAGATTTAACACGCACGTCTCAACTAGATCTTTAACTATTAAAATTCCTGTTTTATTTCAGGTTTAGTTTAAGAACCGCAACAGAATTGAGTCATTTTAAAATAAAAGGATCATGCCGCGCTTTAATGATCACGTCGCTTGGCTCCGGACAGAAGACGTCGCCAGCCCGGCCCGGCCCGGCCCGGCCTGCCGTCACTTTACAGAGCCCAACGCTGCATAAACTGACAAGCATTGACGTAAATCATTATTTTTAATACACTAAGTGAAATTAAAGCGCTCAAAGAAATTATAGTTTTTATTTGACAACGTACGTGTCAGGCGTGATAGTGGGTAATGGTAGTGACGTGAAAATATTAATTGTGAAAGCAGTGGAACATAATATAAGGGGAAAACGTCCAGTCAGAGTCTTTTTTATGCAGGCGTACAGCCAAATCGGCTACATGAATCTCACAAACCAAACGAAACGAAACGAAATAGCGTAGCTTGTGCTTTGTGGTAGTATTACGTACGCAAGAGTAAGTCCCCTGTCGTGCCAATCCTGTACAGCTTCAAATGCTTCTCAAGTGATGATGACGGTCATGAGAACTGCCTGTCAAATGAGCGTTTCCACGGTCTTATAAAATTGAAATAAATTTATACATCACGGCCAAATTATAATAAATTGAGACAGCTCTGCGCCATCTGCCTAATTATTCCTGCTATATTCATTACTCCTTATCAGCCGAACTTGTATAAAGAATGTATTAAAATATCTTTAGGGTCGGAAAATTCTCGGGAAAGCTTAACATTTTCTGTGTTCGACATTATCCTTTCTTTACTGGTGGTTGGTTATTGCTGGGTGAAAGCCAAAAGACTGTCGGAATACGATAGAATTACATCGTTTTAGTATTGTATTGGGTTGTTTTTTATAATGACGTAGTTTTATATGAAATTAATGTTAGTTTCAAGGTATTCACAAAAGCCATAAATACATACAGCCCTCATCTTCTTACAAATTCATATATGTCCTCGTACAATGCAAAAGTGAAATACCACTCACTGATTAATCACGAAGTATCAGAATATTACCTACAAAATTAAAATTTGCCAGGTAATAATAACAGTAATAATAATCAATAATCATGATGTGTTCTTGGGGGTGTACCACGCGGCTGAAGACGCGGGGGTTTGCTTGTATCATATGTTTAAATGAATGCTGTAGTAATGAAGTACATATCGTACAGACGCCCATGACCTGGGCGGGAAGTCCGGACTCGCGACTTTTGGCGTAACACGCGCAGCTTATTAATGGTTTTATTGATTTTTTCATTAATATTAGAAGTACAAGGGATGTCTATCAACCTTCAGTAATAACCATTGATTAAGAATAACAAAATATACAGTCAGCGTCTGAAAACGGTCCATATAAAAGACGTGCACAATATCAATTATGGACTCTGTGAGAACTACTTAGAGATCACTGTTGACTTTACGATTAAATTATAGCCTTCTTCAAATGAAGTCTGTTTTGTAAAAACAATTTGAAATGACGCTCGTAATGTTGACTTTGCAAAAAAATATATTTATGTACAATCACGGATGCTTTAGAATGACAGTTCAGTATGAAATCGTGTATCTTGTATTTTTTTAAATCTGTGGTAATAAATTCTACTGCTGTCGTCCATTGGATGTTAGTGGATGCGAGTAGCAGGAGATCGGTCGTCTTGGCGTTCATTGCGAGAGGCATATGACCAGCAGTGGACCGATAAGGGCTGATAATGATTATAATGACGATGGTAATAAACACTATACATACACAAAGCTGTCAATAGTATATAATATCAGAGTCCCGTGATCTAGCAAGTAGCAGTATGTATTAAGATTATTCGAAACAAACAATTTAAATTGAATAACTTTAACTTCTTTTCTTATTCATTATAATAAATTTATTAAACTGATTCTATGAGGATTACTTTCACTTATTAGTACCTCGTAGTCTAGTGGTAACCATGTTCGACCACATCAGTGAAGCGGTCCCCGAGGCTAGTCCAGAGTCGCATCAGAAAGTGTAAAATATTTCACCATTTCTAATAGCATTAAGAAAAGAGAAATTTGAGTAAACTCACAATAACATAAATTACTAATACTAGCTCATAGGCCCGGTCACACACATCTTTGTGTACTCTGGTTACATTGTTTTTATGTGCTCGTCACACTGCCGGCAACCATTTAACATGGCCCCGTCTGCTCACTTCATTTGTCACTGTAATCCTTAATAAATTATCCCTCGCACACCGGGGGCAAAAACACCGAGTGTTACGCTCGCGGAGAACATTTTGTCCTTGTTACGAATGTAAAGGAATATTATATTTTTGCCTATACTTTCTATGAACACTTTTCTGTTACTACCGGCTGAGGCCCGTGGTTTTAACAGCATAGGTTTCGTCCCTGTTAGTTTGGGATTAAGTGTTGAAATATAATTTAGTTATTCACAGACCTACCTACAGTTAGAGAGCTGCAGGAAATGTGGCACAGCCTAAATTAATCCTCCCGACGCATTGGCCTTATGATGAACTTGGACAAGACAAAGGTCAAGTTCAATGAGCACGTTCTCCCTGGGCCGGTCAGCGTCGATGGTGCTATTCTCGGTGTCGTATACGAATACGTCTACCGCGGGCAACTGTTGCAATTAGGTAGACATAACTTCGAGACGGAAGCCGATAGAAGGATTCAATTGTGTTGGGGAGCATTCGGGTAGCTTCCTCACATTCACACGTCGCCTATACCGCAGAGCTTGAAGACAGAAAAGTCTTCAACCAATGTGTTTTTACCGTGATGACCTACGGGGCCTCTTAACTTTGGACTGGTCCGCAAATTTGCGGTAGCTCAGCGGGCTATAGAACGTGCTATGGTGAGTGTTTCTTTGTCCGATAGAACTCATAACGAAGTCATAAGGCAGATAACTAAAGTATGCGATATCACGCGAAAAATAAGCTCGCTGAAGTGGCCATCGGCTGGTCACGCACTCAGAAGAGCAGGTGGCAGATGTGCCAGTAGAGAAGGCGCGTTTAGGAAAACGAAGTGTTGATCGAGCATTCACCAGGTGGGAAGGCGACCTCATCTCAGTGCTGGTCCGGGATGGATGCGAGTAGCAGGTGATCAGCCATCTTGGCATTCCATGAAAGAGGCCTATATCCAGCAGTTCAGCAAGGGCTGATAATGATATGATGAGATTGTTTTACAATGGTTATATGACAGCCGCAAAATCCTTAACAGAATTTCCGGTGTCAATTTTTTCTTCTGACAAGGGTTCAAGGTTTTACTTAACAATAAGCAATTACATTGATACTTTCAGTGGTGTAATTATAAAGTTTGAGACATGTGATAAACTCATTGTATATGCCCATTGTAAAATGCTGATTATCTCTGCATTTTTAAAATACTTCAAAATAGGAGGAGGTTTTCAATTCGACCTGTACTTTTCGGTTTTTACTGTATGTCTAATGTTTGTAACGTGGCTATGTCGTCATTCGAGGGCCGTATTTTGAAAGGGAAATGTCTAATAAAGTGGTCTCATCGTCACACAAATAATAATATGGCGATCGGACCTTGGAGATTCCAAGAGCAATCCTCACATTCTACGTAATACGTTATAACACATTTCGTAAAGCCTCCAATGTTATTTGAATATTTGTATTTGATAGACACCATCACTAGCCTGGGGATGAGAGGTGTGACAGGTCCTTTAGATAGACACCATCACTAGCCTGGGGATGAGAGGTGTGACAGGTCCTTTAGATAGACACCATCACTAGCCTGGGGATGAAGGTGTGACAGGTCCTTTAGATAGACACCATCACTAGCCTGGGGATGAAGGTGTGACAGGTCCTTTAAGGTTAGTGACGAAAGAGTATAATTCCACAGTGATCCTTTCGTCAGCATCGTGTGTTGGGCAAAAGATCTTCACATTTCCCTCCTCATCTTCAGTGTGCCACTGGAAACAAAGAGCGCCATACGGGACGGCTAGATGGCAAACTTTTCAGTTTGAGACTGTGTGACGTACGCGAGAGGTACCTGCCCCGACGTGCGCGGGCCAATTCCGCTGTAATGCGGCATGTCGGCATCTATCTATTACTAAGAAAATAATTCATAATTTTGTTATTGCTGATGATCGTTAAGTTATTAAGAACTGTGTTATATAACTTGAAGAAAGAGATGAAGAGGAACAAAAGTAGGAGGGGTTTTTAGGGGACAGCACAACATTCATGACTGGTCGAGACTGACGCCGATGACGACTGCGAGAGGGTTCCTTAAAACTTTCACATTTCCTAACAGCTTGTAAATGGTAAATGGTTCAGTGCTTGAAAGTAGTTGCAGTGGAGCTTCGGAGAGTTTCGTCAGTTTTCGGTACGGTCCGGTCCGGATGCAATTCGGCATAGTTATGACAACAAATTGAGGTACCGACTTCCATTCCCGAGCCGAGCATCTTGCTCGAGTGGGTTATATATATTTACAAATGAAAAGGTAAACAAGCAGGGTTTTTTTTAAATAACATAAGAAACTTGAGGGATCGGTATAGAATTTTCGTTCAGTGACGAAATGGCGAATTTCAAGAGCCACGGTAGAATCAGTCCTAATAATATTTTAGTTTATGCGTTTAATTTTCATTTCTTTTCAGCTTATTTATGTATCTGTTGATTTATTTAAATGTATATTTGTAATATAATTATTTATCCTATATATTTACATATAAAAATGATAATGATTATTAATATGGAATATTTTTTTATCTCTGATAAATAATTATTATAAAAATAAATCTTTAACAGAAAAGCCATGGAATATGTAAGGGAAACTGACCTTTCTGGAATTAATTTCTTCCATTAAATCACCCACACGTTTAGACCCGAATTCCATTGTGTGCAATTATGATTAAAATGTAGGCTACGTTTAGGTACGGTCAAACACAAATGAGTAAATTGTCTGTGTCGGAATTGTTACGGGTTAGTAAACACGCGTGTGTACTGCACGATGGTCTAACGCTTGGACTAACGAAGCATTCAGAAATGATAAAATAATTGAGAGATTTGTTAGAGGTAGTATCTTACTATCTACAAGCCCAACGTGGTGAGATACGATAGACGACGATCAGAGATACTATAGCATCATGACAGCATAAGAATAGCCCCTACGTGACCAGAGTGGTCTTTTAGAGCATAATGGGGCAAACAAGAAATCGCAGTCTTGTGTCGACTACCGACGCCAATGGACATTCGCGTGATAGTTACGCAGATGTGTTGCCATCCGATCGTCCCCTCCCCAAAGGGCCACCGGTTGCTCACAAACCACACAAAACGCGACAGCGAAGCTTTCACATGACGACGGTATCAAGTGAGCGAGAAGAGAGGTACCTCTCCGGTCGTGCTAGCCCAATTCCATTAACCAAATAGGAGGATGTAGTGTCATGCACCATGCATGTAAAGCCAGATAAATAATTAGATAAACTGCGATAGAATCCGTAAAAGTAGTTTGTAATGAGTAACATCCGCATAAACTAGATACATCAATATGTTTTGTGATTGTTCGAAGGCGCGAACGTCTGGACCTGTACGTTGCACAACTATTTTTAGTGTATGACAGCACTCTCACGAGGAAGGTCAAACACGGGAATATACCAGGACGCTACTGCCAAAGGGAGCGGAATAACGCTACTGGCGTTCAAAATAAAATAGATAAATAACTAAAAAATAGGTATTGTGCTTTGCAGCCAATATCTACTTTTTATCGGGCATGATACACCACAGTTGCCCACCGTTGCGACTCCTGTATCTCCAGGATCGACAGCGGCCACCACTTGTGTGAGATTTATTGGGTTGAAGAGTATCTAATACTTATAAACTTAGCACACCATGGGCCCTAATGACTTGACGTGGGACAGGAGTGGTAGCGTACCCGGTACGTTAACCCCTGAGGCAGCCGTCATTCACAATGGAAATACTGTCACGTTTTGTGCATTTTAATGGTTCGTGGCGATCACGGAACTTATAAAATCTGCTTTTATGTGTGGAGTCATAGCTGACCAGCCACGCCTGTGGATGTTATAATCGAAATAAAATAAGGCCCATATTTTTAAGTCACGGATTGTATCGTGACCGTGTTTGTTGTAAAGCTTCTGAAACGTCGGGCCAGTTAAAATAAAATTCCTAAAACTAGTTTTATTGCAATGTGGTCCAAATTAAAGTAACACGTATGCCAAATTTTATCGTAATCGGTGCAGTAGTTTCGGTTTCTATAGTGGACAAACACCGCGACATGAAATATTTATGTAACAGATGATATTTATATAACAGATGATATTTATACAACAGATGATATTTATATAACAGATGATATTTATACAACAGATGATATTTATACAACAGATGATATTTATACAACAGATGATATTTATATAACAGATGATGGTTTCCCAATTAATGACATGATAAGTGATCAATGTTAGATGGATGAATAAATAAAAGTCGATTAAATGTTGTTTAATTCCTGCCAGATATTAGTCGCAGGACATCAGCAATGTTATCCACATAAATATACCACTAACAGCGACACGCAGATTCATTCGCGTGCTCCGCCCCTAAAAAAATTTTCGTAAACTTCGTTCTTAGCCTGCACCCTAAAAACGACCTTGGTCCTTATTTGGATTTATACTTTCTGATATTTCGCAATTAATCAGTGGGTGGTATTTCGCTTTATCTCATTACAACATACTCAAATATAACATGGAGTAAACAAACTAAGTCTGATATTGATGATTGAATAATTATTTATACAAAAATGTAGTTAAAATGGTCTCAATACAATATCACTAATACACAAGTAGCATGATAAGAAAGTGCTAAATCAAGTACCACAACCTATACGTATCTGATATTTCTCTGTTCCACGGAGCTATTTCATCTCGGCTTTGTGCGTGGCGCCCCACATAAATCATTCAGCAGAACCCAATTTGCTAGCGCCTGATGAAAGGGCTTTTATATTCAACCTGCGATTCCTAAATGCATTATCCTTATTGCGGGTTATCTTAGATATTGAACCTTTAGCCGTGGACGATCTGCGTGTAATCAATTTCGTACCGTTATGTTATCCAAGTTTATACTAACAAGGATAGCTTTCTCAGAGCACTTCTATAGTGCCAACTAACTAGTCCACACCAACTAGCACATACACTCATAATCATTACTTCTAACGGTACATGTGACACGGAAAATTGAAACAGTAATACTACTTTTACGAAATTTATCGCGGTTTATTTAATTATTAAGACATCAATAAGGAAATTTGTAGTTTATTTGTCATATATGTTTCTGTGTAAGTGTATAGTGATCATAGAAAATTCTAGATAGAAATATGTTAAAGTTTGTATGTTCATTATTCTTTTCTGAAAACTATTGAACCGATTTAGACAAAACAATATGGAATCATATTAAAACTACTTTTATCATGTAAAATAAATGGTTTCCTTGGCGTATATAAAATTACGTGCGGATTATACCGCGGTGAGGAGCTATAACATATTTACATAAAATGGAGACATCGATTGTAATGATTTCATGCAATAATATGTTAAACGTAATTAGATTTTCCGTCAACGCAATAATGACATTGGCAATGAAAAATCACTCGCCTTAATTTCAACATAGTATGGCTATTTATTTCTGTTCCACATTCGAATTTCAAACATTAATCGAAATTGTATATATTTAGCCAGTATTCCAATTACTACATATTCCTTCTTCAAAGGGAGAACTAGAGTGTAATAAAAAATAAACAAACTGAGAGCTAAAAATTCGAACATATTCCAATGCTT
The DNA here is from genome assembly GCA_017140195.1 of Eumaeus atala. Lineage (NCBI taxonomy): Eukaryota > Metazoa > Arthropoda > Insecta > Lepidoptera > Lycaenidae > Eumaeus > Eumaeus atala. The sequence goes on along the minus strand of JAFELO010000562.1, from coordinate 570,328 downwards.
GTTGTACTTATAAAACAATCGCAAAAAAAAATTCTATGCGCCGGATTCATCAGCGAAAGTTTTATGTTAGCGCTTGGACATGTTAAAAAGCTGCTCGAAAAAGTTTTTAAATGCATTATTCACGCAATCTGGTGTAGCCGTAGGAATTATGCGAGGCTTCCATTCAGTATTTGCTAGGTGATGTTTTGAATCGTCGAGTCAATTCCAGTTTAGTATAGATGTGTTGCACTACAGTGTAGGATATATATTCTACTACCTCTTACTGAACTAAGCCATTTAAATTATCGCCCAGGTACCTGATGCGCTGATGATGAATTAGTGCCGGTAGTTAATTACATTAATGTAATTTAAATCAATTTATTAGCGAAAATAATATAAAAGTATTTATATTGGAATAAACGATTAATACCTTGCCACTTAACATTTAACAAGTTATTCGTAACAAGCTCTGCTTCCATTACGTTTATCATTAATTTCGAATCAGCATTTATTTACTTTTGAATTAATTATCACCAGTATATTAATGAACAAATAAAGTGACGGTAGTATGAATTGAAATTATCGAAATGTGGATAGACAATTCAAAGGAAAATAAATGTATATTGACATATACCTATAAACGAGAAATAAGCAACAATTAATACGCACGCATTAAACAGGCTACGGCTGAAATATTTCATGCAGGTGACAGGTCAAAATACCGCGAGCAATTTAAAAAAGGAACGTGGCCCCCTTAAATTTTGATAATTCGGCTTCTCAGCGAACTTTTGACACGTAACGTGGGCTCCTACATAAAACTGGACGAGCAAAAAACATGCTTGACCTGTCAGACTTTCTGTTGATGTAATAGACGTAAACGCAGTAAGGATTAGGTAAAACATATTAGACTTAAAAGTGATTGATCGCTCTCATGAAATCGTACATGTAAGTGTCGCTGTAAGTAGCCAGTAGCCTATTGGGAGGATGAGGTGAAAGAGGGCAGTGCATTTGCGTAAAAATGATGATGATGATAATTTTTATGCAGATGCAAATGGGGGGAGTCGATAGACACCAACCATGGCTACGGTTGCTTGTCATTTCGTCGTACTCTCAAGATACGAATATTACAAAGAACTTAACTGAACTTTATTTCCTGCAACACCTAATAGTTGAAGAGAGATAGGAAAATATTTGCCCGCACCCCTTACCCCCACGGTAATATACAAAATGTAACTCTCTCCCTTTCTATCTTCAGTGACTTAGGTCTCTCTCAACTCCAACTCCCGTTGGCCTCGTGTTCGTAAAACGTGGATAAAGAAGTTCTACTAACGCCAAGGCTGAAAACCTTCACAAACTGTCTTTTACCATCTATCCTCTAAACTTACCAATATTCCTGAAAGTTTCGCTGGTGAATTGCAGACAAGGGGGCGTTGATTTATCGAAAAGGGAAACTTACATAACAAGATTACTCACGTGTGGTCTGTAAGAAGTGATGGTGCATTAAAGTCAAATTGGGTAGGCACGATCGGGGAGGTACCTCCCGCTCGCATTACACCGCCGTTAAGCGACACATATGCTGTCGCGCTACATGGAATTTGAGAGTTTATAGGCAAATTTGAGGTGAGGAGCTGAGTGATTATATGAATGTCTGGGCAGGTGTACGAAAAACCTGGGCTCGGACTGCTCATTTGTCCAATTGCTGAATAGAGATTTCAGCGCAGTTGGTTAGTTTACTACTACCGACGCTCATGAACATCCACGTAATTACTATGCCGATGCGTTGCTCTCCTTTCGCCCCCCAATGGGCCACCGGCTACTCACAAACTGAAGTTGTCACTTTACGGCGTCATTATGTGAGCGAGAGATACCTCCCCGGTCGTGCGCGCCCAATTCCGTTACATAGGAGGATGTAGTGTCATGCGCTATGCATGGCACTACCTCCTCCTATGCAGTATGGCACTACGTCTTCCTAAAAAGAAAATCTCTACAAAAATGGCCGCCATAGCCGTAATTTGGCCAGACTATTACTCACATGTGTCCAGGGTCATCGCTGAGCGGTGCTTCCAGGTAGGAGATATGTTTGGTACGCCGACTCTTCGGCCTGAACTCCAGCTTGTTGGCGCAGCCCTTGTTCGCCTTCGTCCGCGCCTCGAAGATCACATGAGGGTGTTTCTGCTGAAACAAATCCACGTCCGTGTTAATTGCGGTCCATTACAGTTATGTGAAGCATTTGAGCTGGAATGAAGAAGACGGGCACGTCACATGGCGATTGTGAAATTTTTAAAATCACGCTTTTTTGATTTAAGAAAACACCAGATTTAGGATTTCATTCGAAGTTGTAATTCTAAAGCATCAGTGATTGTCATTAAACTATTTTTCTGCAAAGTCAATGTCACGCGCACGATTTTAAGTAATTTTTACAAAGCTGGCTTTATTTTAAAGTAGTTCATAATTTAAACATATTCTTTGCTAAATCAACCTTATGCACCTGATTTTAAATTATTTTTACATGACGATTTTGAGACACTGACTGACTGACTATGTATCTTGATATTTTGATAAACCGATGCTTACATGATATCACTGCATTGTGACAGCTATTCTGTCGTGTTTCATACTGTTTGTGGTCAAAATGAAGTTACTTCATAAATATTTTTGTTATTTTAGAACAGGCTGATGGAACCTAAACACCAACATCCTGATTTATCCGGAATGATAAATATCTGTTGTGAAAATGTTTAACGAGAACATTTGTTGGCAAAAATACAATCCGTTGGATGAGTTTGACGTTATAGGAGCGGACATTGGCGAGCAAATATCTGATAACGGATTGTTGAAGCATTTCAAATAAAAAAAACCTTATCTTTTATATGATAGGGGCACCAATTAACAGGGTGGCTTTTGATGACCACAAGCACCCATAAACATCTGTATAATTACTATGCGGACTCGTTCTCATTCATTATCACCTCCAAGGAGCAATATGATTGTTTTCGCATAATTCACAGGTTCTGTTTAGAAATACAAACCGAAGCTCGCCGCCACCTTAGGTAGGTGAGGTGACCCTGGATATTAACAGGATCACCTCGGCGAGAGGCCGGGCCTTGTCGCAGTACCAGACTAGCCTAACGCCACAGGTGAGTAGTCCGGCGCGCTGCTCTGACGACTCCCGCCGACGCCGGGACCGTGCAATGGGACAGGCGCCCAAACCGTCCCTAGTCCGAATGAGCTAGTGTGATCTTATTAACAATTTTCGAGGTGAAAACTTCTTTGCAGTTTGCAGGATCAAGCACTAAAACATACATTAATAGACGCACTGGTACGTGTTGAACTACACATATGAGTTTGTGATGATTTTTAGCGATAAAATTATAAGTTTACCAATTTTCTGTAATCGTTGTTATAGCGGTAAAAGTAAAAGCGGTAAAAGTCATCTGTAAACAGTTCAACTGCCTAACTGCCTAACATCTTGGCACATGAGTTTGCGCCTGGCGATAAACAGACAGACGAATAGACTGCGAGAGGGACATATGGACAGCGGATTCTTTCTAATAGAGTATGGCCTCTGGGAACGAAGCACTGAAACTCGTATTCGTTATAAGTTAGCTCAATATCACTAGAACTCGTATGCGTTATAAGTTAGCTCAATATCACTAGAACTCGTATGCGTTATAAGTTAGCTCAATATCACTAGAACTCGTATGCGTTATAAGCTAAGGGTCGAGGTCCACGCGATCACTCAATTTTTTTATTCATACGAATGTGTGAATATTGACGAACCGTTCAATAAACCTGTTTGATATTTTTTTTATAGGACCACCTCTTCATTCTCAAATGAAGAAGAATGAAGACAGCTAGCATTATTACGACAATCGACGCCCGTTGATATCCATTTAATGTTATGTATGTGCGTCCACAACATATCTGCATTTTTTCCACCTCTCCTCCAATGGGCCGCCGGAAATATACAAGTCTTAAGGAATGCGAAAGTATAACTGTTACTTTGCGGTATAATCAAGTGAGCGATCATGGAGGTCCTTAATCGCGTCGACTCGACTCAGCTGCAATGCAACATGTCACTACTGACTTTTCAAAATGTGACTACATTCGTGCGTATCATAATACAGGTAGGGTGTACATACATACTTCGATTTTCAAACATAATTTGATTTCGTTCCACATCATCACCTCAGATAATGAATAAAATATAGGCACGCGGATGAAAGGCCGAACACGAATTCACTTTCTATTCAGTGTTGCCAGGTGAGGGTAATACATAAATCGAATTAAAGGCCCAATCACGTTCGATTTCGCGTAGAGCACTGCCAGGCATGAAAGCCGAGTTAGTGATTGAGTGCCAGCACGCAGTGGCTTCGAGTGGAATTTATTCTATGATTGCTAAAATTTCAATGCATGAAGAGGATAAAGAGGTTGGGTGGTAAAAAATTCTGTACAAACATAGAAAAATAATGGCGTCTTCATTAATAATGCGGTCTGCCGAATACGATCTTGAAGTAGGCACTGCCCGAGAATTTTTATTTGAGATTAGATTTTTTTCCGCTGGTATACGGAATAATTTCAATAAGGAAAGAAAGTACCCGACATGTAAAGTTACACCGTACCTACCATCCCATACTACACCGTAACACATCTACTACAAATACGAGCTATACCCTAACAAGAGGAAACTAAACTAAACATTGGACAATGTCTTCGACATAAATTTATTTTCTGATAGGAAATCCAATAAATTAAATTTTATTTAATCTATCCCCGATACTACAGTTTGATAGATTTCTAAAGGGAATTTCGTTTTAATTCCACAATGCAGCCGACCAAGGCATGAATAGTGTTGTGCAATAGAGAAATATTCATTTATTATTTGTTGTAATGATCAGATTCACTAATCTTCTTATATTTAAAACAAAGTCCCCAAAAGCTGTCTGTCCTTATGTTACCGACTTTCTTTATTGAATAATGTATACAAAATGATTTTAGAGTAAAATTTGTTAGGGTAGCGAGCATGTGTTATTCCGGGAAACCGGGGCGGATCGCTAGTACATAATATTTTTAACGCCTTTATCATGGAATTGACAACATACTTTTGATGTAGTCTAAACTGTAAAAGATGAGTTGTTATGAATGAAAGTATTCGACGTTTCAGTTTTTTCCACCAGCCAAGGACTGGTCTGCCGTTCATGTAAAATATTATCCAAGCTTAAAATATCAGTATCAATAAATAACTATAACTATCAACAAAGAAATATGATGAAACGGCAAACTCCATTCGTTGGTTCCACTAGACACGTCTATTTATTTTCCGGTTGTGGAGGGATATGTTTTTAAAACAAAACGGCAGAGCTGCACAAGATGGCGGTCATCGAGAAGAGAAATGACGTCAATTTTGCGAGTAAACGCGGCTAAATTGGATATTCCTCGCACCTCGATCCCGCGTAGGGTTACCAGAAGAAAGAGTGAAAACCCCCAAGGGTAGATTTCTATCGAAAGTTCGTAATATTTTGTTGCAGTTTGCGGTGATCTCGGGGATCTCGCTTATACAAAAGTATGTATATTGGATAAAGTAATTGGAGTTGATTTCAACTGTGACATTATTACCAAAGTTAAGAAGCTTTATTTTGCTTTGTATATGTCATATTAATACATCTGTATTTTAATGACCATTTTGAAACTATTGATATTTGTTAAATATGGTCGTATTCACTCATAAATTCTTAGCTATGGTAACCCTAACGCCGCGTCAGACGGTTACGCTACCCCATTGCACTTGTGTTTGAAATATTTGCGTTAATAGTGCCATCGACGTGCCAACTAAACAATTTTATTGTTTCGCCCAAACAATGTTTATTACGGCGTGAAATACGCGCTATGGATATGTGGTGTATTTGTATTAGATAATATAAGAAATGGATTCTGTGGAAATTTTTAAACTTTAGCTATTTTGTCAAATTGAAATTCTTCTCTCAGAAGTTTATTTATTATTCTGCTATTATGTATCCGCATCATAGCTTAATCTTTTAAAAACAATAATTTGATTTTAATTATTTCTTTATGAAAAAGTTTTACCTTTTATATTTGGAATCGAATTTTGACCATTAGATTAATATTATAATAAAATAAAATCTTCTTCCCATTGTAATCCTCAACTGTATCAAATTTCAAATTCCATACGCGCTGAAAGAATTGTGATATATGATTTATCAGTTTTTAAAATGGATTTCATTCCGAGGGCATAAATAATAGCAAGCGACAGAGCAAACATACGAACTGCGATAAATATGTTCCGTACGTCTAATGTTGGCGATATTTCTCTCTGCGAACACCTCAGACTAGTGTTGCTATTTCAAACTCTATTTCTAGGCGAAAAGGATACAAAATTGTGTATAAATTGTCTTCAATACTAATGTCCTGTTTCGATTTTAACGGCCACAGTCCAATTCTCATACACGTTTTGGAAGCCTGTTAAATAAAAAAGTCAGACTTCCGCGAAAGTTATTACAGAAAATGACAGAATATTTCATGTTTGATTTGATTTTGTTAAATCAGTTAATAAGTACACCCTTTATTACACCACAACTTTTATACCTTCACACTAGCGATCCGCGATGTTCATGGGCGAAATGCCCCTGTACACACGGGTTCGAATTGTTGTTACCTTATCAAAATATACACTCAAACCTTCGGGAATCCCCGAGTAAGACCGCATGAAAATCCGTTTTGTAGATTTAAAAAATCGGTCATATACAGACACAGCTTTTCGGGACTTTGTTTTATAATATGTTTAGATTATACACAATATGAGAATACGACACGTGTCGTGTGAGACGTACATACATGTTTGCTGCACGAGAGCCGCGCCACCGATATGTAGACACACGTCGACTGTCACTGCTCAGCGGGCATCAACAAGATGTTATCTATGCAACAGATCTTAATCCGATCCGATAAATTATCGGAGAACTGTTTTATGTGCGTCAGACACGGAGTTGTACTCGCACGCACGGTTGGAACATGCGTCTTAAAGTTACGGAGAACTGTTTTATTTGCGTCACACACGGAGTTGTACTCGCACACACGGTTGGAACATGCGTCTTAAAGTTACGGAGAACTGTTTTATGTGCGTCACACACGGAGTTGTACTCGCACACACGGTTGGAACATGCGTCTTAAAGTTACGGAGAACTGTTTTATGTGCGTCACACACGGAGTTGTACTCGCACACACGGTTGGAACAAGCGTCTTAAAGTTACCACAAATGATGATGACACTAGTCCTTAAGAGCGTGTGCCTTGCCATTCCACGTGACACTGAAATCACCCCATTTCACTTATAGCTTACATAATAGTACTAGTTTCACCTGCGCACTCCACCCCCAAACATACTTTTAGGGCTGAAGTTTCCTTAAATTCGTTCTTATCGGATGTCTGCACCATAAAATGTATCCTACACCATATAAAACACCCCAAAGTATATAATGTGAGTTTTATATTACACACATCATCATAATTTATTATCACTCTATCCTTATCAGTCCAGTTATGTTTAATTTAGTAGCTATCTCTGTTCAGTGAGGCTAATTTAATGAATCTCCTTTCCTCTCAGGATGCTGCCAGCTCGTAGGATGTACGCTGCAATCAAAATCACAAATAGAATTTGTGGGAGTATATTGAATATTGGCGTGACGTCATCGCAGATACAGACAAGTTTCCTATCTCGAAACCCTTTTCTCAGCGTCGCCTTGAAGAATATAGGTCCGGACGATCGAGTTAAGGTGATTTAAAGGGTGGAAAGGGAGAGGCGACGGCATTTTTTTCAATCGAACGGATATTTTCTTTTTCTTTGATAAATGGACGAAACATTACAGATCACTTTAACGTTGGCAAATGACGCATTGTGATATTTTTGTTTGTTTTTCACGGCGAAACAAGGGCGAGACGAGATTTTTGAACGGAAATTTGATCAGAGAAAATATGTTTTAAATGGATTTTAGGCGAAAAACGTGTGCATAATTTTTGTAACGGCAATGTAGCCGGGGGTGTAATTCATTAAGATTGTGTGGGTTTCATTTTATTGCGTCACTTCATGACATTTAGTTTATTGTAACGTACCATGCTAGAGATGCACATTTTTATTGTGCAATGTGAGCAGGTTGTTAGACTTATGGCATCCTTTATTTTCTCATCTCTAATGGGCCACAAGTAGCTGGGCGCACACAACACGAAACGGTACAACATTGTCAATTTAAAGACGGGACGAGACAGCGATAACGGGAGGTATGCTGCAGTCGCTACCTTAACCTAGCTATAGTCCCTTACGAAAAGGACGAAATATCGCGCCATTAACTCGAGAACTAAAGGAGATGGTTCATCTCTTTTATTAGCATAGAGCTGGTCTTGTACCCGTCACGGAGTGAGGGAAATAAATTATATAGGATAGTCTGATCGTTGCAACCTGTGAAGTAATTGTAACTTCAGCGCAAGAGCTGAATAGTTTTTAATATTTCCACTTGAAGCAACATTCCGATATCAAAAGTTTCCGATATCACGCGAAGATTAAGCTCGCTGAAGTGGCAAAGGGCTGGTTACATAATCAGAGGGTCAGATGGCCGATGGGTCACTAAGGTTCTGGAGTGGAGACCGCGTTTAGTAGAACGAAGCGTTGGTCGATCTTTCGCCAGGTTGGAAGACGATCTTCATGCTGGTCCGGGATGGATGCAGGCGACCGGCCGTCTTCGTGTTCGTTGAAAGAGGCCTGTGTCCAGCAGTGGACCGATAGGGGCTGATAATGATGATGATGATGAAGCAAAATTAACAATGGCGTATCAGTATATTTTGATAAGAATGATATTTATTAAAGGGCACCATCTGGAGGTTTGTCTACCTATTGTGAAGTAGGCCTTTACTTAAGGCACGTAATGTCAACTGTATTCCTATGTGATAAGCTAACGTATTTTGGATGAAATGAATGTTTCATTAAATCTATGCAATAGACAAAAGTCTATTAATTGTGTAATGGTACAGAACCGCAACTGAAATAGACCGTCTCTTTTCAGCTGTAATTCACCAATGGAGGCTTTCAACCACAAAACTGAACCACTCTAATACATTACATTATTGTGATACCAGAAACATTTCCATCAGATAGTTGATTTAAATGCATCGCGAATAGATGTAGAAATAATTAGCGAATCACTTTATCCGAGCATTCTGTATTTGACACAGATATTCAAACCTTGCTGTAAACAGCTCGGGCGGACCGCAGTCAGCCCTATTGGCCTGGCATCGATAACAAATTAGGTTTCGCTACGCTTTTGCCTGTGCGATTGCGAATTCTTGCTATTGCTATCATTTCAACAGATTTAATACCATTAATGCACTCTACGATATTACACATGAGTTACGGTGAGGGCAGCACTGTGTAGAATCTTATTGTATTTGTGAAATCGTTTCAGCTGTAACAGCGCCCCGCACTCTATACTGTAACGGCGCAGAAGTGTATTAGGTTTTGTCAGGGATTAAAAGTTGCCTAGTATAATATGTTGTATGTATGTAGGAGGTAGCATGCAGTAAAACCAAGTTCGACCTCTATACCTCTCGCTCACATGATTCCAACGTAAAGAGGCAGCTGTCGAGCCGGGCCATTTCAGTCACAACGCATCCTGGCATTCCTAGTGAATAATACTATTGCATACACACTGGTCCAGTTATATTTCATAAGTTTACACACGTAACAGAGAACACAATGCTCTGTGGTAGTACATAACGCACTATTCAATCTAGTTTCAGTAGCTGGCATAGAAATTGAGCTCACGACGGCGCGCGGCGTTGACCCGACAGCCCGAGATAGCTGATGCACATCAGTTTTCGCGCCGCTGATAACACGGGATTGACTCAAAGCGAATTCTTGT
>JAFELO010000562.1:545833-556975 GCA_017140195.1 Eumaeus atala | reverse complement strand
GAACATGAAAAATTCTGTACTGATGATACAACAGACGATGTTTGAACGCTTATCTCAGGAACTACAGGTCCTGTTTAAACAATTGCTTTGTGTCAAAAAAAAAAGTTCTTTTATTGTGGAAGCATGAAGCTATGACTATTATGATAGGACTATTATGATAGGGTAAACCACGAGGCGATGCTCGTAGAAGACCTTAAAATCGATTGTTTATCATAATGATAGATTCATCGGTCTATTTCAGGTGTGGGTTTAAACCATTACACTCTTGATTGAGAGAAATAGACTTCGTTATAAATAAAATAAGTTAGTATAGCCAACTATATTACATGCACAAAATAAACCTATTATAAGTTATGCTCTACATTGACAATCCTATTTCTAAATTACGTCCTGTAATAAATGTCAGTAATGTCAAAATATATTGTTACTTAACGTGTTATTGTTAGATAGTTCTTACGCTTAAATTAAGATGAATTCATTGATTTCAACGATCAAAACTGTTCTACATGACTTATTTCCTTCATTTCGTTACGGGTACAAGACCAGTCCTACGACCCCTAAAAAATTTTATTGTCTCCTATGAAGTCAATCTTCGCAGGACTTATCGAGCCATCGAAGCGTGTGACCTTTTTGCGACAGCTGTGGCACAGTTCCGGTCCGAAAAAATTGAAGCTGACTCAAGATGCAGAACGATGATTGTATAAATATGCTCTATTGGTATAAAACTGATAAAGCTATAAATCCTGTAAACAGAAGCCGCGTAACAGGCAGATCGCGATAAAGCGATAGCATGACATGTGATGCTCGACAGGCATGACTGACCGCAGTTAATCCGTAGCCGCTTGGGTTGTCAAATGGCCATACGGACTTGTACCAAACTGTTGGCGCGTACAATCGGATCACTGTCTCTGTCTGCTTCATGCGCTCCTAGTCTATCATCAGCTATTCTTAAATTCTTAACCAACTTCAAACACAGGGGGAATTGTTTACGTTCCACGGTATACATTTTTATATTTCTCGATGTGACTGGAATATTTTGTCCATAATGAGCATCTACTATGTTCTTGGTGGATGTTCATATTTCAGAAGGACACCAAGTTTATATAAACTGACTTCCGACTTGTTTCTTTTTTCGTTGACGCGAGGCATGGTGTATGGTGTTCGCGGCACACCGAATACCCATAAAATCCGTCGCGAGCGCCACCAGTGCCACATTTAGTGAAGTGCCCCGAAACAAAAAATCATCAGGGCACCTCGACGGCTAGTCAGGTCCTAGGGGACCGTGGCTTCCTCCACAGCAGGGTTGTGCCTCACCACAATACAATCCCACCAACTTTGGGACAGAACAATGGGGTGAGTTTCCCATCCTCGCCCTTTGTCCCGTGCGCAAAAGCGCCTCCTCTTCTTGCTCTTTTGCCTCTTACCGAAATACTTACCTTAACAAATTATACATTATAACTTTATTTGCTCTGTTTTATTTATTGTAATCGCTCTATCCCGGCGTGAAAATCGCGTTAAAATCTATTTTAGATTTCCAGACAGTCGATCACATATACACAGACCGATCTTGGGCACTTTGTTTTATAATACGTATAGAGTATATACATTAATGCATAATCGTAATGTTCACGCACTGCTCTTCATCCCAGCAAATCCACGGGAAACTTACGAAGTCCACAAATAGGACAGCTTTCATAGGACCTTCATCCTGAGAGGACCCGAAATAATATCAGCGGCGGCAATAATAGCTATGCGATTTTCGGTTGCTGCCTAAACCATTTGCAGCAGGGATATTTATGGGCATAATACCTAAGGGCTCGTACCAGTAGGTATTAACCACAATGCTGTTTTCGTGGTTACGACGCCTCCATTTTCCAAGGCTTTTAAAATTATCACGTTATTCAGAAATAAAGCTTCAAAACATAAATTACATGCATGGAAAACAATAGCAATTCAATCTCTCTAATATTTAATTATTGGTTTGTCAATAAAAACAGAAAAATAAATATTTTTAAGTACTCAGTGCCACTGGCCTCATAGTCTATCAGCTATATATATTACGACTTATCAAAACGAATCTAACTACGCGTCACGCCACTCGGCGGTAGTAAGAAACATATAAATTTATAAAGAATCATATATGATATAAGTTATAAAGCAACATTTAACATAAAACATACACCGCAATCGGGTATAATACTACCTATTCATTTAATTATAATTTAATAAAATAATATATTACACGCCGAAAATAATATCCCACACTTATTGGCCAAGTAACCTAATACAGGTTAATAAAATTACAGCTAATGAAATAATAATTCTAGATGATAATTAATAATTATTATAGATTGAGTACCAACATGAAATTATGTTGTTGTTTATTAGGAGTACAGGTCTCCGGGGGAAGTGTGAAATCATAATAATATCTTGGGAATTATGTGAAAGCGATTACGTAGGTATTTTATACAGATTGTGATCTCCTGGTACCTCGTGTTATGAGATTTATTACACTCTTATCACGTTCATCATATACACAGGCGTGAAATATTAATTATAAGTTAAACCACGCTTAATTTGGTTCAAACGGAAGGAAATAAATGTTAACATAAATTTTAATCGTTGACGTTTTGTGTTTGAAATACTCTGTGACGTCGTGTTTGCCTATCAACCATATTCACCAAAAAATACAATATAATATATATTGTATTTTTGGTGCCGGTTAATTCTGTGACGTAGTGTTTGCCTGGTATTTTTTGGTGCCGGTTAACTCTGTGACGTAGTGTTTGCCTGGTATTTATTGGGGCCGGCTAACCCTGTGACGTAGTGTTTGCCTGGTATTTTTTGGTGCCGGTTAACTCTGTGACGTAGTGTTTGCATAGTATTTTTTGGTGCCGGTTAACTCTGGATCGTCCAGTATATAATATATTTTGTGGTGTTAACGTTTTTCGTATACTCCTACAAATAACCTGGGTTATTATAAATTCTGGGACAACTAATTCTAGTTCCCACACGTGATCCACGCCGGCTTTGCCCGTGAACAATCTGCACCGGACTGCTAGTGTAAGGATATGTGGAGTGAAAATCTATGAAAACCAGCGTGACTGTTCTAGAGATTACGCCGCACAAACAGAATGACGCATATGCAGACATTTTAAAGGTTGTTTAGGTCATTAAACGAGTACATATTATGTCACTGTTACCATTTTAAATCATTGACAGACACTTCAATTATATTATATGCAGCCTCGATCAAAATATTACAACGTACTATGAATAGTAATATATAACCACGTAAACAAGATAATGCCATAAAATGATAAAGGACGGCTAAGCGTTTGCAAGACCCTGAGTCCTTCGGATATCTATAGACCGCGGTAGTCATAGTGTGTACCTTCTAGTCTAGGGGCTAATTACATCCAGCCCGAGAGATGAAGTGAACTGAATCGAAAAGCTCTTCCGCCTTGCCTTTGTCCGTAACTAAATAACGCTAAAACCTGCCTCGAGAATAACTCTATCCATTGTTGAAAGCCGCATGAGAATCCGTTCTGTACATTGAGAAAAAAACTATCACATCAGGCGGCCTTTGGACTTTTTGTTATGTAATACGTTTGGATACTAAGTTATAAAGCTGAAGAATTTGTTCAACCGAAGGCTCTTTTGTTCCAATTTTTACAAATCTTTCACTCTTCAGAAAGTAAATATATATACCACACGCGTTCAACATAATTATTTAGCAAGTGGTACTGCCATGCTGTATTGCAGCGGAATCGGGGCAGCACGACCGCGGAGGTACCTCTCGCTCACATGATATCGCCGTAAAGTGACATCTACGGTGTCACGTTTCGCGCGGTTTGTGAATAGCCGGTGGCCCATTGGGCGTGAGGGGAAGGTGAAATGGAGGGCAACGAATCGACATAGTAATTATGCTGATGTGCATGGGCGTCGGTAGTCATGGATGGGATCCGACTGCACGTTTGTCCCCCTATACTATGAAAAACATGAACGGGTGAAATCACGAGCCGCTATTAGTTAGACTACAATTTTTATTCGTTCCAAGGCCGATCCACTAACGTCCAGTTCCAGATTCTCACATCGGCTGAGTTCGGTTTTCAAAGCTGCCTCGGCCACTAACTCGTACACTTCTCTTGTAAAATACACTGCTATTTTAAATCATAAATTCATAAGCCGAGCCACAGATAATGGACGCACATATCGCTGATCTGGTACATACATTGGAACAGCTGATGTGTATCACTGACGTATTATTTTGGTCGTAACACGGTTCGACAGTTCCCTGGTATTATTTGTATCATGGATTTTGGGTCATCCGATTCATATCATACATGTATTATTCGTATTATGGCTTTTGGGTCGTTTGATTTGTGTCATAGATGTATTGCATGTATCATAGAAGTAACGTTTGCATCAACACTGGACTGTTCCAGCGATTGATTGTGCCACGCCGGCAATGGCGCGTGTATAACACAATTGAACTGATTTCGCGTTCGTATTCATCGGACACGTGGCCGGAATGTTCCAGGGGATTATGATTTATGTAAATTAGCTTTTATTTCTACTGTTCCCCAGTCGTAATACGGTCAGGTTATTGTACTATTGACTGTGCGGATGTTAATGGGTGTATGGTTGATACCAAAATGTTCTAATTGCTCGTTTGTTTCTTTATGGCATAGAAATCATATTCAAGAGCAGGTAGAATACGGGTGGATCGTGCCCGCTATTTGCTACCTGCGTATGTATGTGTGTGAGAGTTTGTGTTGTTCTTGTTGCATGGTATATATATTTGTATGTCTGTACATATATTAATTAGTTAACATATCCACAACTTGAGAGAGGGCGCGGCTCTAACGGAGTCAACATTGCTCTGTTGTAATTCCTGTTGGATAAATTAAATAAATAGTTTTGAGTCAAATAAATGTTATCAAAATGATCAAGTACGGACGTTTTTCATAGACTGCTAATAGTTTTTGTGGAAAATACGTCCTAAAAATAACTGTTTCGTAACTAATGTGGTGAAGTAACTAGTAGTAGTAGATGAGCGCGACTCGTAGCCAAATATAAATATTTAATGTGAATATATCTAAGCTCACTGCCAGGATAGCTGCGATAGCCAGATTGACCAATTAAATAAGCGCTTCGATGTTCTTGAACAGCGACTCGAAAAAAGCACAGGCGTGGATACTGTGGATCGAGCACTACATACATACAAGTCTGAACTAAAGTATCGAGATCAGGAACTTTTGATGAACGATGTCGAAATATCACGCATACCTGAGAGCAAGAGAGACCCTGACACACGTTGTCCTGACGCTGGCGAACAAAGTCGGAATGACACTGTGTGAACAGCATATTGTAAGTGTGGCGAGGGTGGGTCGTCTGCTGCACCCCCTTGACGTCTCGGAGGCATCGCATCTGCTCCGTCCCCATGCCATAGTGGTGCGTCTGGCGAGACGGGCGCTGCGCGATGAGCTGTTACAGTCTGCTCGAGTGAGGCGTGGCGCTACGACGGTGGACGCTCACTTACCGGGCCCGTCGAACTGGTTGTATATTAACGAGCGCCTAACGAAGGTGTATAGATCTCTGCTCCAGCGAGCCCGGGAGCTGAGACAGCAACTGCACTGGCACTTCATATGGACTAAAGATGGTAAGAGTTAGGCCTGCCAGCGCGGCGATGGCAATTCACAGAGATTTCGCCTGAGATCTGAACTGGACTTTACACGTGTTTTTGGGCATGAACATATTGGCTCATGAGCTGGTTTTGTTTACTATTTTAACTTTTGAATATAGCCGTGTTACTCGGAATAAGTTTATATTGCATGTCTGTATTTATTTTTTAAATAGGAAGGTATTAGTAATAATTAATGTTTTAATAGAATTTTTATTTTTACAATGTTCAGTACGTGTTCATTTTAACAACATTAAAATGAAGCAAATATACTCGTTTTGTTTCTGTTATGCAAAGTATTGTTATACTCTATGCAGCAGCAGAGCAGATGTAAAATATAGTATAGGTTCTCAATCGATGTGTGTGATGTAGCTGCGCGTTGGTATATAACTTATGTGATAAGTATGAGGGGACATATTAAAATAAATAACAAGTACATACTAATGAACGATTATTTATTTACGCCACCATATGTTCATACATTATGTATGAAACCCAAGTATAATATTAATAATATTTTACGTAACATTAGTATGCATTCACCATCATCATCAACTTCCGGCTGCCCACTGCTGGCCCTGCCCAGGCCACATGATATGTGTCAGTGGTTTGTTATACCAACTGTATATAGCGATATTTTGCTGTTTCCGTATATAGCGATATGTTCAATTATTATTTTATATAAATATTTTCGATATTTAAATTGGGTTTATATAATGTAGGATCTCTAAATATGGGACGCGACGATTTCATTATCACTATCATCGTTGTAGGGCGGACATAGTTGCTATCAACGAAACGTGGCTGGGAGAAGGGCAGCAGAGACGCGCGCCCGCGGTCCCCGGCTACCGGCTGCGCAACTCGCCGCGCCCGCTCCACATGCGTCGTGGTCGAGGCGGAGGAGTTGGCTTTTATGTTAAACGCAGTGTCCGTGTTCGACCTCTTAACCACTCCGAAGGTAATATTGAACAAATCTGGCTGACGTTGAAAGTGAATGGACATCAAATAGCTATTGGTACTGCATATATACCGCCATGGACGAATTTCGAGTTATTTACTGACGCTTTAGCGGAATCGGTTAGTGTAATCTCTGAACATGAATTGATAGTTTTGATGGGAGATTTTAACGTGAACATGTTAGAGGTGAACAATAAAAGTGTAAAAAGATTATGTCAATTTCTGGACTAAACCAAGTTGTCACTGAGCCAACTAACTTCTCTTTTAAGGTCGAAACGCTTCTAGACCTTGTGTGCATAAATGCAAATGTTAGAGACGTCATAGCCACAAATATCACTGACACGGTTGGTTATGCAATGGTAAATGTAACTCTACTACTAAAGAAGGATAAAGTTGGACCTAAATATATAACTTTTAGACCTATTCAAAACATTATTATGGATGATTTTAACCGTGACCTCTACGCTATGGATTGGCAGTTGATTAAGAAATTACTTACAGTCGACCAGGCAGTTGATAAATTTAATGCCTTATTGCTGTCACTTTAAGATAAACATGCACCAATAAAAACTACTAAAGTAAAAGAAAGCCATTCGCTACCGTGGATTACTGAGACGTGTAAGCACGTGGTGGATTTACGTAATAAAGCTTATTACCTATATATAAAAATTAAGTTAGATACAAGCAATACTACAATAAGCTTAAGGCGCTTACCGGGTCCAGTATTGCCAATGAAAAGCGTGCATACTTTAATGAATATGTTCACTCTAAAATAGAAGATAGTAAACAATTTTGGCAAAACTTGAAACGGAAAATTTTACTAGATCCTGTTAAATATGAGTATCTTCCAGATTGTTTTAGCGATCTAAATATAATTAATATATTTTTTTAATGATACCTAACTTTAAAAAAATCCTAAATCGGTTCTGGATTACTTTCAGTTATACAGTTTTTGAACTTACTACAATATCTGAACATGACATTGCAAAGTACATCATGTATATAACATCGAACGCTAAAGGAACCGACGGTTATAAATCGAGATATGATTCTGCTCACTCTTCCATACACTCTTGGATATAATTACGTGTATTATAAACAGATCAATCCTTGAGTGCTGTGTACCTCTTTGTTGAAAATCGGCATTGGTTAATCCTCTGCCTAAAGTAGATCAACCGAAAAGTTTAATGCACTTGAGATTAAACCTTCTAAATCTAAGTTTATGATTGTTGACACAAGAGAGCAGGTGAGGAGGATTATTGATGATAATGATTTATCTATACACGTCAATGATCAAAAAATAGAGCGTGTTGAATAAGCAAAAAATCTTGGTATACTGCTTGATAGTCATCTAAGATTTGGAGGTAACGTGAAGAAATTAATAACTAGTTGCTTTTACAGGCTCAAAATTTTATATAAGATACGAATCGGCTCGGAGAAAAACTAATATTAGTCGACTCATCAATTGAATTATTAACAAATTATTCCTACAGGCGAGTAATGGCAATATTTCGCAACTCTATACTTATAAAACGCTTTTAGGCCGAGCTGAAACAAGCAAAGCACCTCACCATGTTGCAAGCCTTGCCGTGGCGGTGGGGCTCAGTAGCCTGGGGTTAACCTAGAGACCTGGAGCGAAACTAATAGAACCTTTTCTGCTCTTTGTACCCTCCTCTTATAAGATGGCCATAAAGAGCAAGAATAGGTGGCCATTTTGTGCACGGGGTAAGGGTGTGAACCTCGCCCCAATGGAGTTACCAAAAAAAAAAAAATACTATCTAAGTAATTATGTAACAAGATCAGAAAATCTCAACAATACGCTTATTGTTGTATCATCATGACAATTACATGTATATTAGATGACAGTATAATAACATGGTATCATCGAGCTGCTCTGGTGGAATTGGAAGGTGGCTGATGAAACCTTAAGCTATTAATTTTTGATGAAATGAAGATTCAATCGAAAGTCTCACGACACATGAGACAAAATCCGAGGTTTTTGCCGGGAACACTAACATACATATATAGAGGTATACGCATACAGCATTCACTCCAAAAATATTCCTATTCTGACGCTGTCGAGTAACGGCACGTGAGTTGCCATTAAGACGCGCTACGTACGCGGCTTATCAACGTCCGTATATCACGAACATCAGCGCAAACCAAATATTTGTGTCGGTGCTCATAATTCAGCTGCGGCTGTACATCAACAGCACAATGAGATACCCGACCGTAACCAAATGAACCCGTGCGAGTAAATACTGGCCAGATACAACGGGACTTGATAACGATTTATGCTGAGGCTGGATTTCATGATGTAGAATTTATCGGTACAGATGTAAGTTGTTGTTTGCCCGTTACGTTTCAATAATCTCTGGAACTGTCAGCATAGTAAAAATGATATTTCACGAGTGAGAATTCCACATTGCTAAATTTTTCTATTCACGTTACTAGCGATACCATGATATTGCGATTCCTTCCGCTAGTCCAATGGATAACATGGAAAATAGGGCTTTTATAGCCATGAATTGCCACCTATGCTGTCGAGTATCGTGCGTTGTGTGCGTTTTCGACCGCCTATTGGACAGAAGGACAACATATTTGTGTAACAATCATTGTGCAGACGCAGGAGGGCAGACGAGGATCAGGTGATCCTCGTCTGCCCCCTTCTTCTATAAGAAAAGACCCGACTGTGTGGACTGCCGACTGGAGTAGAAACAAAAGTGTATTTGTGTAGCGCATAGCGTGCGTTTGTGACGAGTAGCGTGAAGTGACGCTGACGTGTTTCTGTTTATAGAATAGGTAGCAAACGAGCAATCGGAACACATTTACGGCTACCGAAGCGGATTATAACTTGTTGCATCTCATGTAAGTAAAAAGATCCCGATTAGATATATTTATTAGAGCATTCCTCAAGGAAATTATCCTCTCGGTCGCGCCCTATCCGTTCTGAGTGGCCATTTATAACGGCCATTACCTGTAACCGAGAAGGCCCATTGGGCCTGTGCATATTTATTTTACCAGTCATCGCATTACTTTTACAATTCGTCTAAATTATTCACATATTCATTACAATATGTTTTATTGTTTACGTTAGTTTATGGCGCAGCTTCTTGCCAATCTCTTATTTCTATGGTATAAATCTCATCTAAAAACAACTAGGGCGTTCTGTCTCTGTTCCCCTCGGCCGTCATATGCCCTTATTCAATATTTACTAGAAGTAGAATGTTAATAGAATGTTGACAGAAGTTCCATACTAAACATGCCAAAATTCAGCACGCACTGGCGAAATGCATACAGATAAAATTTGGAAAATGGCTGTTAGCTAACATGAAGTGTGTTCGCATGTGTAACAATGGCATACTCTCTTAACTACCACACTACAAAAACGAAGTACCAGATATTCGAATTGAATAGAAATGCGGTAATTGAATAAGCTACTGAAAGAGCCACTGCCGATTTTTTTCAAAGTCCCAAATCTGAGCAGTGAGCGTACTGCCCAAGCGCGAGTACTTCCTGGTTAATATGAGATTCAGGCATTTCTTTAAAGCTATGTTTATTTAGGTCAACATGACCGGGGAAGCGCCTTTAGCTCGCATAAAGTTCGCTATGCTATGATTGATTAGGTGGAAGAGATACGTAGAATCATAATAGAAATTGTGCGGCTTCTGTGACTTTTCTGTTTGTCTCTTAAGAAATAATAAAAATACGTACATGTACGTGGGTACTCAGCTACTTTTATAGAACCCGTGGAAAGACAAAATATATTACGATATAATAAAAAACATTTACGATTGTAGAAAACTTTGGGATATGCGAACTGTAGAGGCAAATTTCTACAGCGACAAAAACAAAGTCAACAACAAAATAATAAAAACCGTCAAGCACGCATGACGTACGGCGCGCAGTCCCCCGCCCGGGCCGTCCTTACAAATTATTTACGTGTTATTTTTTATGAAGTGGACGATAATGCCCGGGCCATTATTTTGCCATTTTATGTCTGAAAATGGTTATTGTATTACAACGCAAATGTTCGGCCATTTGAGACACATAATACCGAGAGGCCGTTAAAACAAAGAAACATATTACAAAAGAAGAAATTTGTTCCGCCATTTGCACTCTATTTTTAAATAGGCGCGGATGATCATTGTTCATTCTATTTTTAAGTAGGCGCGGATTTTAATGTATTTCACAATTTCAATCAGGTTTTCTGGAAAACCTTATCTCATTAGTATTTTGATAGTTTACATATTTATTGTTGCGGTGAAATATATTAATTACTGGATGTAATTGATTATTGCTTCGACGTACGTTAAACCGAATACAACATGTGATATTAATCACTTTAATTAGATGTTTTTATCAATTCATCTGCCTCCTCTTACAAAGGACCCGTTGAATTGGCTTATTAACTACAATAGACTAAAAAATTGAAACGTCATCTTTAAAAGTGAAACTACATGCTCTTGTTAGGTACGTGTTATAAAAGTGAATAAAAA
>JAFELO010000562.1:519832-532906 GCA_017140195.1 Eumaeus atala | reverse complement strand
GAATAGAAGTTTACGCTACTATTCTATGAATATATATTACCTGAGCTCCAACTTACCGTATAAATAACAATATGGAATAGAAATATATATATATATATCTTGGAAATATAAGTAAATTATTTAGCAGGTTTAAATGACCCACGAGCGTCCTGTTCGACGGTATGCGTTTAAATGAAGAGATATAAAAATAATGATACATGATGATGATAAAAGTGCTGGGATCTTTCTTACAGCTGCCGAGATTCTTAACAACTTTCCGGCACATTAGTTAGTTTTGTCCAAAAGTCGTAATATATTAATATAGTGAACAAAACATATTATACAGGGACACATTTCAAAGAGATAATAGAGTCGGGATGAAACGGAACGGGAATGCAGTTATATTGCGAGGCGAGTACCGAATATTTCGTCCACAAAGAGATTATTTGGTAAGAGGATCTGAACGAAGCGCGGAATATTATTTCCCGAATAAGTTCTTTCGCTGTTTCGTGTTCGTCCGGTTTCAGTCGGACAATAATTGTGCTGTTGTAGAGTGATTGCCATGCTTTAAACTATATTTTGTACAAATAACTAGTTTATTTGCGTTGCAGCCAATAAGGCCAAGAATAATATGTACCCGACCATAAACATCTGCAACACCAGGAAATTATCGTCTCTAAAGCACTGACACTGCAAAATCTCGTTATAACGCGATAAACTAGTTTTATCTATATACGAATATAATGGAAAATATTTTCTTCCCCGTATTTTTTTAACAAAAAAGTACCTTGCTTTTTTAAAGAATAGCAGATGGAAAAATTTGATACACTTGAATATTATATCGTAAAGCATGTGAGCATGAGGTACCACCCCAAGTGCACTGGGCTGATTCAACTGCTATAGAGCACAGCACTACCTCATATATAATAACATGAGGAGTCAGCCCTCTGTAGACACAAATCCAAGTAGATAATGTTGTACGTAATATAAATTACCGAGCCGTGGTCTAAAACAATAGCGCTGCACATAAGCGCTAAGTGATGGATGGTTGTGTTCTTGTTTACACGCGTGACGTCACGTCAGCCATTTTCTCATGATAAATGACAATTATTTTAAGAGTGCAGTGACTTGCCGATTCATTAATCAAAGGGTACAGCGTGACACAGCGGCTGTGTTCTCACCCTGGAAAAAGTATCCTGGATGAGCATCACTTGGGGTTGAGAGGATTAAATAATGTTACCTTTTTTTGTATTCTTCTATCGATAATTATCTTACTATAACATTTACATGCAAACGAGCTTCCCTTAGAGTAATTATTACCTGCACCAACAAGTCATACTAACATTAAACATTTTAATGTTTGTATGAATGTTTGTAATTATTTCATGCAAAGAATATAAGGAATTCGGATTAAATTGGGCACACTTATTATCTGGAAGAACATAATTTTACTTTCATTCCCAAAAAAATTGCTCTTTTTTATGAGACATAGCCGCCCATAGACTTGACGTCTTGCAGACACGTTGCCTGCCTTCAAGGAATATGTATGCTCCTTTCCTGAAGAGTCCTGTTTCGTATCGGAAGTACCAAGGGAGGCAGCTTTTCCTCAGTGTACGCGTTAGAAAGTGGCGTTTAAGTCGCTCTGTATATGTAGACTTCCTCTGGGATGGATTTAGTGCGGGTATTCCCTTGCTAACCGCACGATACGAGACAGCGTGACCGTCACTTTAAGTTGATGTTAAGAGAGTGTCGTGACCCCTATCCGCCTCTATGCCTCGTCCTGATTTGGCAAGATCTTCGCAGGATTGAAACGGTAATGTAAACTTTGATTGAAAAATTGTAAAGTCCTATAACGAATGAAATTTTTGACTTCTACTATCAACAAGGGGTTCCTTAATAAATTATGTAGGCGTTCACCGGCTGATAGTGATGATTACGAGTACACGTAAGCCCCACAAATTGTGCGCGCTTTATTTGTGCTCGTCGATAATCTAGGATTTGCGAAACGTGCAATACTCATATTACCCGCCGAAGGGGTTCGGCCGACTCACGGCTATCACGATTGTCTAGTAGCCTTAACTTAGCTTTGGCCAAAAGAAGGTGATACATTGGCTCATTGGAGAGGAGGAGGAGAAGCAAGTCCATTACTCGTTTATCTCTCTAGAACCTACTTACAATTTTGCAATTTTGTAATAAAATTACTAATTTTACACATTCACGGTTGCAGCTCCATACTTTTACGATGTAAAGTAGATATTATATATATAGACAAAGAGAGAATGTCCATACCATTTCCTGTATAAATAGACCGGTATGACTGGATACTTATTTCGCTGACTTAAAAACATTATCGTGAAGAGGAGATTACGCCGTTGTGACTTGTTAAACTCAATTCGAAAAGCCAAAACTCTTGCTAACCTTAAAAATGAGGTTCTAATGACACAAATACTTGAGTATGTTCTTCTTGACCTTTCTTTTCTTGCTCATGATTTTCAGCCCTGGGTTCAGTGGTGTGTGGGGCCTGCGGCACATTATAGTGCCGAATACTCACAGAAACCACAGCGAACGCCATCAGTGTCACCGTTGCGTAAGCCCCCTGGAACACTTCATCAGGGCGCCTCGACGGCTAGTCAGTCCCCTCAGGGACCAGCGCCTCCTTTACAGAAGGGTCGTCCCACACCACAGGACAAATTGATGAGATGAGGTTCCCATTATACGTACTTGGGCCGGCCGTAATAGCGCCTCCTCGTTCTGTTCCTTAGTCCCCTCTTCTCATAAGAGATGTAAAGCGCAGACCCCTCGGTTCAATTACCTTTTCCAAAGGTGTCAGGGTTCACACCAGGCCACCAAGCCTCACCGCTACGACATGGCTTTAACCATGGTGGGGGAGCGTGTCTTGACCTGCGCCATAGGTATGCAGATGAGTTGATCTTTATTCCACAATCCCTTATTATATATTAGAAATTAGCATAACAGTAATGTTTATAATCTTTACGATACTCGATGGCGTAGGCGTCATTTTATGCCCGTATCGTAGAGTAAGCGTGAGGTCTTGCCTGATCACTCGCTCACCCGATGCGGCGGCGATGCAGCTGCACCATTAAGATGATTTGAATAATAAGACATTCTATAAAAAAAAATCAGAGCCGGAGTAAGTTGTGCTTCTAAAACTTAGAGCCAACTGTTCTCATTGTCTTGAAAGTTGATCGGAAGAAAGCGGGAATGTCCCGCGACGACCGTATATTGTGGTCCACGGAGTCACTTGACCGTGATATACAACTAGAGATGCGATGCTTGAATATCGAAGCATGACATCTGTTTGCTGTTTGCTATGTTTATTTATTTATTTATTAGTGAAAAGACATGCCCAAGGAGACATTACGGTCGCCCAATTCATCCCAGGGTACAAGACACTATTAGCTAGGGTACATATACAATTACATGAAAAATACACAAACATTATATTAAATACAATTATTTTCTCAATTATTTAACAAGTTGATACTTATTTTAAATTCGGTGAATTAGCATTACGCACTGGTGTTTGGAATATCTAGTTTAGTGTTTTAATGTGTTAAGTAAGAGGAGCGCGCGAGCAAGTGGCGCTTGTCCTGCGCTTACGCTTACACGTGCATATACATAGTGATCCGTTACATGAGAGCATATATTAGCCAATACAGCAGAATTAGTTTCCTTGTACCAGACTAACTACATAATGGAGAAGTCACGCCTTACCTCTAGTTTGTCATAACCTACCATCCCCAACAGGAACAGACTTGGGTATATGGTAGGATATCCTACTGAATATCCATATCATTTCCTGTATAGCAAGAGAATATTTTTTTTTTGATTTTATTAACCATGTCAACGTATTTTATTTCACACAATACTATTACTCTCAAGGTTGCTTCTGTTTTATGACGGCAATAAAGCTGAAATGCTGAGCAAGACGAAGCAAAAATCCAAAATTTTATAGGCATTTGTACAAATCATTTGTATTTGCACACGGAATGTCAAGTCTTCTGACATTTCCGTGCCTAAGTCTCTTATAGTATCTACACGACTATGCTGTTTCGTCCTAGGTGGTAATAAATAATCATTGGTACCGTTTCACGTAAATGTACATGCACATTGTAACTGCACATTTTTCATCAATAAAACATAATTTATTTAAGTTACACTACCATCATTACATTTACACACCATCACAATACATAAGTCCAAAAAGCTAGCAGATTAGTACCTGTGGAACGACCCGCCCGGAGACCGTGCTGAGCTTCAGAGACTTAGTATTCAAATTGCTTTCTTATACGACTTTCAAATGTGCATTCAAAAAATTTGTAAAAACTGACAATACCGCTATTGTTCTATAATCATGTATTTCTGTACTTGTTTGTTTTTTAGGAACCGGAACTACGCGATACGTTTTTCAAATTTCACATTAGTACAAAACAAACATTAACTATTTATTTGTATCTCAAAGGTGTTGGAAACCGCCCCCCCCCCCGGGCAGTATCAACATGGTAATTATTAATTAAAATTAAATGTAAATAATACGGTAATGTAATTTATATACAACGATTACAAGTAACCTGTCCCCCCTAAGTTTGTTTCACCGGATCTCCTCGGGCTAAAGTTAGTTGAACCGATATTTAATTGATGTTCAAAGCGATATTTGTGAATTTGAATGAAATATTTTAAAGTCAGGGTAAGAGGTAATTGCAGACGCAAGTGTATCGCGATCCTGTCCGAGACCTGGACCTGGAACTTTCGATCAGAAAATACTGGGAACATAATATAATAAATCCCGTATACATTTAAACAATAAACAAATCAACGCAAAGCAAATTCAGACAATGCCTTGGCGTACTATAGAACAAATTATGATACTTGTCTAAGTACGTTCGAGTATCATCGTTCGCTCAGCACATAATATTTCTTTAATTGACGCCTAGTCTACCTCTATTTCTCACATAGCAATCGCACGGATGTTTTAAATTAAAATTAGTATCGATAGGAACACTCTCATCACTACCTGATTTTGAACAAGTTAATCAAACTTGTTCGGACTACTGGAATCACATCATTGCTGCTATGTAAAACGTTAGGGTGACAATATTATATTCTTGTAGTTAGCTTTTGTAGACGGAATTGTTACAAAAATACCTATATTTTTTTATAGTATATGGGGACATACGAGCAAAACGGAGCCTTTTAACGACTACCGACGCCCATGAATATCCACACAATTACGAAGCCATTTGCGCTGGCCTCCTTTCCGCCCCAATGGGCCACCGGCTACTCACAAACCGCGCGCAACGTGACACTGGAGATGTCACTTCACGGCGGTATTATGTGAGCGAGAGGTACCTCCCCGGTCGTGCCAGCCCAATTCCGTTGCATAAGAGGATGTAGTGTCATGCACTATGCACGGTACTATCACCTACTATGCAGCATGGCAGCCTCTTTCTAAATAAATATATTTATAAATATATATAATAATTGATTATAGTATAGTTGTATATTTTTTACGTTCCAGATTCATTGATTTCTGTGTCCATTCAACAGATAAGTTCATTGTATTCAGTTGCATTAATATAATAAAAGAAATAATTAGTAGACTGGTGGTAGCGAGCTCCTTAACATCTGGTGAATAAAAGTTGTTGCATACATTTGTTCGACTTATCAAATAAAAATGTGATCCGTGTTTATGTGGATTCAACGATATTTTAAGCTTTTAAAATAACTCTGGGCTACCTAATAAGGCGTGGGAAAAATATATACTTATTGTAAAATAGTCTTAAATAATTCTACTGAATTTTTGTCAATACTAGTACATTTTTATAATTTGTTCGTGGCTAACT
Source organism: Eumaeus atala (assembly GCA_017140195.1). Lineage (NCBI taxonomy): Eukaryota > Metazoa > Arthropoda > Insecta > Lepidoptera > Lycaenidae > Eumaeus > Eumaeus atala. Next base: position 527,063 of record JAFELO010000562.1, on the reverse strand, counting down.
GTCTGTTAATATTTAAAATAAGAGAATAATTTCTTTGAATTTACATCATATATTTGTATAGCCTGGCTGCTGTAGTGAAACTCTGGAGTGCTTGACAATTCGAACGAAGGCTTTCCTAGAGTGACCTTCTCTATGAGTAATGTAATGGGAACTTAGAGTGGCCATGTGGTATGAAATTAATTGCAGCTTTTTTATTCACGTATGGTAAAACGACTAAGCTAAATATATAACGATCAGCTTATATGCTTAATTCATTAGATGCTCAAGCGGAACTCGTCTAAGTGTAATGATAGAGTACTGAGTTGGATTTAGCGACGCCAGCTGAATAGAAGCGGTGAAGATAGAGTGCATTGTACAATATTCCGTTAGCATCATTTCATAGTGATGTAGGAGATTTAATTATAATGTAGGTTTAATTATTGAAATTATTAACGTAGAATAAGTATCTAGATGTTACTAATAAAAAATATGGCTCAGGTCAGAAATAAAGAGTTATTTATTTAATGAATATATTGTAAAGTGGCATGATACATTGCAGCCGTAATGGAAGGCGCGACCACTCACATGTTACCGGTGTTAGCGACAGTACAAATTGCGTTTTGTGCAATTTTTGAGTTTCCTGGGAAGGAAGGTGACACGCCCGCTTAACATTTATGCAGATGTTTATGGGCTTCCATAGTATTAAAGGGCTTCAAAATGCTCTTTTGCTCCAGCCGTTTCAACTGGTAAGCGAGATGTACCGCGGTCATGCAGTCCTTCTAGACTGCAAAACGATCTACTCTCTTGCAAATGTATAACGAATAATAATTGACCAGCGCCAGCGGTCAGCGTCGTGAATGAGACCAGCTTTACTCGTATTCAGCCGGGTTAATGAGATCCTGAACGCTAAATTATACCCTGGCGCCAGCTCCACGTGTAGGGGTTGTTAGTTTCACACTATATTAAATGCTCCCCAAAATGGTTTCTACATAAATACTCGTAGTAATAAAGGTTTATATACTTAACACATATACAGTACAATATAATATATACGAATTTATAAAACAAAATACCGGAAAGTTCTCTGTCTGTATGTGATTGATTTTCTACATATATACAGCACGAATTTTCATGCGGTTTCCACCAATGGATAGAGCGATTCCGACAAAAAACCAAACAACGAATCCGGGAAGTATTCACGTGTGGAGCTGGGTCGGATCATTAGTTATTGTATACTTATAGCGGCGCCATATTTCATAAATATCATAATTTTTTGAGACAGTAAAATTAAATAATGTTATTCTATATAATCAATATTATTATATCTAAATAAAATTGGCTGTGTGCGGGCGGCGTAAGAATACCCCATCCTCAACCCAAGGTCAAGGTAACTCGAAGGGCAATAGCCTCTTAGGATCTAGGAGTTGTTCGGTGTCCCGTCTGTTTCATAGTGACAGCGAAATAGACGGGAGCGCCGGACTGCGGTCGCGCCGAGTGATGGCGGTACCATCAATAACACCAACGACAGGCAATAGTGGCGCCGGTCCGAAACCTAATGTGCGATTGCCAATCCGCCTGCTCCGCGTGGCAGTTACGTAACCTTTAAGGGACGACACCAGCATAATTTGGCCCCTATTTCCCGGTAGTTCCAATAGTTCTGGCCACGATAGCGGCCAAGGTAACGGTGGAACAAGGGATGCTAAGAATCTCCGGGCTACGGATCGTTGCCCCGGATTTGACCTGACTACGTATAACGGACGAACGCTCCGGCTTGATAACCACTTTATTGAACTGGAGGTGGAACTGGGAAAAATCCGATGCCACGTTCTGGGCTTATAGGAAGTCCGAAGCCTTGTCTTCGGAGGAGGGCACCTATTCCACTTCAGGGAAGGCGACAGTCCATCACAAGGTGGCGTGGGTTCCTTGTGGATATCCCTAGTGAATCCTCCCTCGTAGGCAGCACCTTTGAAATCTCTAGTATGTCGAGTAGGGTGGCGTATCTCGTACTTAAATTTACTAAGAGGCACGGCTTCAAAGTGATATTAGTATACGCACCAACCTCGACACATTCAGATGACGCCGTGGAGGCAACTTATGATGATGTCGCGAAGGCCTTACATAACACCTTTAAAGCCCGCTTTAATGTGGTTATGGGGGACTTTAATGCCAAAGTGGGAGTACGAAGAAGCCTCATAGGAAGTGGACATTGCGGAGCCCCAATACTGTGACAGGGAACGAGATTAACTTTATTATGACGGACCCAAAGCATATATTTAGGGATGTCTCCGTGATCAAAAGGCTTAAAACTGGAAGTGATCACAAATTAGTTAGAGGTTCTCTGAATACAGACTTTCGGCGCGAGCTTGTCCGATTAGTACAGTCAACACTCGGACCCATCTTCCGGCGAACCGCGGTAGGTACCGAAAAATTCCAATTGGAATTAACAACCTGGTTCGATGCACTAGATACGTCGGAAACTGCAATGGCAATTGGCGACGCTATGAGTGGCATGATTGGTTGCATGCGGAACGTGGGCGAAGGATCCTGTAGGTGTAAGTATACGAGCAGGAAAGCTAAACTCTGTGATGAGACGCTTGGACTTATGAGGGAACACAGAGCACACGAAGACGTAACCTCTGCCGATGTCAACGATGTCTTCTTTCTAAGGAAATTCGCAAACCAATACGCCGAGACCTCTGCTGCTCAAATACGCAACGGTTTACTGAAGCGATTAAGCAGAATAGAGGGTCGAATGTTTTTGTGGAGAAGCTTGGAAGAAGTCGTCTGACAAAGGACGAATCGTCTCCCACAAAGCTTGACGAATTCCAGATACCGGAGCAGGCAGGTTTTAGTAGAGAATTTAGCATCATGGGCAGTGTGGTGGCAGGTTGCACAAAATACACATGAGTAAAACCATCCGCTGAGGCTTGCCTTTATGGACTACGAAAAAGCGTCTGACTCTGTCGAAACCTGGGCTGTTCTGGAAGCTTTACAGCGAAGTCAGGTCGATTGGCGATACGTCGAAGTACTGAGAGATTGTATGATTATATCCATTCTGATTCCGGGAGGTCAAACAAGGCCAATCCAATGGCATCGAGGAGAGTGACAGGGGATGTTATTTCCCGAAATTGTTCAATAATGCTTTGCAGGACATTTTCAAAACTTTAAACTGGGCAGAATGCTGCATAAATATTAACGAAGAATACCTCTCACATCTTAATTTCGCTGACGATATCGTTGTGTTGGCCGAATCGTTGGAGAGCTTGCAGGAAATGTTGCATAGCCTAAATGAGTCCTCCCGACGTATTGGCCTTAGGATAAACTTGGACAAGACCAAAGCCATGTTCAACGAACACGTTCTCCCTAAGCCGGTCAACGTCGATGATGCTATTCTTTAAGTCGTAGACGAACACGTCTACCTGGCGCAACTATTGCAATGAGGTGGATATAACTTCGAGAAGGAAGCCGATAGAAGGATTCACTTGGGTTGGGCATTAAAAGAGGCCTATGTCCAGCGGTGGACTGATAGGGGCTGATAATGATGATGATGATATATATTCAATGTCTATGTCAAATGTCATCAAATCCATTTAGTAGGTGATTGTTGTTCGAAAGAGCTACAAATAAACTTTAAACTGTATTTGTTATACCTGTAGGAGGTAGGATTAGAGTAGTGCCTCCGAGCTCGTTCGGGTGTGGGTCGATATTTACATTTTGTACGTGCACCAGATATCCCTTTAATTAATTATTTTTTTATTTAGCACCATAAATACAAATAATTTTAGAAAACTACTAATTTTGTTTTGCCGACTCTCACACATATTTTTATTTATACAAAAAAATCTTATTACGTAAATATTTGTATTTGACATTGATCTTGAAATTCGGGCTAAACGCTTGTTTATTTAAACCCATTGCGCTTATTGTGTAACCCTCATTCAGGTCGCAGCCTCGACTTCGTCGATCATCTTACAGGGGAAGCCGTTCAGACAGTCAATATTTGTTTTACAATCTGATTGCGGAACTCCTTCTAAAAGTTTCAATTAAAAACTTATATGATATTTCTTTCAAAGAAGGTTGTATTTATACTTACTAACTACTTACGCCAAGGCTAAATTCCTTAATGGTTACTGCTACCCACGCCCATAATCACGCAATCAGAGGTTATAATAGAATTACTTATTGAAATTTTCTTCTATAAATATTCACTAGATAGACATTTACTTAAAATTGTGCTACATATTCTACCTACCTACAACGCGTCCATGCTTGAAGGATATTTTAGAAAATAGTAAAAATTAAGTACTAACTTGTTTAGGAAATATACCATACTATACTATACTATGTCTTACTGTTTACTGTAACATGTGAACGGGAGCTTTCTGTTTGTGCCAGCTCAACATAACTGAAATACAGCTACCAGCTATATATACATATATATAATATGTTAATGAATGTGACAGGATAGAGCTCGAACTAGGCAAGTTTGTTGCAGTCCCGGTCCGACGTCGCATAAACCAACATAGATTTAATACCGTACGTAGCTCAAACATGACAAACAATTCGGTCACTCGAACCTTAATAATATTTAGTATAAATCACCCTACTATAATCTGGCCCGATCGTGAAATGTTATTTATCACAAATTAGCTAATACCTTAACGAATGATCGACATAAGATTTTTACTCACATCTGACTCGGAATCTGTTCTGGATCTGTCTTGTCTCCTCAGACTACCCGTCACACAGTTGAAGTTATGAGCAAACGATGACCCAAAATTCAAACATTAAATGACATAATATATAAAAAGCTAGTTTGATGTTTAAATATAAACACATTAGTGAAATAACTACAAAATGTGTAATATGTGCGCTTACGAACATATTTTGTATGACCTTAAAAATTTTGATGGCGTCGGGTAAAACTAATCCACTAATTAAAAGTTCATAAAAGGAACAGGCGAGCTAATATTTGCGTAGGGCCATACAATAGGCACTTATCAATGCTGTGACCAGTAGGGTCCAAACAAAAGGTAGACCTCCCCACGGCTCGGTGTTAATCAATACCTATTGTATGAGTTCCGACTACTCTGAGAGCTTGCTGTTGTTATGCAGTGTTGAACCGACACATTTTGTGTCTCTGAACTAATTTTCGAACGAATATGTACAGGTACCTTTTTCAATGCGTAAAAAGATAATTGACACCCACTAACATCTTCAAGTGGAGTGGCTACGTAGATGCGTTGAGCTGCTTCACCGGATACTCATAAACAGCACGTAAACTAATAGCATTGTCATGACTCTTTTAAAGCAGTACCATGTGAGCGAGAAGTATCTACCCAGTCGTGCCAGCTGGATTCAGGTACAATGTAGCGTAGTACTGCCACTTAATAAATTGTCGTAACAAAATAAGGAAATGTAAGTTCCTTTTTGACAGTATAAAACAATGAAGATAAATCCACAAAATCATTCACCAGACTGTTTCTCAATAAAAGTTTTTAAATTAATATTAATTAACTGAGAAGTGCTTAATTAACATCTATCATAATTGGGGGGTACTTTTGTAGTATTAGGGTATTCTGAGGTAAGTTTTGTGCGAATGCGGGACAACACTGTTTGTGGAGGTGGAGTCGGACTAAGGCTGACTAGCCGTCAAGGTGCCCTGACGATTTGTTGCTCCGGGACACCTTACCAACGGCGGCACTGATGTCAGTCGCGGTGGTTTTTGTGGTTATTCGGCACAAAAAATTGTCGCGAGCTCCATACACCACTGCACCCCACCCAGGGCCAGTGAAGGCGCGTAAATGCGTTTCCCGCGTCAACATAAAAAAAGTTTAGTGCGTGTTCAAAGTCGTAAGAGATGAGTCATTGATTTACATAAATACTGTAAATCAATGAGATGCGTTCTTTATCCAGAATATATGTAATGCGTATGAATGCATAGTATCTATAGCATCGGAATAGAAGCGAGAATTGGAGCCGTTGGGTAAACACTGACGCCCTTTAGTATCCACATGTACAGACACGTGTTCTTCCGTCACCGAATCATCCCTAGGTTACTGGCTTCTCTCAAGCCATATGAAATGTCACAACATCACCATCATTTCAAGGCGGTATCATGTGAGCGGGAGGTACTCCGGTCGTGCTGAATTAATTTGGCTGCAATGCAACGACCTCTTGTTTTATATTAGATTTTTCAGCACGTATTAAATCATAACGTACACATGAACTTAGGCATTGGTTTAGTTTTATTAAAATTGGTGTTTTTTTAACTAAAATCCAGGATAGAAAAGTAATAAAAAATCTGCAACCTATAAAAAATGTAAGGTCAGGGTCAGCCAAGAGTTTGAAGTCCTTCTATTAGATCTTGTCTCAACAAGACAATGTTCTTTTGTCGTCTTTAGTCGACAGCTTGTTTTTGAAATCGGTATATTTTATTTAATTGCTTTATTCAAAACATCGAATGCTTAACTGCTCAAAGCATCAAATGTTACAAATTCTGTACTTATGATGTTTGGTGTTTATATTTTAAATAATTGTACAAATATTTTATCCTCAGGTGGGATGTATTTTCCTTTCCTTTCTTAGTACTCGTTTACGTTCTAAAATACCAGTCTGCCAAATTTCACGAATGTACTTTTACGATTCAGGCTATGTGTTATCATTGATATTCTCGCTGGTTATTTCAATCAATAAGTCAACTTAGTTTCATATTTAGATTAGTAGGTATATCTGTACTTCTAGTCTTAGGAAATACGCCACTACATTCAAACTGGACAATGCGCTGTAAATGAAGATATTACGTAATTTAACTACAAGTTTCAGCTAAACTCGTAGCACCAGTTGACTCGAAGCAACGTCTTGTGTCGTAGTTCAGTGATGTTACGAAGTCTAGCAGTTACTACGCCTCGTAACCGCGCAGCAGTCTCGTAGAGCATACAAAGTATCGTATAGTAATTATAGTCTCTTGACACAGAGAGTTTCGTAACATCTTGTAGAGCTTGCGTTCCATATCCGGTGGTATATATGGTTGAAAATCATCTTTAATTGAATTTCATGTCTACTGTAGCAGTTTTCTTTTTTGTTACTCACTACTGTCCTATTCTGTAGAAGCTATACTGAGAACCAACATTCCACGTACCCTTAAATGGACTTAGCTCTAGGATTCAAAGTAAATGTATAGAGTAACATTCTGAATGTACAGAAATCATTCAAAAACCATAGATCATGTCACACTTTGTTAACGCTCCAC
>JAFELO010000562.1:504740-519336 GCA_017140195.1 Eumaeus atala | reverse complement strand
TTACGAGCGGAAATAAAAGAAAAGCTTCCGGAAATGCTCGGAGGAAAAGTCCTGTGTCATCAATATAAATTCAACAATCAACGGCTGATATCCACAACTGTGGCTTTATATAACTTCTTACCGCATCCAGCCTATTCACCTGATCTGGCACCGTCAGACTTTTTTCTGTTCCCTAACTAGAATAGCACTCGGGAGGTCAAAGATTTTCTACAAACAACGAGGTCAACACAACAGTAGAAGCATATTTTGACTCGAAAGAAGAATCATGTTTTTTTTCTACGGTCTAGATCAGTGTTTCCCAACCTTTATTAGGCCATGCCCCACCTTAACATTTCTAAAATTTTTATGCCCCCATACATAATTTTTAACCTTTAAAAATTGTTTTGTTCCCTTAAGAAATATAAATGATAAGTTTTAGGAAGGAATCACTATGAAATTTTTATCAAAACATCGTAAGTAAAATTTCAAAACATATAATGAAAAACTGAAATTCAAAATAATTTTTATATTCATTTAGTGCGATGCTTACGCTTGATGCTTGCTGCACAGAGATTTTATATTAGGTTACAATTTACTTAGCTTGAATCTCAAGTCTCCACGTTGTGTTATATCAAGTCGATTTCTTTTTTTTATCAGTAAATCATTTACAGCACTAAATCCACATTCCGCTGAATATGAAGATGGAAACGGTAGTAAAAGTTTTCTTGCACATTTGGTTGCATTTGGGTATTTAGTTTCAGTTTCTTCACAAAATCATGCCATCGCTCCTTTTATATTAAATAAAGTTTTTACGGATTCATTATTTTGCAGACAAATCCACTAATATTGGCTGCATCATCCATGTTGGGAAATCAATTTGTTTTAAATCAGAAAATCTTTCTTTTAAATCAGCAGATAGAATATTCAAATGATTGACAATAACAAGTAAAGCGGTATCAGTTGCTTCACATTTTTGGAGCCAATGAAATTCTTCAAAGTTTTTGTTGTTAATGTGTTTCTGATATAACTCTATATAGGTAATGAAACCAAATATATTTGTTTTTGCATCGACAAGTGTTTCTTTTTGCTCCTTGAAGTTGCTTATTTAATATACTTAGTTTTTCAAAGATATCGGCTAAATAACTTACAAATGCTTTACCATCGATTGTCAACAGATAATTCATTTCAGGTTTGTCGCTTAAAAAATCACTAAGAGTGTCAAACAGTTGCATGAATCTTCAGTATGAAGTAAAAGTCTCACATGGTCTTCATTTTGTTGTTCACAAAATAACTTGAAAAGACGTTTACATTTGGCACAAGCTTTAATAGCATTAACACAGATTATTACTGTATGTAGTACTTCATTTCGAACAGGCGAGATATTTTTAGCTACCAAGTTTTCCTTATGAATAACACAACGTACAATGCAATCATTTCTGGATTCGCATCTTTCATCAATTTTAAGCAGCCATTTTTCTTGCCCATTATATTAGTGGCACCATCTGCAACACAAGATGTTATATTTTTCATTGGTATATCATTCACATCTAAGTAGTCTTTTAATTTATTATATATATCTTTGGAGGTAGTGGTGCTTCCTAATTTTTTACAGAACAACATTTCTTCAGTAAAATGCCCTTCATCAATACTGCCTCACTGTCTCAAAGTTGATTCATCCATTTGTACTGAGAAATTTCTTGTTTTCAGCTTTTCAACAAGTTGTTTTTCAATATCCTCACTCATTTCGTCTATTCTTCTGCTAACAGTATTGTTACTGAGTGGCATAGCTTCTACATCGTTGTTATCGGGATTTTTCAATTTCTAATAAGAGTCCGAAGTCAGGAAGATAGTGGTGTTACATTCCCGTGCCTCGGAGAATACGTCAAGCTGTCGGTCTTGCGCCTGATGTCTCTCCGGTCGTGTCGGATCGCCGTCCCATCGGTATAGGAGAATGAGGGTGTAGGGAGTGCTCCAGTGCCTGCACACAAACTTGTACTATAAATATGTCCTTCGCAGTTGGTTAGTCTCTATAGAAATGGCCGCCGTGGACGAAGTTCGGGGCTAGGACGACATTAAGCAGTCGGGTTTGCTTGTAGTTCGGCTTATTCTATTTGTAGGGGACACTTTATAGTTAGCAGCTCGGAAGATATCCTAGTGATGACTGCGTGTCTTGTACTGTTACACAAAAATACTTAGTTAATGCGTTGCCCCTCTTCATCCTGTCCCTCTAATGGGCCCCAGACCCTCAAGCCGTACATCTTAGCATAGCAATCCACGCCAATATTTTGTAAGCGTTCTCCTCCCCGGTCGTGGTGACCCTATGCGGATACAATACAGCAAATACATTCGTTGCAGTAAGTTAAGTTTTATCACCATCCACCAAGCTTTTGATTCAGCAGTTATCTTCTCATGCGCGGGATTCCTTCAAGGACGGCTCTGTAGTCTTCAAATTGGACGATTACCAAAACTTTTATATTTAACTTTCTACAGTCCTTCAAGTTCCAACAATATTTTTATCTCTTACTTTATTTAATGAATTATTAAAACCTCTCACAAAGTTGAAAGCTAATGTTTATAAGAAAAATATTTTTCACGGGTGGGTTGAGGCGCTCAGCCTACGCTTGTTTAATATCCATCGGATATTACATTAACTTATTATAAAGTTATTGTTTATCTTTAATAATACAGTTCGGAATCAATCAACTCGTTTACCGGGCACGTGAATCGTGGTAAGAACAAATCTTTACGATATATGCAGTAGATAAAGGTTAATAAGATTCTGAGAGAAGTGGTCTCACGCTTCTTTGCAGCCGCAGTTAGTGGTACCACTGGCGAGATGTACCTCTCGCTCACTGGCGAGATGTACCTCCCGCTCACTGGCGAGATGTACCTCTCGCTCACTGGCGAGATGAACCTCTCGCTCACTGGCGAGATGAACCTCCCGCTCAATGGCGAGATGTACCTCTCGCTCACTGGCGAGATGTACCTCTCGCTCACTGACGAGATGTACCTCTCGCTCACTGGCGAGATGAACCTCTCGCTCACAGGCGAGATGTACCTCTCGCTCACTGCCGAGATGTACCTCTCGCTCACTGGCGAGATGTACCTCTCGCTCACTGGCGAGATGTACCTCTCGCTCACTGGCGAGATGAACCTCTCGCTCACTGGCGAGATGAACCTCTCGCTCACTGGCAGGATGTACCTCTCGCTCACTGGCGAGATGTACCTCTCGCTCACTGGCGGGATGTACCTCTCGCTCACTGGCGAGATGAACCTCTCGCTCACTGGCGAGATGTACCTCTCGCTCACTGGCGAGATGTACCTCTCGCTCACTGGCGAGGTGAACCTCTCGCTCACTGGCGGGATGAACCTCTCGCTCACTGGCGGGATGTACCTCTCGCTCACTGGCGAGATTAACCTCTCGCTCACTGGCGAGATGTACTTCCGCTCACTGGCTAGATGTACGTCTCGCTCACTGGTAAGATGTAAGTCTCGCTCACTGATGAGATGTACCTCTCGCTTACTGATGAGATGTACCTCTCGCTCACTGGTTAGATGTACCTCTCTCTCACTGGTGAGATTTACCCCTAGCTCACTGGTGACATGTACCTCTCGCTCGCTGGTGAGATGTACCTTACGCTCACTTTGAGAAATTTCGCAGAAAGACTTTCGCATTGAGAAAGTTACTAACGTTTTAGTGTTACTATTTAGGTATTTTTGTGATTTATAAATTTTTTGATTTGGGAGCCTACTGTGAAAATGAAATAACGGGGTTCTGTGTTTTCATTTTCGTCTTAATTCGATTGGTTAAATTCCTTGTTGTAAAAGTATGCCTTGCATTTGAAACTTGTTCGACGCAAGTCGGGTAAGTTGCATAGAGTGTTGTGCCAAATATGAATGGATGTACGTGCAATACCGACCAAAATTAATTATAAAGTTATTCATTAAACGACGCCGAAGTGGCAGGAACAATGTTTACCTATTCTGAAATTAATAAATCTGTAAAAGAGATTTTTAATCGGCTATGAGTTAGATTAATGACATTAACAATTGAACTTGCACGTTTATGTATTTTAAGACTTTGTATATTGCGTTAGAACAGCTGTGGCTACATTGAACATAATAACAATTGAGTGTGTACATGGCCTTATCTGACTTGAATGTTTAATTGATTTATTTTAGTATTACTACTATATATTGAACATATACTAGCGACCTGCCCCGGCTTCACCAGGATTTTCTGCTATAGTGTTTACAAAGAGTAAATCTTTTGCATTCCTCTATCTATTAACAACAAGTATATCAAAATCTATTTCGTACTAAAGGCAACTTTATTTCTTACAATGCTATATGGTTAGTTTCTATTATAGTTTATTAGAGCAGACTCCTCGTAGTCTCTTGTTAACTATCGACGCCATAAACATTGACACAGCCAGAGGTTCTGTATATGCGTTACCTTCCATTACATCAGTTATGCTAAAAGGTCACTTGACCAACCCTGACGGCACAGCTTAGCTGACACACACATGAGACCCCAATCGTGGCGGTTCAATTCGGCTGGTATTGTTGTTTCTAATAAACATGGGTCGGAGAGGATCGTGATGGCACCGCTTCAGACCCTAATCTGTATTAAAAATTACGGAAAGTGGCTCACGTATATGTAAAACATCTTTCGCAGAAAAAAAATATAAAAAGAAATATTACATTTCTCGCGGGGTATACATTTTTTGCTGGCAATTACTTTCTACTGGAGACAATATAATGTCTTCAGCAAACAATGGCGCCTCCCTTGTTGCCCAGGTGACGGGAGGCACCCGCTGTGTGACAGGTAGAAGGTGACAGATGCGTAATTAAAAAAAATACAGGAATTTTCCGATAAAATCCCGATTCAAAGTTTTTAATTTAAATGGAGGACCGCGCGGTAATCAAATATTGGATGCTTGTTATTGAAAATAATTTAAACTTACAAACGCGAGCGTTGCTATTTCGGGAGATATGAGATTTTAAATTTTAACGCCATTGCTGCACTGTCTCCGAATCGAACCGGAATACTTATCACGATGGACTCGCGTACACTATTTTAGTTAATACAAAGGCATCCCAATATAGTTCAAAATTGTCGTGGTTTTGGGGCTCAGTTGTCTGGGGTGATCCGAGACACAAAAAAAGCCAATTGAACCGAGGTGGTGGTTGCTCTTTGTGACCCTCTTACAAGAAATGGGTCTAAAGAGAAGGAGGAGGAGGCGTTCTTTGTACCCCTCTTATAAGTAGATGGGACGACAGAGCAATAAGTGGCGGCGCTATAAACACTACGTAACGCGACGGAACAGTCATCACTTTTAAGGCCGTGTCGGCCCAATTCGTCTGTGATGCAAAATGGCACTACTTCTTCCTAAGCGTACGTCTGTATGTCCGGCTTTACAAAATAAAGCGTTGTTATATAATTATAAAGTATGACGTATCTGTTTAAATAAAACCCCTTTTTAAAAAATCATAAAACACCCCCCGTCCACCGTCACAATAATGCAGTAGAACCTTGTGACAAGTCCATTCAGTAAGCCACGTGGCATTCCCGATCTCGCAGCGTCATATTTCAGGACAAGGGGCTGTGACAGGCTATTATGGCGACAAATGGAGTTTGTCCGTCTGTACTTATTTATTTGACTCTTCCTGTTCGCGAATGTAGCGATAGCGCGAATGTTGACGTATGGTTCACACGTACCGATGGCATTACACGTACACGTAATTGTTGACGTATGGTTCACACGTACCGATGGCATTACACGTACACGTAATTGTTGAAGTTATGGTTCACACGTACCGATTGCTTTACACGTACACGTAATTGTTGACGCTATGGTTCACACGTACCGATGGCATTACACGAACACGTCATAGTTGACGTATGGTTCACACGTACCGATGGCATTACACGTACACGTAATTGTTGACGTATGGGTCACACGAACCGATGGCATTACACGTACACGTAATAGTTGACGTATGGTTCACACGTACCGATGGCATTACACGTACAGGTAATTGTTGACGTATGGTTCACACGTACCGATGGCATTACACGTACACGTAATTGTTGACGTTATGGTGCACACGTACCGATGGCATTACACGTACACGTAATTGTTGACGTTATGGTTCACACGTACCGATTGCTTTACACGTACACGTAATTGTTGACGCTATGGTTCACACGTACCGATGGCATTACACGAACACGTCATAGTTGACGTATGGTTCACACGTACCGATGGCATTACACGTACACGTAATTGTTGACGTATGGTTCACACGAACCGATGGCATTACACGTACACGTAATTGTTGACGTTATGGTTCACACGTACCGATGGCATTACACGTACACGTACACGTAATTTCACTAAGAGACGATACTAGGTGTGCACTTGTATTCAAGTACAATGCAATTGATGGCAATTCTTTTATACTGTGGTTTGTTACAAAAATAAATAGCGATCCGCCCCCGCTTCACCCTTGAGATTGTTATCTTACCAAAGTACACATTACAACCTCCCTCGAGGATCACTCTAGCCATGGGTGTAACGGCATGAAAACCCGTTCAGTATTTTGAGAAAATCAACCACTTACAAAGAGACGGCTGTTGAGGTCTTTGTTTTATAACGTTTATAAACATGTAATAATTCGTTTATATGGATACCTTAAGGTGAGGTAAGTGAGACGCGTAGTTGACAATGGTTTCGCGAGGTTGTTGATACAACTAAGTCAATATCTATCTCTAGCCGCAGGCTACTCATAAACCGCAATAAACGCGACACCGAAGATGTCCGGGGAATCGTGTGAGCGAGAGGCCCGGCTGTTCACAGTAGCGCCCTACCTGTTGGTGATTATGGCAATATCTATTTATTTATGAAGTTTTATCTATTTATAATACGCTTCACATTTATTATAAATTTAATAATGATCAAAACGTTTTTGAAAATGTTATGTAGCCTACGTTACGTTAATTAGAGTATTCTATTGTAAATTGATTTTTTAAATCGATGCTTTCGGAGCCCCTTTAATGTAAACAAACAAACAATCAAATAATCAAATCATTCCTCTTTATAATGTTAGTAAAGATTGGCTGGCGTCTCTTATTAAATGAAAATCTTTCGCTCTATAGATAATCCGTCTATAAGAAGTGCTTAAATGTTAATACAACTAAATACGGCTGAGATCGTTATGAAGATACGTGCCGACTGGCACTTGGTATGAAGGTTTGACGCCGACTGGAACATAGTTCGGAGACTTCGGAGTAAGTGCAGGCGGAGTATTACTATCACTCATAACTTCGGAGTAAGTGCAGGCGGAGTATTACTATCACTCATAACTTCGGAGTAAGTGCAGGCGGAGTATTACTATCACTCATAACTTTACTTTCACGCCATACATTTTCGTTCGTGCAGCGAGCGTTATGCATTTACGAAACGTTATCCCGCTAAAAGCAACATTGTACCAGATTCGGGACAATCCAATTTGTTTCAATATTACGATAACTGTAACCTCATCGCGCTGCACACGAAAATAAAACATCAAAAATAAGCATCCATATAAAGAGATGGAACCGTAAAGCCACGCTTTGAAGTGAATTTGTGTGCAGTCAATCAACTGCGACTGTTACCGTAGCTTCAGTAAACAGCGTTGGTGGTCCTCCGCGCTATACTGTGACCTAGTTTGGATTGAAATGGAAAAAGCTAGCGAAGCTGTGTTTCTTTTCTCGGAACAATACAAGAAACAATATCTTCTTAGTATACTGAACGACCGGCTGGTTCAGTTGGTGACGTGGGCGGCGTGTTACGCCAGAGGTCGCGGGTTCGAATCCCGCCTAGGTTATTGATATTTATGTACGTGTTTTATGTACTTCTATAATAAAAGTCTTAGAAACATAAAATTTCTTAAATGTATATAAATATTTAGTTATGCCCGTTGTCTAGTACCTGTAACAAATACTTTCGGTACTCTGCACAGGGCCAGGCTAACGTGGAGTGATACATCCACAGGTATTATTATTATTAGTAGTATTATTATCTTTTTAATTAATATGAAAAGTTGGATGCACTTTATTGACTGTTTGTCAGTATATGTTCGCTATCCAATCACACTAAAACGGCTGAATGGATTTTGAAGAAACTTTGCGATGTTGTAGCTTATGTTCCAGAATAGCACAAGCGATAGAAGTGCTATTAGCGGATTTCGTAATGTTTATGTCTGTAGATCACATGCTAGTTCTATCTAGTGGTACCAATTTTATCTAATGCATTACATTATTCGCCATTGCCGGCAAATTGGGCCGACACGATTAGGGGCACATCTTCGCAGCAAGGTGATAGCCATGCTATCGAGTTTCTTGTGGGTTGCCAAATATTAATTGCCAATAAAATGGGAGATATGTCACACTCACAAACACGTCTTTATAATGATTATGCGTCTTCTTTGGACAAGGATGTAATTCATAAGTTTGTTACGTTGCCATCTGTCACCCATCTGGGTTATAATATACTATGTGTGGCATCTGCCTAATATAGTATTCAGTAGTTCAGTACCGCGATGTGAGGCGCAGCGAGAGGGCGCGCGCGTCGCCCTTGCCCATATGACGTATCGTTGTGTACCTGTACCAATGAGCCGAACTAAGCATGCACCGGTCCTGGCTTGACCTAGCTTGACACACACGTACGCCGCATGGAGTCCCGACTGCTCGTTTAAACTTATAATATTAAAAGAACCTCTTTAGTCCATGAACGTAGGTTAGTTATTTAGCCTCACTACCAATGTGTATGCTATAATTCTCTGCGGTATATTTTTTCGCCTGAAGCAGGGTCGCCAGGCTATATTCCCAGTGTACGTGTGTTCCCCGTTAACAGTAGGGTTCTCTTTAACATTTTACTCAGACACTCAAGAGGTGGCGATGTTTCGTTTATAAGCCCAGTCCCAGGTTCCAGCTGTATTTCTGTTTTATGTTTCCATTGTTCGTGTTTTGAATTATACTTCTGTAGCCATTATACCAAGGCAGGGGGGCTCAAACTCCACTAAATATAGGTAGGCTGATAGTCAAAAGCTATATATAAGCATCGGTAGTCATGAAATGAATTGTTTTTATAGAATAGGGGACAAGCGAGCAATCGGAGCCATTTGGCAACTACCGACGCCCGTTACCATGCGAGGCCCTACTTTGCCTCATACCTAATGGGCCACCAGCTACTCACGAAAGGGCATACATTACAAGTTATAAATAACTATGTTATGTAAAGCGAAAAACATGATTTTCCTTGTAGCGGAAGAAATAAATCCGCATTGGTACAGATGAAGTGCGCTCGATTTCCGCACGAATTTCCTAAGAGGGCTCCACGTCGGAGGGACAAGGAGGGCAGCAACTGAACCCAATAATGCCTCTCGACGTGGAGATATTAAAAAAAATAACATCGCCCGTATTTTTTGCATGGAGGAGTTTCACAACGACGAAATTTTTTACTGTTTATTTGCCAATATGGGACAAACGAGCAGTGGAATGATTTTAAAGTGAGTCATTTTTCAAGATCTCCTATTTTAATTTTGCCAGCGACTAGTCCGGCAATTATGTTGTTGTTGAGACACACAGGCGGTGCTCTCCCTGCCTCCTCGTCTGTAGTGGGCCACCGGAGTCGCACAGTACCCGGTTGCGTAGCTGTTACCAAAAGCCACTGTGCAAGCCTTCGACCGAGCTAGCAGCGATCAGGACACCCAGGCTCCGGCGATAAACTACTGTGGAACCAGCTGCCTTCTACGGTATTTCTGATCCGATACGACTTAGGTCTCCCAGAAAAGATCATACTTAATTCTTTAAAGGCAGACAACGCGTCTGTAAGACACAAATTTCATAACCTATCTGTTCGTTTGTCGCCTAACTCATAAAAAATAATAATAACAGTCAGTTAATCAAACCAGATGGCGCCTGCTGACAAACGCCTCGCTCATAAGTGCGATAACCATTACTAGGATTACGAATATTATTTTTCTGATAGTATTGTAGAGTATTGTAAAGTATTTACTTTATAGTATTGGGGAGCTAACGAGCAATCAAAGCCTTTTGACAACTGTGACGCCCATGGACTTCATTATTATTTTCATGCTTTACCCTCGTTACTATCTCCATTACAAGAGGAAATAGGCTCACAAACTAAAAGAAATGCGACAGCGTAGAAGTCGTTTTACGGATGTGTCATGTGAGCGAGAGGCCGATCGTGGCGACCTAATTCGGCTGCAATGAAGCATGACATTACCTCTTACTGAAGTATTACTGACATAGACATTAACTACAAATTTAAATGCATTACGCGGGTAAGGCCACGGGGTAGATCTAGCAATAATTTTACAGCAATAATTGATTCTATAACTTAGTAGGATGTGGTGGCATGCTGCATTGTAGCATCAGGTGTGAGACCTGATTCAGCTACAATGCAGCCGATATCAAACGTTACCGGCGTAAAATAACAGCTATGCTGTCGCGTTTCATACGGCGCGAGAGTGGCTCGATGGCGAAGGAGGAAAGTGGGCAACGCTCGTGGGTGAGGTTTATGGGGGTCGAACGCCATCTGAAGGCTAAGATCCTCCTAAAAACGAAACAAAAATTGTGTTGTCACATTGTAAATTGTACTTGCCATATGTTATCATGTGAAGGTTTTTGTTACCCTCGCACCTTTCTATCAGGATCGCTAGTATATCGATCGATACTCAGCAATAAATTTCCACCCTCAGGACAATCTAATCCCCAATTATGCGCCGGGACAGCAGCCCTCTCCGCCACGCTATAAAATATTTATAATTATCACTTTGATGATTTCTCTGCCTATACGATTGGTGTCGCGCCCTCACTAAATTAAACAAGGTGGCAAGAAATTCAATCTAATCTAAACTTCCTCCAATCCAATTTGAATCCCCCCCTCCCCGGTCCCTTATCAAACCCCCTCTCGTCCCTCACTCCCGAGGAATATCGGCGCAATTTATTTCTTCCATCTTGTGTACTACAAGATTGATTTTAGACAGTTCCATGCATTTAAATGACAGTCGTAATTTTTGGTTGTTGCACAATACACATAATGTTGTTTGTCAGTGCAGAAAGTTGTATAACAGGATCACAGGAAACGAACAATTTGTGTCGCTCAGTAAGTTCGGACGCAACCTTGAAAATTAGGATATGATATTCTCCACCCTTTATGCTTAAAATGCTGCACCGACTGTGCCAAAGGGTCATCACCTACTTAGCCACACTACATACTGTAGCAATTATGTTTTGAAAATTAAATATTTTATAAAAAGGTATATCCGTCATCTTTGACTGTAAGGCTTAATGTTCTCTGTATTGAAGAAATATCACTCTTTTTTCTCGTCGGCGTGGCTTGGACGACGGATTCATTAACGCTGACGCTGTCTGCCTTCAGCAAATTATATTTAAATAGTTTTTTTTTATATTCCGCCGAGAACCTACATATTCGTGTCACAATGCACGAATGATATTTCATAAAAAAGGGTAAGTTCATGATTTCTTACCGATGCCATGTTTGATTGTTGTTTTGATCTTAAATTCTATTTAATTGTAACAGAGTTTATATCCTGCCTGATTTTAGTTGGCTCATGCAGCCAAGAGAATGTTAATCTTACTGGTAGTGTGTTTCTTTTCAGAGCTCTACTCCTTTTAACTATTATTTTTCTTTTTATTAAACACTACATTATTAAAATGAAGGACAATCAACAAAGTGAAGGAAGACAAACAATAATTATATATATAAAGGACCATCCAAGTTGCAGCCGGCAGTCTACCAGATAAGACTTCATACCCTCACCTTTTTACTAACCAATAACAAAAACTCCATCGTTGTTCTTGTAGTATTTTAAGTCTGACCTGGACTGTGAATGTGGAAAGACCAATTGAAGTAAATGTATATGAAAGTAAATGTATATGAAAGTAAATGTATATGAAAGTAAATGTATATGAAAGTAAATGTATATGAAAGTGTAACACAACTCTTACAGTCCCCATACAGAATAAATCGTAACAGTAGTAGCTACCTGTGCTTTTTTTATAAAGTATAATTAGATACAATTTAGGTGCGTCGATAAAGGGCTACCAATAATAGTTTTTTCTGACAAAAGAATACCAAAAAAAGTACCTTCACGTCTATTATCCCCAAAGAGAGAGAGGAGGAGAAATTGTTTGGCTGGACATTTGGACTCGAACCGGGATCATCCGGTTCAGGATGTCCCACCTCCACTATTCCAGTTTTGAATTAAGAACATGCGCGTACATTCAAATGTACATCCAAATGCAAGAAAAAACGGTTAAAATGACTGTTTTTTAAACGAATTCGAGTAGATTTAAAGGGGATCGGAGCTTTATGAGGACTACCGACGGCCGATCCGCTAATATTGCCATGCCGATGCGTTGTTCTCCTGTCCTCCTCCCGTTCAGTGGGCTGCCGGTTACACGCAAACCCCACGAGACGGCGCAGCTGCCACTTTAAGGGGTGTACCAACTCGGCTGTGTCGAACCAGTACAGCTGCAATGAAGCATGAAACACACGCTTAATTTATAGGTACACATAAGATAAAGCTAAAGAGTTCGTTTGTCTGAACGCGCGAATCTCATTAAGTACTGGCTCGAACTAAACAAAAATGTGTTAAGTGCTATATGCCATGACGCTACGACTAATAGGACCGGAGTTACACGGGTGAAACAGCGGGGTGATGCTAGTAAACAGAAACAACTTTCTGTTTTTATAATATTGTATATAAATAGATGCACAATAATAGATGTTGTGATAAAACGAACTACTATAGTAACAACATGAATAAACTTTCAATGAGCGTATTCTATTTACTTTGTATTTTCCATCAAAATTTGTTACAACTTATTTAATTACGAACGTTTCGAGCGTAAAATTAATTTACAGCAATTGACTAAAAATCGATTTTAATTTGGATAGCGTTTATTATTGAACAACAAATAATAGCTGTGTATTTAGCAGCTGAAATTAAAGCTTGTCAAGCTTTAATTCATTAATTGTTTCATTAATTGGCGCGTACACACAGTGTTAGTAGCCTCGCGAGGCAGAGCGGACAGTGTGGACGTGCCTCGACGGACTCGCACACGTTACGGCGGGCGAGCCTCGTCCAAGCCAAGATGGTGTTCAGAGGCTATGGCCTACAGCCGAGATAGTCCATCTGATCACGTCGCACCGCGAGCCAATTGCCGCGTGACGCCGCGCAGTCGGGAATAAACGCGCGCCCTGTCGCTGGCGAGGCAAATCCACACTAACTACAACTACTCCATGAAATATATATATATATATATATATATATATATATATATATGAGCGACACTTTAGAACAGGAATAGACACATGTGTCCTGAGTCTTATCCAGTTCTAAAGTGGAAGTGCAGTACGCTAATATGTTTTAAATAATTATTGTACATATGTACAATAAATATAAATATTTAGGTGGAACAAAATCTAGTACATTACAACAATCTCAAAACAGTAAAGAGACAGCGAGCTTGACTATTGGTAGACTGAGGTACACCAGGTAATAACATTTTATTATTAGAATTAAATAATACATTACCCACACTGCGGTATGCACATAAAGGTAGAACTTCTATAATACACGACATGTGCCGAGGGTGAGCCACAAGTCCCCTCATCCAGCCCGTCCACACCGTCTGTGGCACGGACAGTTAGTTGAGAAACTCATACTTTATTTATAACCTTAAGCGTGTGGCTAAAACCGTGTGCGATTACGCAGAGTTCTGCATATAATGTTATTGTTAACATTTTTTTTTATTTAATGTTGAGAACCAATCACACAGTCATCATCATGGGCCAAGCTACACAAGTATCTGTAACCGGTCACTGTATGTAGCATCGGGACGACCATGGAGGTGATTCCTCCGGGGTTTCACCCAAATGGAGAGTACACTCTTTAATAGGAATAAACTAAAACTGAAGTTGTTTCATACTGTCACGCTAAAACTGAAAGCAGCGGTTACGCCGGTAAAACCGCGAACATTTCTAGTTTATGGTATTGTTATAAACTGAAAGAACAAAAACTATAAGTAAGAACATTATAAGAAGATATTAATTTCTAAGATGAAGTTTATTACTGATTATTTTATTGTTTCCTGTCAAAGCTTCAAGTATAGACTAGGAAGAAACTGTTTCTCATACGCTACCAGCGAAAATTGTAATAATAATAATAATTATAATTCTTGCATTTATAATTTATATTCTGATATGAAAACTCAATAAGGGGACCGAATTACAACATAACAACAACTTCACGATGTTGTGTCCTCTAGAGTAACCATCGTCTCACATCAGGTCGAATATTTAAATATAGACGGCCAAACGAGCAGCCTTTTGACGACTAACGGCGCCTTTAAGTAACTAAGGTAGAGCGGCTCAATTCAAAGCGCATGGCACAACCTTCTACAAATTCAGTTCGTTATGAAATTCAGGAAGTATTCAACGAAATACGATTCAGCTGTAATGCAAATATCTCTGGTGATATCTTTAGTCTTAGTTCAGTGAGGAGTTTAGTCGCTACC
>JAFELO010000562.1:493274-504591 GCA_017140195.1 Eumaeus atala | reverse complement strand
GCAACTCCCTACAAAACTGAGAATGGATATTTATGAGGGGGTTTGGCTCGCGTTTACTCCTCCCAAACGCCGCCCTCCCAGAGAGCTCCAGCACTCTCTACAACGATTAAAAGTTTCCAAATGAAACTCAGCACTCGTGACATAATTTAAATTACATTGCGCGGAGTCACCCGTTTTTCGTGCGCCTCTATTGTTTCTGTTAAGTTTCTTGTGCGCCTCTATTGTTTCTGTTAAGTTTTTTGTGCGCCTCTATTGTTTCTGTTAAGTTTTTTGTGCGCCTGTATTGTTTCTGTTAAGTTTTTTGTGCGCCTCTATTGTTTCTGTTAAGTTTTTCGTGCGCCTCTATTGTTTCTGTTAAGTTTTTTGTGCGCCTCTATTGTTTCTGTTAAGTTTTTTGTGCGCCTCTATTGTTTCTGTTAAGTTTTTCGTGCGCCTCTATTGTTTCTGTTAAGTTTCAAAATATGACTGTGAGGAACAATTTGTAGCTGAAGATTTGTTTATAAATTGTACGCGGCCGGTAAAGGTTCTGGTCGCAGGCTTTGGGTCTCTATCGATGCCCATAAACATTCGTATAGCAGGTCGTGGTGATGAATTACCTTCCTTTCGTCTAATGGTCCACCAGTCTTTAGTAAAAACTGCATTAAAACGACAGCATATATAATTTGACACCGGTAATATGTGAGCGACAGATAGTTTCCCAGACGTGTCAGCCCAATTACATTGCAATGCTGCACGGAATTACTTCTGACTAAAGAAACGTTGCCTGAAATGCTTTATTAAATAGTAATTTAGAATTATTAGATGAAAGTCTGGCGCCTAAGGCGCTTATACCTCTCGCTTCCATAAAACCTCCGCAAAGGAACAGTGTCACCGTCACATTCTGTTAATATCCGGTGGCCCATTGAAGGAGAGGTACAAAGGCGGAAAAATGTCTTTATAACACGAGTACGCGTATAGTCGTCATTATTATCTCGTACGGCTCCGGCTGCTCATTTCAAATGTAGGTTGTTTTTGTGTCTTTTACTGTAGTGACATTTGTTTATGGCATAAATATGAGAGGTTAAATTGATTGCGACTGTTACGTTACAGTGGCATGTGTCATCTGGATGCCTAAGTTAGTTAATACACAGGACATACAAAGCGGTTACGTAAGGCACCTGTAAACCTCACTGGATTGTGATGCCCCTCCCGGGTCCCCTTTCAGCCCTCCACGCTCGCCCTGTTGTGCAGTGCGTCGGTGCACTGTATCAGATTGTCGACTGACGTCGCCGATATCTGGCTTACTAATACTGTACCTGAGATATAAGAGACAGTACACAGCCGTGGGGTGCAGCGCGAGCGGTCCTCGTTACTACATCGCAATGTGATCGACATTCTCAGCGCATATCAATAATGTCATGTCAATGTCACCCATGAATATAGCGATTACTGAGAAATGGTTTAGTTTATAATTACGTATGGTAACAATTCATTCACGAGCGAAGCCGTGGCGGATCGCTACTATACCTAAATGAATAACCTGAAGAGCCATGTGCTGAATTGATTATGCACAATATTAAAGTACGCAACAATTTCATTATGAAACTGAAGAGAATTAGAGTACAGCTATAATAATCCGCGAGAAAATGCTACTGAAACAAACAATACACATGAAACAATGCTTACCGTTCTAACTTCGCTCTCGGCTCCGTTGGCGAGGAACTGTATTTGTTTCAGGTTTGGCGCTAGGAGTTGCCTGCGAACAAGGGAAATACATTAGTAAAGAGGGGGGAATGATTTAGTGCATTTATGCTCCATAAAAATTGAGTGCCGTGATTTCAGCTTGTGATGCCACTAATGGTATTAGCTGGTTAACATTTGATCGTTCATTGTATTAGGTTGTTGTATACTTTCCTTATATATTGAAACCCGGATATCTATATGTTAATACGTGATGCAAAAAATTTGAACCGATTTTTACAAAAGTGGCGCTGACGAAATTTATCATATTTTTAGTTTATATGTAGGGGAAGTGCAGTACGCTAATATTTTTCAAGTAATTTATTTATTTTATTCCTTTATTTTATATTTAGGAGGAACAAAAGCTAGTACATTACAATAATTTCAAAACAGTAAAGAGTCAGCGAGCTTGATATAGTCCCCACTGGCTGACTGAGGTACACTAGGAAGTAATATGAATAACATAAAATTAAATAATACATTAGCCACACTGCGGTATGAACACAAAGGTTAGAACTTTTGTCACACACGATATGTGACACTGTCAAACACATTATGACGTAGAATATTTAGTTTTATTACGTACTTACCTATAAAAAGGTTTAAAAGTAAAATTGTATTTAAAATCGTATGTTCTTTTTTATTATTATGATCGAATTTCGATAATTGGGCGATCTATTGTATATAAATGCAGGAAATAAGGTATGTGTGTTTGTATGCTAGCGGTTGGGAGAACGTAGGTGCGTCAAGTATATCTATTTGCCTCTTTGAAATATACAAAGGCATAGTGATTTTTGATACCTACATTTAAAGCTTTAGAATTGATAACACTTAGTGACTTCACTTCTTCTTCTCAGTTTCAGAAGTTTTAAAGCAATCATGATCACGGGTAGACTGAGATGACAGATGTCCTGATGTCAGAAATTATTAAAAATACCCCAAGAATTATAATTATTTAATTGTTCCGATTAAATCAAAAGATTGTTATCTATCGGTTATTATTAATTATATCTTACTGTTCTGAGATGTTATGTTTAGTTTTTGATTTGGTTATGTTTATCACTGGATCCCAAGCAGAGGGAAGAACCCTGCCATCTTCTCTATAGAAATTTGGATATACCCAGTAAAGGTAGTTTCATTGTAACAAATCAAGTATGTCCACTTGTTTCTAGTTGGCCCGAGCACACTTTGTAACATCAGTGAGTTGTAATTATTTCATATAACAATAATAATGGTTCAATATTTGACATGGGTTTTTTTTTTTTTTGTTATTTAAGCCACGTATTTATTAGGACACTTTTTAAAACTGTTTATCAGTGTTTATGGAAACATTTACCGTACACACTGTGAATCTCTGAACACCTGTCTCTTGTTCGTCGACACTTGTAGGATACTGCTAGAATGTCGAGGGAGGCAGTGTTACTTCCATATTGAAGTGAGTTTTATTCACGCGACACACGTTTACGTACGTTCATTTTTGTTTCTAAACACAGGTTATATATATTGTACAATCGGTTATACAATAGTTGTCTTTATTGTAGACTATAAGTACTGGCTTGCTCTCTACTCCGAGCGGGAAACACGGAAACATGTGCCATAAACAATGTTTATTAAACAAATGTCATTTACTGAATACGCGCGTTTAATCTTTCTGACTATAAACCTGTTTATTTCAACGAATGCCTGGCATGCAGTTGTAATATCACGCTCGTCAACACACTTACGTACAGCTAGCTCATAAAATCTAAATGTTCACGTTAAATGAAATTACAATACGTACTCAAAAATTAAGAAAAAGTTTCATTTTGAATCTCTCGAATTTTCGAGTAAAAATTTTGCTATTAAACGACCTTAATATCATTTAAATTTTACGTATAAAGTAACATTTTCAAAGTACAAAAATCAATTGGGTAGGCGTTATAATATACAAAGCGTACTTTGCTAGTTTTATATTAAAAAAGCATAACGTGAATTATGTGTACTTATATCAAAAATTTTAAACGGATTAATCTCTTGTTTTATAATAATAAGCATATTACTCAAAACTAATGATTTGAGAAGAGTTTATTTTATTCTTTTCTTATAGTAGAGGAGAAACGCAGTCTTTTTACGACTACCGACGCCCATGAACATCCGCATAATTACGATGCCGATGCGTTGCTCTATTTCCCCCTTCCCTCCAATGAGCTAAAACGCGACACCGAAGATGTCATTTTACGCCGGTATCATATACTTCCTTAAGGATCGATTTTAAGGCGTGCAGTATAACACTTTGTGCTATATCTTAACGCTCAAATCAATTACGACTTTGCGCGCCTTTCATATCAGAATTATGTTCTTTCTAAATACAGTTGCATTTTAGAGCTTTTTACCAGTTTCAAAATTAAGGAGCAAAATGGGAACTATTAACGCAGCGACTGTACATTAACATCATGCACAATGACGGGTGCCTTTCTGACGTCATTGATACGGCCGCCATATTGCCAGCTCCCTATGCATCGAATTACTGAACAGTACATAGCAAATAGTGATGGCCTAGGGATCGATATTCAATCTGAATTTATTAAAATATTATTCCATATTGAATATAGTTTGACTGTGTATTTGTGTAAAATCTTTTTGTAAATAAAAACTAAATATACGTCGTATTGCGTGTTACGTGAGCATGTATTGTTCGCGTGCGAGTATTTTATTAAACTTAAATATTAAAATCTTAATACATATAATATTAAAATGTTAGCTTTCTGCACATCTTCTTCATATCTTAAATTGTACCAAATTTCAGAATCCACCATCCGCGTAATTGTTTAGTAAAAAGTTGTGATATTTTTCTGATAACAGCTAGCACCAAGAACTGCCCGCCACTTAGTCCACGTGGACTAAAGACTAAATCAAGTTAGTATTGCCTGATTGATGCTTAAGTGTCTTCTGATAGAAAAACTACACCATTGATACTCATCTCAATAAAACTACTTTTATGGATTTTATCGCAGTTCATTTAATTATTTATCTAGTCCGACATTTCACATGTTTACAGCAACCATGAACTGAGATGACAGATGTCCGGATGTCACAAATTACTAAAAATATCACAAGAATTATAATTATTTAATTGTTCCGATTAAATCAAAAGATTGTTATTATATCTTGCCGTCAACATAACACCTCAAGACATTAAAATCCCTTTTGTAGATTTCGAATATGCTTGTGACATCAACCATTATCCCATCAGTACAGATTGACTGACATTTATCACCGACATCCGCCTGTCGTCCACTACATATATGACGCCCCCATATGACACCATGACAGTTCTCCATCTCCAGCTGCAGCCAGCCCCTTGCTGTTTATCATCACTTCGGCCTACGTTTTCTTACAACAGTTTATTACATGAATGTGTTATAGACCTTACAATTATAGACAAGACATTTGATCATCTACTGTGTTCTAATGAGCTTTTTCTTTGTCAATATCCTGAATAGTATCAGATTTTATAGCTCAAGTCTCCTTTAGTAAACGCTACAACGAAGAATCATAACCCGCTATCAAGAACCCTATGATTTTATGTTTGTCCGTGAGAGAGCGAGTGTCCCGATCATGCCAGCCCGAATGTAGGAATTACTGCACCACTCCTACGATGTATCAACTATGAAGACGAATTGCGCAAATCTCACATTTCATAAGGACATCCTACAACAGTGCAAGAAATATTCTGTAGAGCACTCAAGATGCGGCATCGGAAGTAGGAATGATATAGCAGATCACAGTAGATGCTGGCTATCATTCCGCCACCCCGAACGGAAATTTCGCGGTAAACAAATTTCGCCAATAAATAATTTCTTGCAGCCATATTCAAAACGTTTAGAGTGGGTGATAAGATTCAAGCGATTTTTTGCGAGATAGTAAAAATATTGAACAATACGTGAGCTATGATCACTCCCTACTTGCTAAATATTTTGCTGATATCAGAAAACAGGATAATAAATTTAACTTTACACGTGAGCTTTAAAGATATTTTTAGCTTTAAAGATAGAAGGTTTGTCATTTCTGCATTATAAACAGCTAATTCTCGATAACAACAACACATATTCATGCAAGTTCCCTTTTGTCCTTTAGGCAGAGAAAATCATAAAATCATTAAGTAAAGAGTCTCATAATTAACGATCCACACCATAACTAGTAAATTTCAACCATAATAATCTTTGAAGCGGTAAAGTTAAAAGGTTGACGAAAAACAACGTAAATATAAGAATTGTTAGTAAAATTTCAGTATCCTCCCTTCGCGTAATTGTTTAATGAAGAGTTGTGATATTTTTTCTTTATGTATTATGTTCTACTGATAACAGCTAGCACCGAGAACAGCCCGCCACTTAGTCCACGTGGACTACAGACTAAATCATGTTAGTATTGCCATAGCTTTATTGTTTTGTGATACAAAATTTACAACATTGACACGTTTCATTAATTGATGTCGTTAGTTATGTATTTGGGTGAATTTTACTACTTACAATAGACCGTTTAAGTAATTTTCGTATGGTAAATGACTTCTTCTTATATGTAATACAAAGACCCCAAAAGCCGTCTTTCTGTATGTGATCGATTTTTCAAATTAACGAGCAATTCCCGAATTCCCGAGAAAGATTTCAATGTATGTTTTGGCCCCCGTTATTCACGGGCGAAGCCGTGGCGGATCTCTACTATTTAAAATATTATGTTATAAAACGCTTCCGCTAGTCGCCAGGATCATACACTTAGTCAGCCATATTTCACGTGCTCCTTATGCCCCGGGATAGGTTAGGGCGGATTCTAACAGACTTTATAACGGAAAGAGAATTTTGATGTGAACATTTTTTTAATATTCCAAACTCGCGACGAACACTGATACGTTCGTTAAAATTGATACTTTCCATTGAATATGAGTCTTTTTTTGTTTATTCTTTCTACTTGTTTCGAACAAAACGCGTGTGTTAACTTTTTGGTATCTATTGTTCTGTTGTACTGTTTTGTTATTGTTAATAAAAAGGTAAAAGAGTGGACGGGTTACTGTTGTCGGTGTGTAACTGGCTGGCAGAGTGACAGCTATGCTTTCGCGTTTCGAGCGGCTTGTGAGTTTCCGAGGGTCCATCGGACGCCAGACATGCGAATGTCTATAGTCGTTTGTAAATGATGTACATCATCAAATTTTATAGATAATTGCAGATGGCGTCTATAATGAACACCAAGTCGGTCTTTCTCTTGCCACTCTCACCCTGACCGGCTTCTTATAACATAGGGGGAGAAATCGGAGCCTTTTGATGGTTACCGACGCCCATAGACTGCATTGTCATGTGAACGCGGCGACCTCCTTTCATCATCCCCTCCAATGAGCCACCGGCTGCTCACAAACCGCACGAAACGCGACACCATAGCTGTCAATTTATGGTGGTTGTATGTGAGCGAGAGTTACCTCCCCGGTGGTTTCGGTCCAATTCCACTGCAATGCCTGGCTATTCTTAATAAAAGTTTAGATAAGTTTTTGATTATCACTTTACATGTCATAATAGTGGCGTAAACAAACGCCCGCCCGCAGCTGCGACATTAACTGATTAAATTGAATACTAACACACGAGCTTTTGAAGTTTGTATTTGTACGTCAGGTAAGTTCGAGAAGCTTTTTGTGTGATGAAGAAAGTTCGGTAAGGGAACTTGCACATTGCGTTTGAAACATGCTTCCAGCTTGTACTCTATTTTCTTTACGGAAAATCATTTACAGTAGAGAAGAAGTCTTCGAGATTACTTCATGAAAGGATCGCTTTATTTAGTTGTTTCTGAACTGGTCGGTGTCGTCATCATCAGCCGTTTCCCGAGTATTGTGTATCATTTAATACATGGCTTTGTTCCTTTGTTGTTAATTATATTTGTAGTGTCGAGATGGATAGGCTTAGTATACAGCGATCACTTTACTGTGGCGCTATGTGGGAGAGGCGGATGCTCAGCTTGTGACATCATCCGGCTGATGATATAAAGCTATCCCTGTCCTGCAGCGGTCCGAGGTCATGACCACTCTGGACCCAACTATTCTCTATGATCGTATTCAGCGCGTGTTCGGACGGCGTCATGACCACTCTTGACCCAACTATTCTCTGTGATCGTATTCAGCGCGTGTTCGGACGGCGTCATGACCACTCTTGACCCAACTATTCTTTGTGATCCTATTCAGCGCGTGTTCGGACGGCGTATTGACCACTCTTGACCCAACTATTCTCTGTGATCGTATTCAGCGCGTGTTCGGACGGCGTCATGACCACTCTTGACCCAACTATTCTCTGTGATCCTATTCAGCGCGTGTTCGGACGGCGTCATGACCATTCTTGACCCAGCTATTCTCTATGATCTTATTCAGCGCGTGTTCGGACGGCGTCATGACCACTCTTGACCCAACTATTCTCTGTGATCTTATTCAGCGCGTGTTCGGACGGCGTCATGACCACTCTTAACCCAACTATTCTCTGTGATCGTATTCAGCGCGTGTTCGGACGGCGTCATGACCACTCTTGACCCAACTATTCTCTGTGATCGTATTCAGCGCGTATTCGGACGGCGCTACGATCAGTCAATTACAAAAACAATCCATGTCCACATTGCACATATAATTTGAAATATTTTACACCGGCTGCTGCCTGCGTCTTCGCTTTCATGGATTACAGAGAAATCCACGTGCAACAGTTAGTATTTATAAAGCTTATTTGTTATTCTATTACATACGTTACAACATTGCAAAGTTTGATCAAAATACGTTAGGCTGCTTTGACGTGGTTGGATAACAAAGATTCATACATATATCCTAATATTCAAACT
Source organism: Eumaeus atala (assembly GCA_017140195.1). Taxonomy (NCBI): domain Eukaryota; kingdom Metazoa; phylum Arthropoda; class Insecta; order Lepidoptera; family Lycaenidae; genus Eumaeus; species Eumaeus atala. The sequence continues at coordinate 496,035 of JAFELO010000562.1, read as the reverse complement.
TTTTCAATATTAATAAAACATCTCGGTAAATACATATTAAAATACGAATGTTTGGATGGATGTACAAATTCAATCTCGTTAGCGTGGTTTACTACAAAGAGGACTTGGATGAAACTTGTCGATGTATTTTCTTAATGTGGTAGGGGGGCAAAAGAGTAATCGGAGCCTTTTCACGACTATCGAGGCCCTTAAACATCCACATAATTACTATGCCTATGCGTTGTCCTACTTTCCGCCCCACCAAAAATGGGCCACCGGTCACTCACAAACCGCACGAAACGTGATACTCTATAGATGTCACTTTACGGCAGTACGATGTGAGTATATGGCGAGGCTATTATAATACATCGACATATAAGCTATAGAAATACTAACTCCTGGACATCGCTTCGTTTCTAGTCCACGCGATCAGAGTCGCGGGTGACAGCTAGTATGTATATTATGAAGCAGATTGATGATCATTAGCCAGGATAACAAACACAAGTCGGTTTAGAACTCCAATTGAAAGCGCACACAGCGCTCATTAGCGGTGAGCTCATAAATAACAATTGAAGGTCTTGTCGGAACTTGTCCGAACTTGTGTAATAACACTGGCGTGCAGGCTGTGCAACGTGCCATGACTCGTCAATAATATTAACAATGTTTTATCACCTAAGTAAAGCGTTAAGTTTCCACTTTTTCACAATATAGGGAGACAGACAAGAAATCGGAGCCTTTCAATGACTATCGACGCCCATGAACATCAGCATAATTATGCCAATGTCCTGTTCTCCATTTAACCCCCCCCCCCTTCCTCAATGGGACACCGGCTGGTCACAAACCTCACGAAACGCGACACCGTAGGTGTAACTGTACGGCTGTATCAAACAAGCGAGTGGTAACCTCCCGGTTGTGCCGGCCCAATTCCGCTAAACATTACCACTTGAAACCTAGTTTCTGTCGTAAATCTTCGCGACTCTTGTGCTTGTTTGTTTTGTTTATATAGTGAAGCAGTATTAAGTGCCATAAGAAATCTGAATTATTAAAATTAACAATATATATTTCCTAATGTCTAAAGCGCGATCAACAAATAGGCTTATAATATTACCTACAGAAATAAATATAACGCTCCTCAAGTATGGAATGCATAGAATAGAATATTTTATTTCGAAATATGTTAATGAATTACCTGATATCCAAGTGTATATTAAACAATGAAACTATAAGCCCAAGATAAAGCGTTATCTTTTAACAACTACGTAATATTATGTGTAAAACAACTGCCTCATTGTGCATAAATTTTATCTATATTGTGTTGGATATGTGGTTGTAATTTGCCCTTAATATATATGTGTGACTCACCACGCTCAGATAAACCCACTGAGGTTTCCGTGGCTGGGTTTTTTGTACATAATTAAATGTAATTTCTGTATGTTAAACAATAAGAAAAACCCGCATTGCGTACTGTGGCAGTAATTCATGATACTACCCGTGATGGCTCATGGGATTTGTGCGTTTTCTCAGAGTACAGACACCCAGCTTTAATCTCAAAATTGATAACTTAAGTATTACTAAGTTCTGATGCGTTGCATAAACATCAACAATACCTCAACTCAATAAACTTGAAAGTCACTTTTTAAGCTATTTATAATAAAAAGGACGAACAAGCATAGACTCTATAACGAGATTTGCTGTAGGTCCCATGTTTTAAGCAAAGACCTTTCTCAACTTCTAAAATAATTTTAAGGATCTGCGCACTAAAATAAAAGTCTATAGCTATATTATATTTCATGACTAAACTTTAATGACATAAGGTTACGCGAATGTTCACAGACGATACTACTTTTACGGACTTTATCGCGGTTTATTTAAGCATTTAACGAGCCCCATGTGAAGCTTCTGAAACTTCGGGCTAGTTAAATAATTAAATAAACTGTGACAAGAGCCGTAAAAGTAGTTTCATTGCAAAAAATAATTTAACGAATTTTGTCGCGCTTCAGTTTAGAAAATATGGCTGCGGACTTCCTTTGTATGTGACCATAATCAAATCACAACGTAAATGTAAATACCTCACAGCTACAAGATACCACTAGAATCTTTTAGGTTATTTGAAACAATAAATAATTATAATTATATCTTCGCACATGTCATCTCAAATTATATCTTCGCACATGTCATCTCAAATTATATCTTCGCACATGTCATCTCAATTCGTGATCATGATTGCAAACAATCAATCGTGTAATTTAAAAAAATCATTGCCTATCCAGAGATGAGATATAGAAACTAAATTATTTAAAATCTTATATGATTAACGTGACCATGCGTCTCGCAATAAGCGGGACAACCCTTTATGGAACAATGCGTCCGTTATTTAGGGAAAACTTAACCCTTAGCAAAAACGTCTCGCTTCGGCCTTGGCGAAATAAAAGCAGCAAGCCTCTTGTGATTCATATGCCCGTTTGCATAAAATATGATTTGTCTTCTCACCATATTACAATGGACATAATGCAATGGCCTCAGTTGACAAACGACTTGACTGTGATAACACAGTTCCAAATCTCGATACATTACGCTCCTACGTATGAAGTTCTAGAATTGTGACACTTTTGTTATTACGTGAGGGCAAGCAAACGATAGGCAGATACTTTTGACGAATACCAACGTCCATAGACTACCGTTTTTTGTCATACAGATGCATTACCCTCCTCCTATCCCTCTATAGGCCCACAGCTTAAGGATGCACCATGTGAGCCGTTATGCACTGTCAAAAATTAGTCGC
>JAFELO010000562.1:452982-466326 GCA_017140195.1 Eumaeus atala | reverse complement strand
GTCTTTTACAATCGACGCCTTTGTTGTTGTCATGTCAAGCAACGCCACGAGTGTTAAAGTTAGGAACTAAAACTTATCAAAACAGGCGGATAATTATTCACTTTATTTCAATAGGGCTAGCTTTATTGAATATCGTATAACGTCGGACTCTTTCCGAAATTTCTCTCAGCCGTATTCAGCGTGTCTAATCGTTGGCCTGCCTCAAAATGAAACCGCCCTGTTTTTGAAAATGGCTAGCCGTAATGAAATACAGCGATTTAGACAGTCTGACTGTGACATATGTAACAAGTTTCATAGTAGTCGGTACAGTACTTTCAGTTCATTGATCACATACAGGCAACGATTATACATCTATAGATTAAGAAGTCTCAAGTTTTCAAATATTGAAAAAAATAGCCCAACTGCGACGCGATCTCGCATACCTCAGATGGTTCTGTAGCTGTACTTTCCTTTACTTTAATTGACCATACATATAGCCTATAGAAACCATTATATGAATCACATTATAAACAATTCGTTCTACTACTTTTTTATACGTTTAAAAACAAAAACAGACTACTTACCTACTTCTACTGCTAGCGGTGTGAGTAAAATTTTTTTTATTTATTTTCGTACTTTGCCTGAACTGTTCATTCAAAACAAGAGTTTATTCCCTTCGTTTACAACCTCTTTTATGGTCCGTGAACTGGAAAATGATCTTATTTCATTTTATCACTCATTAGAAGATAATAAAATAAATATTATGTGTCCATACATTGTAGACAAATTCATCTTATAGTAACTTAATTTCCAGGAGAGGAGAGGCACATATTACATACATTACAGCGGAATTGGGCCGGCACGAACGGGACGGTACCTCTCGTTCACATGAAACCGCCGTAAAGTGACATTGCAGTTTCATGCCGCGTTTCGTGCGGTTTTTGAGTAGCCGCTGTACCATTGGGAGGGGGGAAGAAAGTCGGGCATCGCATCTGCATAGTAGTTGGTGGATGTTCATGGGCGTGGGAAGGTAGCCGTAAAAAGGACTGATTTCTTGTTTGCCCCCCCTCCTATTTCATAAAAGAAATAAAAAATAATAATATTTTATAATTAATGTATCCGATATCACGTGAAGACTAAGCTCGCAGCGAGCCACTTCAGAGTGGCCTGGCCACACACTAAGGAGAACAGATGGCAGATGCGCCAGTAAGGTTCTGGAGGGGCGGCCGCGTTTGAGAAAACTGTATGTTCATCAGGTGGCTAGATGATCTCCGTGCAGTACTTGTCCGGGATGGATGCGAGCTGCAGGAGATCGGTCGTCTTGGCGTTCATTGAGAGAGGCCAGCGTCCAGCAGTGGGCCGATAGGCCTCATAATGATGATGATAATGAATATTTTTATGAATATAATTATTAAGATGTCAGATGTGGCAGTATAATGAATGTATAAATCGATTGTAATACTGTACAATAGTAAGGCACAGAACTGGGCCGGCATAACGCGCCCTCGACACCTCTGAAAAATATTAGTTATGCCGTTGTGTTTCGCGTGGTTTGTGAGTTTCCGGTGATTCATTGGAGGGTGAGAGGCAAGGAGGGCACCACACTGCATGATTGCGTAGATGTTTTTAGGTATTGGTAATCTTCAGTTCTCTGTCCGCTTGTTTGCCCCCGATATAAAAAATACTTCGCTGTGCTTATCAATCGCCACAAAACACCGATTAGTGCACAACGATTATTGTATGTGGAAATTTGTTGGATAAGATAAATCCCATTGTGACCCAATGCTAGGCAAGGAGGGTAGCACATCTGCATGACATACATCCGTCTAAGGGCGTCGCTAGTGGTAAAAGGCTCCGATTGCTCCTTTGATATACAGTTGAAAAATATATTTTGTCGAATCTTCTACAGTGTTAGGTATTTATACTATACTGTTATATTATTATTACGTGTTCTTGTACTATTATATAGATATGCTTTCATTATTATAAAGTCATGTATTTATGGTGATATACTCATAGTGTTATGTACCTATGCTGTCATATTGATATTGTCATGTACTTCTGCTCTCATATTTATATTGTCATGTACTTCTGCTGTCATATTTATATTGTCATGTACTTCTGCTGTCATATTGATATTGTCATGTACTTCTGCTGTCATATTTGTATTGTCATGTACTTCTGCTGTCCTATTTATATTGTCATGTATTCCTGCTATCATATTTATATTGTCATGTACTTCTGCTGTCATATTTTTATTGTCATGTACTTCTGCTGTCGTATTTATAGTGTCATGTACTCACGTGTTAAGCTCGAGGTCGAGGCGGAATTTGTGGTTGAAGGCTTTGATGAGCAACGATGTGCGGTGAAAGTGCTTTCCGGTCTGAAACAAAACATACAAATATTATCACACTAGATGTGTCTCGTGAACCGCGCGATAAAGGAATCATTTCCTTTTACGGATATTATTTCGGATTATTATTAGCATTTGTGTCTTTTAACCAAATACATTCAATAGCTTTTGGGTGAAATAAAAAACATACACACAAACTTTGGCACTTATGTCATTATTAGGACTAGTAGAATACTATAACTGCTGCCATGAAGCAGGTTGTCGTTGCTGCCACGTAGTAACGGGTCATGTGAGAGACATCTTATCAATTTAACTTAACAAGTGAGACTCATTGCTACAAAACGTGTCAGGCTTATCTTATCGTTTATGGTTGATGATGCCAATGCCGTCCTTCACCGCATCCGACAGTAACGACTCTTACTGTAAATTGCCCTTCCCTTTTCTTTGGTGGCAGCTGATATCGCTGGCAGAGCCTAACTTTGTGTTAAGTACGTGGTCGCGAGGGGCTCAGTCAAACTAAACATATTATAATTACAGACCCCCAATGTTCAAATTTCTAGTTTTAATGAACACTGTGAGAAATGAGGGTGCTACGTGCTGTTGTACTTGTATCAGGTGGGGACTACCAGGTTTAAGCACTGTCGTGGTGAGGCACATCCAGGAGGGGTAAAACCAGGCGAAGACAATTGAAGAGGGGGCTAGAGAGCAGGAAAAGCAGGCGCTCTTCGGAACCCTCTTTTAAGATGAGGAGACAAAAGAGGAACAGGACGGGGCATTTTTGCACACGGGCAGGGGGTGAGGATGGGAACCTCAACCCATTGCACTGTCACAAAGTTACAGGTCGAGGTGCCCTGATGGTTTGTTGTACCGGGTCACGTCGCCAAATGCGGCACTGATGGCACTTGCGATGGTTTATGTGGGCTTTCTGCACTATAAAGTACCGCGAGTCCCACACATCAATGGAGGTGTCCATTGGGTGAGGACCCAGGGCAGGGCGCTTAAATGTATTTAAAAGTTTGGATAAGAAAATAAAATGCACTACCGAGAAGGTGGCGCCGAGACTTTGTTGTCGCGTTTCGTGTGGCTGGAGAGTTCCCAGCAATGGATCTGCATTTGAGAATATTAATGAGCGTCAGTAGTTAATAAATGACTCCAATTTCCCGTCTGTCACACTGTCCTATACAAAGTGTTCTATTCCTGAGACGAGTAGGCGAAACACATTTGGCCAGTCCATATTTTGGTCCCAAACTAGCATTTAGTTTGTCCGTAAAATACTGCCCCAGGACCGGGAGACAATGATATTTAACGATAGCAACTGGATATTAATTAATCCGGAGCAGACGTTAAGTTTACAACCCCTTCGGCGGGTAATATGAATAGTGCACGTTTCGCAAATCCTAGATTATCGACGAGTACAAATATAGCGCGCACTGTTTGTGGAGCTTCGGGGCTTACGTGTTTGTGTGAATTAAGTAGGTTTGTTATATAAAATACAAATTATTTTTTTACTTAACATCTCCTATATTTGCATTGGAATATTGGAACTGGACTTATACTGTAATTTAGCGAAGATTGTAACCACACAGCAAAGACTCTACATTATCAAGATCGTATCGTCGTGCAAATGGTGAAGTGGTCAGCGGTATCCAAAACAAACTGGCATCACAACTCTAAAGCATGAACAACTTTTACTAGAGGACAATTAGTGAAAAGACTACAGGCTGAACAGCAATGCGTATGTGAGTGGCCAACCTGTCAGGATAAGACAGCGGGCAGGCAACCTTCATAGCCCGTGTTCTTCCATTATTATTGTTATCACTATTATTAGCCTACCGTATGCCCCTGCTGGGTAAAAACCTCTATACTTTCTATGCGTCTCTGTTTAGAACTAGATAGGTTGAATTCTTTGGAAAAGATTCCAACTCGTGTTGCCATCGCCGTGACCGCATACTATATTGGGAAAGGTTTAACGTAGACTAAGACAAGCCGCATTGAGCTGTGGTATTTATTCCGGACGGCTGTAGGCTTAGAATTCGTCCACATTTTTAGAGGATATCAATTTGGCGAAGTCTTACACATATCAGCCGGCTGAAACATTTTGACGGAGTATATTCTTCCCTAGGTTGCACAATCATAGCTTAAGACTGGTCTCGGTGTAATGGTCACGTTTCTATGTAGGGCAGTACGACGACAAAAAATACTGAAGTCATGAGTACATGTACAGCCAGAGTAATAAAGACAGGGTTACACCAGAACGGTTATAGTAGCCCTAGATTAAGCAAAATCAGATTTAGATCCGATTTTGCCCACGTTCTCTTCTTTTTATGTTTTACGGTTATAGTTATCTCCCTGGACATAAAATCATTGTAAAATTATTATATTTCTATAAAAAAATATTTGTTTTATTCTGTAATGAAATCTGATTAAATAAAAATTCATACATATCTTAGACATATGTTACTTTTGCAAACAGGCAACTAGTCTATCTGCCCACACACATATATCCCTAGACTGTGTTGAACACTAAATAATAGATTATTTGAAATTTTACTAGAAAACTATCCAATAGATCTTTTGAACCAGAGACTAACATAAGTCGTAGAACTCTTTGGCAGTGGTAAAACTGTTAGTAAAACACAAACTCTCTAGAAAACGTAGACCTTTTTAAAAATAACAAAACTTTATACAAATCGTAAAACTGTCTAGACGGCGGTATAAGTTGATTTTGCTTGTATTTTTAAAGCATATATAATCGATACATTCAGATTTCAAATGTCAAAGTTGAGACTAATGGTAGTAATTTCAAGAAAGCTTAGAGGCATACAGTCTACCCCCCCACCCCTCACCCACCCTCTTGGCCTGAAAAGCAAAAACAAGTTTGCAATATAGGTCAATGGTTTTGGCGGAGTGAGACGGTTATACATACAGCGTCCATGATTCCATTATTTAATGGATAATTCGTTCAGTAAATAAATTATTCTAAATGTTCAAATAATTTATATTCATTCGAGTAGTACAATTATTTCCCGGGTTTCATTGATTGGATTGAGTATATTTCAAATAATGTGAATTATGAATATTTCCTTAGCGAAGCCTTAGAACAAATCAATCATAATAAGTCAGCGGATAAATCAAGTATAATTAGTTTTATAATGGATTATTTAAATACTGTTACACACCCAATTATTATTAATTGTACTCTTTTTATATATATGAAGTGTTTTTTTTGACAATAATTGTTTAGGTAATTGCTTTTTAGGTTATTGACTACCAACAATTTACCTTTGGTCAGCAATTTAAAAGGCTTGTACCACAGGATAGGCTTATTGATTCTATACCTTATAGCATAAAAATGTGTACATGCTGTTGGTATTTAAAAGATTTTTCTATATTTTAGTTATCAAGGTGGATACACAAAGCTAAAAATGTTGTCAACAGTTCACTGTCCCTTAACAACTTACCATGTCTCTTTAAATCACAAGATATGGTAGTCCTACTCTTGGCCGATTCTCTTCTAGTTGCAAAATATGTATATAATTTCATCTACAACGAAGAAATTGAAACAACATGGAGGAGTCAACTTAGCTAACTTTTACGAATCAATTACATGATTATCAAAAAGGCTAACGCCCATACTGAAACTTTTAATTGATTTTTATTATTATCTACTCATTGGCTTTGTTATGAAATAGATATAATACGAATGCTGTGGCACAAAAGTACAAGCTTCAGGATTTTTTTTAATTTTTATTGTTATGAGTGTATTGAGAGGCCATGTTTCGGCCCCATTGGCGGCGTTGATTGAAGACTATCGTCTATCGGCTCGCTGGCAATGAGCTGGTCATACACTGGGAAGGACAGATGGCAGATGGGCCAGTAAGATTACGGAGTGGAAGCCATGTTTGTGAAAACGAAGTGTTGGTCTACCGTACACCAGGTGGGAAGACGATTTCCGTGCAGTAGCCGGTCCGGGATGGATGCGAGTAGCAGGAGATCGGTCGTCTTGGCGTTCATTGAGAGAGGCCCGCGTCCAGCAGTGGACCGATGAGGGCTGATAATGATGATCATGATGATGAATGTATTCTCGCGTTTACTGCTCGTGTCCCTTAGTAAATAAATATTTAAAAATTACAAGTGCAAGGTAGGTTCGTTTTCACCAAATCTCGTTCTTTTGGTTCGTTATCTACTAACGAAGATCAGGTTTATTTAGAAAAAATCAGTTTTTATTAACCTTCTAAGGCGAAACATATTTACTTCATTATTCTTGAGTTAGGACGATAAAACATTCAATTTTACAATATCCAATAATTGGAAGTAACAATTTCAAACCTTTATGTAGATTATGAGAGAAAAAAGTCGTTTCGATGGCCACCAATGCCAACAGAAATTAACAAACTGGCTACAAAGCGATATAGCAGTTGTCATTTTGCAGCAGTATAATAACAACTCTGATCTCCCCAGTTGTGCAGCCCAATTAGGCTGCAATACAATATATAATGTAACATGCGATGGAACATATAATGCAACATGCGATGCAACATGCGATGCAACATGCGATGTAACATGCGATGCAACATGCGATGCAACATGCGATGCAACATGCGACGCAACATGCGACGCAACATGCGATGCAACATGCGATGCAACATGCGACGCAACATGCGACGCAACATGCGACGCAACATGCGACGCAACATGCGATGAAACATGCGATACAACACGCAATACCTCGTGCAACGCAAAATTATTAAATATTAGTAAGTGGTAGTGCCATGCTATTACAGCGGGATGGGGCCGGTGCGACCGGGGAGGTAGCTGTCGCTCACACGGTACCGGCGGAAAGCAGCCGTCGCGCTTTGTGTGGCTTATGAGTAGCACGTGATCCATTGGAGGGTAGGAGGAAAGGAGGTGCATAACTATTATGCCGATGTTTATGGGTGTCGGTAGTTATTGAACTCCGACTATCAATGGTCTTAGTTTTTATATGGGTTTACCCGTCTATTTGATCCCGCGCCCGACGTTGGCAATAATTTCAAACACGTGATCCATCCAAGGCGAAACAATTTTGTGTCACTAATTCGAGATCAGTCGTCCCTGCCACCTGACCGGGCCGGCCCGCCCCGGGCTACGGTTATTAAATTTCAGCGATGACGTCATAGCCCCCTGCCCGCCTCCTCCCCGCCCTTCCATCATCCAGGCCACCCCAGTATCAACAGGCCAGAGTTATACAATACCGCAGAGCACACAGTTTCGGCTTGCGAGCTGGATTTCGCCTGGGTTTGTATGAGTTTCAAGCGATTTATAAAAGCGAAAGCTGTCAATTTTTTTTGTAGTGTTGCGTGGTATGCATTCAAACACATATGCAGGTGACATATGAAGACTATACTTCAATTTTTTCCGTCTCTACACATATGTCTCCTGTCTTCTGATATCAAATAAGGTGTTATAGTAACGTTCATTACCATCAGTCCTTATAGTCAACCGTTCATCGCAGACCCCTATTTTATAATAAATGTTATAATCGTCATCCTTATCATCAAGCTTTGTATCGGTACTGTAAGGTTCAAGTGCCCCTCGGTTTTAATCGCGTAAATAATGTAATCCCAAGTGAACCATTTAGATTTTATTGTTGACGCGGGGAGACGCAATTACGCGCCTTCGCTGGCCCATCACTGGAACCCACCCAGGGGTTCAGTGGTGTGTGAGGCTCGCAGCTCAACAAAAACCACCACGAGTGCCATCAGTGCCGCCTTTGGTGAGGTGAACAGGAACAAAAAATCATCAGGACACCTCGACGGCCAGTCAGCCCCTAAGGGACCGACTCCACATCCACAGATAGGGTTGTCCCGCAGTACAGGACAACCCCATCTACTTTGGGATAGTGCAATGGGGTGTGGTCCCCATTCTCGCCTCACGTCCTTTTGCTCTTTTGTCCCCTTTTCTTATAAGAGGGGTACAAAGAGAGCCTTCTTCTCCTCCTGATCTTTAGTCACCCCTTCTTATAAGAGGGGTACAAAGAGCAGCCCCCTCCTCGGTTCAATTAGCTTCGCCCGAGGTGTCTCAATTGATCCCAGGCTTCTCAGCGATCCCCAGCGCCACGACGAGGCTTGAACCATGAGAGCCAGGTTACAACCTGAAATAACTTGCTATAATCTACATCTGTGCCAAGTTTCATCCAAATGCAGTAGAAAAAGCAAGAACTACTGCTGCGCTGCATTCCATCCGAATTGGGCCAACACGACCGGGGAGGTATCTCACGCTCACATGACACCGCCATGAAGTGGCTGCTATGCACGTTTCATGCAGTTTATGAGTAGAAGGTTGTCCTTTGGAGAGGAAGAAGAAAGGAGGGAAATGCTACCGCATGACAATAATGCGTCAGTAGTCCTCAAAAGGCTCGGATTCCTCCTTGGCCCCCCTGTACTATAAAACCATTTAGTAGTTTGCATTTGCAATATTAGAAGGATACAAAAAAACATTCTAGCTTTAGCTGAAACAAAAAAAAAAATTTGTAATAAAAGTCACGATGTTAATTCTGTCTCATCCAGGTATACTAAGAGTCTAATAAGATATTATTTTAGGACTTAACGGCTTGAAGGTCTTATAAGTTGATTCAACTATTATTAATTAAATTACACTTAAATCTTTGGAGTTTCGGAAGTTTTCGTTTTTATGAGTTTTCTTGTGGATAAGATAATATACTTAACTTAGAGCTGTACTGCACTTAATTCATACTTGCTATAGTTATTTTTAAAAATACCTGACTAAATAACTTTTAAATAGGCGCGTGGGGTCCCCGTGACTTGTATCATTCGGTGTTAGTTTTGTATTTCACTTTAGTATGCCGAAGTTTCTGCAATTTACACAAATAAAACGGATCGGTGGTTATCAGCGCCCATAAACATTCTCCAAGGTAGACGTTATTTTTGTTCGCCTTGTTGTCTATCAGTTTTTATTAACCTTCTAAGGCGACACATATTTACTTTTTACCAAGTCTCAGACATGATTACGTGTAAGAACATGCACGATTTGTTTACAACAGTGTCATTAAATTATTTTGTAGTAAATGTCAAACCATGTACTCCTACGCAAACATGTCTTCATAGCTTTTATAATTTACACAAATAGTATAATTATCAAAGGGATTTCGTATCTGAAGTTCGCTCACATAGCATTACGCGTGAAATTACGTTAGCCGGGTGTGCGAAGGGTCCCTAACTCAATAACCAGTCACGACACGCAATTAGTATGTACTATCAACAAGACGCCATTTTGTATAGAAAATGGAATGAGATCGAACCTAAGAATACCTTTAAAATAGAACAACTTACTGTTTCGATATTTCCGTCAGACTAGTTTATGCACTCCATGCGTGTTCAAGTATAATATAAGTAAGTCTTCGACCTAACCTTATATTTCTATGTCACATGATATCGCGGTCGGCTACCTAATTTAGAGCGATTATGTACCGAGTATCTGCCTTCTCACTTCCACAACCTACCAGGAAACCAGGCGCAATTGCACATTACTTCGAATTCAGATGTACGTAATCGAGTTTCCATAAGAGCAGTTAAAAAGGTACCTAATTAATTTAGAAAGACTATTTGGTTCATGGTGGCGTTCGAACCTAGACTATCGGTGTATGGGGCCCAGAACTAACAAAGCTTACAATAACCCAAGTTCGGCATTAAGTTGTGATAGAAACAAGAGAGTGGATCGTTAGCGATCAAGTGTAGGAGCAATTTGTTAGAGTTGAGCAAGTCTTGATACTTTTTATCTGTTAGTCGACAAGTAGTCGACGTAGTTCTGCCGGTACGAGCACATACAAATTGCTTATTCGCAAATAAAACATTTTTAAGTGTTTCCAATTTGCATTTTGTTTTCGGAAGTTAGATAGTGTATCTTTGCGCGATGAAAAAGGACTTATATGGGAACTATATACACTTATTCAGCATTATTTTTGCATACAATTTTATTTGCTAAAATGTGTTGTGGATTATATTAAGTATTAAGATTATAAGTATTGGTTTCAATACACAATCGACTAATCAGGAGGCGAATGAAATATAGAAGTAGATGATGGATGGAGCCGACCACGTGTTGCTGTGTCTCCGTATAATATATTGTATTTTTTTATGGAAATAAAATATAATCTATACTTTTAAGTAGGATAAAGTTACACATCAATACGTAATTAATTAAAATCCTTCTACTGTTGATGTCTGAAGTTTACGCGAACGTTACTCAATACAATAAAACTACTGTTACCGCGATACAATCCGTAAAGTTGGTTTTATTGTAAATCGTTCTAGTAGTTTTGAAGATTAGCGCATGTAAAAATGATACAAGACGTTAGTCTGTACCATATTTATATGCGTTAATCGTTTGTAGAATTAAATAGAATAGGGGGCAAAAGAGAAGTCGGAGCCTTATTACGACCACTGATGCGCCACCGCCCCAATGGGCACACTCACAAGCCGCACGAAGCGCGACACGGAAAATGTAACTTTACGGCGGTATTATGTGAGCGAGAGGTACCTCCCCGATCGTGCCGGCCAAATTCCGTTGCATTGGAGGATGTAGTCTTATGTACTACGTATAGCACCACCTTTCTAAAATGCGCTGTACTTATACAATCTTTTTTCCTTAAATAAATTGAAATTGAAATGTATTTCACTGATTGTAAATTATCCAGATGTTCTAATAGCAGTATGTTACTTTACACACACAAACAACCTATTAACCAATTTTATTACCTTGGTACTTAATGTGTTAATAATTCTGCTTGTCGCATAGTCAAAGCTTTCATTTAGGTGACCATTATAAAATATACCAGACGTGGGCGCACCCAACAAATCCCAACTTGTTTACTAGAGGAAAACAGGAGGTGACCAGCAGCCAGGGGATGGGACGGACGGTTAGAAATTTGTGCGATTGTGAGATATTTGTATTAAATATTCAGAAGGTACACGCCTTATTTAGTACGGAACCATTTAAATAAATAAATTATTTTGGCTCTTGTGTGTCATCATCCCGCTGTTTCACCCGCGTAACTCCCGTCATGGTATATAGTCTTCCTCGATAAATTGACTATTCAACACAAAAATATGTCTTTCAATTCGGACCAACCTCAGTAGTTCCTGAGATTAGCGTGTTCAAACGAAAACAGACTCTTCAGATTTATATTATTATTATAGTATAAATATATATATATCTATATTATATAGATATAAAGCTTGCAGTATTTATTTTAATTAATTTGGATTTCAGTTTTATACCTAATAAATATAAAAACAGGTTAATCAATAAATAATGATTTAGGGGTTTGTGAGGGAAGTCGAGAGTTCTGTCCAACTACACGCAAACATTTTCTCTGTATTAAGTTAAATTCAATGTATAATCTCTAATGATTCGGAATAAAAAAATAGACTCAACATTTTAATTCCAAGCAAAGAATAAGTTTTCATATACACGGCTGTATAGCGATTGATGCTTGGCGCATGAACATCGACTATAAAAAACGTTAAAACAAATTTGACAAGCATATAAATTCGTAGGTCTCTTTCCTATTGTCCGCGTCTTGGCGCTAAAAGGCGAACATATTATAATACGAGGAGTTTGCGTAGGATTTAAAGCATTCATGGTATCCGTGAATGATGGTCGAGAATTCATGCCTCGTGTTATTTCGTACCCTTCAGTCTATTTGTAAGTATAAAAAGTGCAAGTATGGTTTATATACTGCTGTAGATATATCGATCTTGTTATAATACTAGTATTACGTGAAAAAGTGTGTTTTAATTATTTTTACAAAAGTACCTTTTGATAAAAATGTGATATTTTACACAACATATAAAAACTTCGAGATAGTAATAAAATTATGTGTGTCATATATTCCTTTTGTTTACTTGTGTGTGTGTCAGCTTCAACACGCAGCGAGAGTTTACTTGTGAACAAACCTGATTCTGAAGTGAAATGTTACAAAACTGACGTAAGCGGTAAAGCGTAAAGCGATACGCTGACTCCCTCACACAAAATTTCTACTCATTTTTTATACGGATTATAAATATCGTATCTCACGGAGTAAAATCAAGAATCGTTACATAACTTTTACTGGAGTAGTTGGGGGCGGGGCACAGTTCACACAAGGTTATGGACTTGTAACGTCGTGAAGAGTACGCCCGAGAGTTTTCGCACTGCTGCTCGGTCACGAGGTGCTGACGGGTGGATCTTCTGCATTTCAATGGTAAGAAAATAAGTAAGAGCAAGAATTGTTAAGAACATGTAGTACCATGCTGCATGTGAGGAGGTAGTGCCACACATAGTGCATGACACTGTATCCTCCTATGCAACGGAATCTGGCCGGCACCACCGCGTAGGTACCTCTCGCTTAAATAATGCTGCTGTAAAGTGACATCTTTAGTATCGCGATTAGTTATTGGATGTAGCCCATTGCGCCTCCCCCCCAGGAGGGCAACGCATTGGCATAGTAATTATGTGGCTGTTCATGAGCG
Organism: Eumaeus atala; assembly: GCA_017140195.1. NCBI lineage: Eukaryota > Metazoa > Arthropoda > Insecta > Lepidoptera > Lycaenidae > Eumaeus > Eumaeus atala. The sequence goes on along the minus strand of JAFELO010000562.1, from coordinate 453,483 downwards.
TCAGTAGTCATAAAAAAGCTCAGATTTCTCGATAAAAAAAAGTAATGCTGCAATAAGCATGGTACTGCCTCTTACAGCCGAAGTGAATCGGCACGACCGGCGAGGTTCCTATCTCTCACATGATATCGCCTCTAAGTGCTAGCACCGAAGTCAAAGTAGCCGGTGGGCCACAGGGAGTATGGGATGAGGGACATATCTGCTGAAGCGAGTGATAATGGGCTCCGGTAGTATGGTGAATAATATGTATATATCCGATTGTCTATTTGATATAAAAATATACTAATATTTAAGCAATATTAAACTTAAAGTTAGCTTCATAAAAATCCCTTGCTGTATTACAGCCCTTTTGATCTTTTGTGCACAGACTATGGCTAAGTTACAGCTGTCACGTTGTATAGGGTATAATAAGTTTTCGCTGACCCATTGATGACACGATACCGACACGCTTGCTTCACCGCGGATGTCTACGAGCGTCGGTACTACATTGAAGACACGATACCG
>JAFELO010000562.1:419456-451109 GCA_017140195.1 Eumaeus atala | reverse complement strand
ATGGAATCCCCCTGTCAGTGTTCTAATCGTATTAACTGCCAAAAGTAGATATATTAATCTACAATTTTGACGATAGCGCCATCGATGTTGGCCGGCCTAGGGAGAACGTGTTCGTAACTACTATCCTTTACAAGTTTATCCTGAGATCAACGTGTCGGGAGGATTTATTTACGTTGTGCAATATTTCCTGTATGCTGTGTATCTATTCCTCCAACACGACGACATCGTCGGCAAAACCACGCTTTCGTTTTACCACATTCTGCCCAGTTTGAAGCTTTAAAGACGTCCTTCAAAGCATTCGTCAAAAATTTCGGGGGAATAAAATCCCGTGCCGCACTCCTCAAAACGGTTGCATTGGACCTACATAAAAGCAGCATAGTTACTTCTCTTAGTATTTTAACGTATCTCTAATTGTCAATACATCGCTGTGAAGATTGTAGATTATCCCAGCTTTCCTTTGACAGTAGAGTCAAATGCTTTTCCATAGTCCGCATAGACAAGGTATAGCGGCTGATTGTACTCATAAGTCCCCTTACAAGAACAATTTACTTTATCATGAAGATGTGATGGAATTAATTGAACTTTATTGACGTACTCAGTATCAATTGTTACATAAAGACGAATCTAACGACACCTGATACGTTAAAGCAAATCCAGTTCATGCGGTAGCGTGTATAGTGTTATACGGGACACTCAAAAATGTTGCGAAAAAAAAAAAAAAAACAGTGTTCTACAGATAAATATGCTTCTATTAAATCTTTCGTACTACTCTTCACCAGCCTCAATACAAGGTTTCATTCGTCTAAACGAGTTTTGGAAATTTTATTTGATCTCACCGCAGACACCTCACTTACAGCCTGCTCAAACGATGATAGCGTAACTTCTCGCGCCGGAAATTGTATCCCTTTGAGCAGATTTTTATTTAAGGAAGCGGTACGAGGTCAAGGCTGTAATGATGGTGGCCCACGAGCATGACCGGCGTGCTGTCCCTCAGTCCCGAGTTTCGAGCGCGGGCGTATCGGCGTGGTGGAGCAGCGTTAATTCTCCTTTGACCCCGTAACAAAATTGACACCAAGGAGCCGGTCACATTAAGATTCTACCAATAAAAATGTTCCCTGTACTTCAAATTCGCTTTACTCTGGCAGGTGTCGCTCGGTTTTGTTCGTAAAAACGAAACAGTCGAGTGCCGCTTCGTTTCTGGGTCGCCTTAATAGATCCAGAACTCATCCTGTAATAACTTAATGTCGGCAACACGCCGACACGTGAATGCATCAATTTATCTATCATGTCACCATTCCACCATGGTCTCTTTCTGTGCAATCGTATGGCTCCCAGCGTAAAACCATTCTCCTCACGCGAAGATGATCTTGTAAAATCTCATGAACTCTTCCGGAACCAATCTGCATTATGTGCTGAACCCTATGACACTTTGTCTTGAATTAAACGTTTCCCTGTTATAACTGTCGTTATAGTACGACCTCTTCTTTTTCCAACCCGCTAAGTTAGTCGACAACGCTTGGAAGCAATATGGATAAACAATATGTGCTATTTGAAGCATATCTTCTGATGCGTATTGTGATTGTGTCATTTGAAACCATAAAAATCATGTCGTGAAAATGTTTACGGCATGGATACGTTTCAAAATAAGTCACGACAATTTTTTAAAAAATTAGAGCGAATTTTTTTAATTGGAACGTAGGTCAACCTTTTTACTTATAAATAATTATATCTTGAGGATAAATGATATCCAGCCAGTGTCTCGTACATAAAACTTTTTCTCGTAATTCTTTCTGAGTGGCTTGGCACATTATATTCTGACACATAATATGTACATACGCTGGAAAATCATAACCCTCCTCACGGCGTAATCAGGTAAAAATCCATTTTATCACACCACGCTTATGTGTATCAGGCAGGATTTAATTTACATATGCTGATATATACGTATATTCATCTCATTAATACATATTCAAATAATTACTTATACATTCAGGACATTATGAATAATGCTCGAATAACCGTATATCATTAGTACAAAAATATTAAAGACGGGGGCCACTTCCGAGGTATTATGAGTAAGTCGTATATTGAGGGCATGTGCTGCGTATGGATTATGTTATATCTCACATATTAAGGGCATGAAATCCACGGCTTGTGTACTGCCACTTGGTCTAGTGGTAACTATGATCATTCGCAGTTCTTGAGGTCCGACGGGTAGAAACAAAATTGGGTAAAGAAGGGACGTGGTAATTAAGTTAAAGCATGAAAAGGAATGACTTGAGGGTAAAACCAACATTCACAACCCATTTGATTATTTTTTACTAAGGAGAACTAAAACCCGTCTAGCGTTATTGGATGAAAATGATAAAGTTAGAACATTCCTATCATTTACAGATAAAATGTTGTTTGTGCTTATGTTCCTTCGGTAATCTTCAATAAATACCCTCGGCGAATAAAATGAATGTGTTTTGAATAAACAAGTTATAATGAAAAAGAAGACATCGAACACACAACAAAGGGAAAGCCTTCACGTAGGGAGTTTACCACAATGAAAGAAAATAAGGATTCCGTTAATACCCTTACTTGGTTTCTATAAATATGCTTTTCATCATCATCATTCTCTGCCGTTATCGGTGCGCTGTTGGACATATATCCCTTTCAATTAACGCCATGGCGATCGATCTCCTGCTACTCGCATTCATCCCGGACCAGCTACTGCACGGTGATCGTCTTGCCACTCCTCCCACCTGGTCAATGGTCGACCAACACTTCGTTTGCCTAAACGCGCCCTCCACTCCAGAATCTTACAAGCCCAGCTTACATCTGATATATTCTTTGTGTGATTTCGTACTTTTATACATTTTATTATACTTTAGTTATTTGCCTTATGTCTTCGTTACAAATGTTATCGGACAAAGAAATACCCAACATAGTACGTTCAATAGCCCGCTGAGTTACCGCAAACGGACCAGTCCTAAATTAAGAGGCCATGTTTCTGACCCTTAGGTCATCACGGGGAGAACGCATCAGTTGAAGAATTTTGTTTTCAAGCTCTGCGGTATAGGCGACGTGAGAATGTGACGAAGTTTTCGGAATGCTGTCCAGCCCAACTGAATCCTTCTATCAGTTTCCCTCTCGAAGTGATATCTACCAAATTTCAATAGGTGCCCGAGGTAGACGTATTCGTCTACGAATTCAAAAATAGCACTATTAACGTAGGCCAGCCTAGGGAGGACGTGTACGTCGAACATGATGACTTTTGTCTTGCCCAAGTTTACCTTAAAGCCAATACGTTGAGAGGATTCATTTAGGCTGTGCAACATTTCCTGCAAGCTCTCCAACGATTCGGCCAACACAAACATATCTTCGGTAAAACGAAGGCGTGATTGGTACTCACCGTTAATATTTATGCCGCATTCTGCCCAGTTTATAGTCTTAAAGACGTCCTCCAAAGCCAACGTCACTTCTAAGTCGTGCCTTAAGAGGTACGCCCCGCTGAAGAACAAAATTTAAAATCTTTTTTAGCACTCGTAATACAGACTCGTCTCCTACCCTACCCTAAGAAGCTAGACTGTAATTCCGTCTTTCGCCGAACTAGTCGGTGATCACTTTCTATTTTAAACCTGTCGATCACGGAGACATCCCTAAATATATACTTTCGGTCCGACACAACAAAGTCGATCTCGTCGTTTGTCACAGTTTTAGGGCTCTCCCATGTCAACTTCATATTCTCATTAAAATAAGAGTTCAATAAGAAGAATCCCTCCTTCTTGAGGAAGTTTATCAGCTTTTGCCCGCTGCGATTTTGACTTCCGAATCCATGAGTTTCCAGACTCTAATCGACGCCATTTCATATTGGGCCGTACAGGTGTTATGTAAGGCCTTTGAGTCATACTCATAATTTGCCTCTACGTCGTCATTTTTGTATCACTTCGACGTTGGTGCGTATATTTGTATCACTTTAAGGCGGCACACTAGAGATTTCGACGATGTTGCCTACGAGGTACTTATTCACGAGGAATCCCACGCCGCCTTGTGATGGAGAGTCGCCTACCCTGAAGTAGAATAGGTGGCCTGATGTCAGAATTATGGTATCTTCACCTTCAACCCCAGAACGTACCATCGGACTTTTCACAGTTCCACCTCCACCTCAACCAAGTGGCCATCTAGTCTAAGCTTTCGTGCGTTATACGTAGCCAGGTCAAATCGGTGGTAGTGATCCGTAGCCCGGAGATTCTTAGCACTAATTGTCCAACCGTTACCGTGGCCGCTGCTGTGGCCAAGACTATTGGAACTATAGGGGACTACGGACCGAATTTCGCTGTTGTCGTCCATAGAAGGTGCATGCTCCTAATTGCCACGCTGAGCAGGCGGGTTGGCAATCAATGATTAGGTTTCGGACCGGTGCCACTGCCGCCTGTCACCCATCCGATTGATGATTGGTACCACTATCACTCGGCGCGACTGCTGTCCGGTATTCCCGTCACGTATTTCACTGTCACTGTGAAACAGACCGGACACCAAACAATCAGCTCGCTGAGGTCTTTTAGATGTTAAGATACTCTTACAACCCTTTGACGACTTTTAAGTTACCCTGGGCTTGGATTAAGGGCGAGGGTGTTCTTAGGTCTCCCCCTGACTGCTTAAATTGGTGGATTGGCCCACGGCCAAAATATGCTTTTATATTTTGTTAGAGCGGTATCAGTTACAGTAGCAGCCTGAACAAATCCTCTAATCCTCTGCTACGCACCAGTTCACGGTCACGAGCCAATTGCTATCAGCTGCTTCACGTGACTTTGACCAGGTCACCAGTCTGGTGGAATGTCGTTCAGTACTGCCATCTGATGCTTACAATGTTGAAGTTTAATCGGCATGGCATGACCATTTGAGTAACAATAAAAAAAAGAATAAGTATCACTGTAGTGATTGAGTATATTGACAGAGTATTGTACAGATATTTGTATTTGCTTCATAAAGCGGTTACCTGCACCCGACCAAAGGGCTCCTTGTACCCGCATAAATAGAGCTAGCCGAATACGTCCAACCCTCAAAATGACATTAGCACTCCTTGATTTTAACCCTTAGGTTTTACAAATGTAATAATGAGTACATAAGATACAGCAAATGATTTATGAGTTTCACAGGCATACATGAGTATGAAAAAGTTGTTAGATCTGTAGTGTACACAGATTGTATGTAATTACTATATTAATAGTACATTGTTTGGCGATAATCTAACAGAATCAAGATATTCTGATATACCTACTGGTATTTCTAACAAAGCCCATTAGCATTTGGGTTTTAATTCATTGTGTTTTTTATCCTATAAATTATAGTGCTAATTGACCAGGTGAATCGACAGGAAAACATCAAAAAAATATTACTCCACCGTGGCGCCAATTTAAAATTGTTCAGCCATCGAGAAACCCACCTTACATCGTAATAAATTAGATTCAATATCCCACTAAATAAGATTAACAATGCTTAAGATATTCGATGGAAGGATCAAAGGAGAGGCTGGCTTATCACAAGTGGGTAAGGTCGGGAATGGATTGCTGGGGTTGATAGAAGGGTAGCAATAGTTGGGCCACAAGGAGTAGCTGTGTGATTTAGTGAAGACAGGTCGGATGAAAAATGGTTTCACGAGATCACAAATCATTGGACACGCCTAGAAGGTCTAGAGACGTAATGCTGTGATGCAGTGGTAGCTAAGGGCTCCGCGTTGTTAGCTTTCATTTTTATTATACATCAACATACATGTATAACGAAATATGTTTTTTTAATTGCATAAGGGGCAAACGAGAAACCAGAGTCTGTTGATGAGTGGCGACGCACATGGACGTTCACATGACTGTCACGCAGATGCTCTGTCCACCTGGGTGGACAGAGCATCTGCATGGGCCACCGACTACACACAAACCGCAAAAAACGCTACAGTGACGCTGTCCCTTTATGTCGGTATGAAGTACAGAGCGAACAGTGCAGTCCCAGCACCCATGCCGTGAGTTCCCAACACGTGGTAGCTGTCACATAATCTTAATAGCGCTCTAACCAGTTCTTGTAAGTACATATTATGTTTTAAGCAAATAAATCTAAAATACGAACTAAGATTTTTACTTACAACTAGCTGTCCTGGCAAACGTTAGGTGAACAACCCTTATCACTTTGGGGTATGGGCAACGGATAGTAGCCGATACTCAGATCTAATATATGCATATTATGTGAAATTAGGTAAAAATCGGTCGAGCCGTTTCGTAGGGGCAACGTTAGTAACATTGCGACACGAGAATTTTACATATAAGATATACACCAAACATAAACTAGTCTTTATATGGAGACATTAGTCCAGTCCAATATTTCTCTGACATGCACAAACATTCATATTCTTATTCGGAAATTCAGGTTGCCTGATGATAAGATTATAACAAAGTACAAGAGAATTGAATAGCCATTTTAATAGCGTTAGGGATCGAACGGGAACCACTTGACCCTTAACACTTCGAACCTTCCAACTGGGCTTCAACCCAATCCACAATTGTGTGCACCTTGCCCAACGATACGTAAAGGAACGAAAAAGGTCACACATACATAGTCCTCACTACACACTGGCTCGTCATATCAGTACGTGTAATTAAAAAAAAACAATTTTGATTGTCTTTTATCTCCAGTTTCATTTGTTTTTCGCCTTTCAAAGCGTTCCTCTTTTGTGTTCTGTAATAATGTCCATTTCGACGTTAATATAAATGCTGTATGACTTATATGTATAGTTATCATCAGGTGCTAACCGACTCCATCTTCTTATCATGGGCACTGATATTGAAAAGGACTTTACAGATCGACATTTAGATCCGGATGAATAGGCTATTTGAACCACTTAGTCTACGGAAACTGTTCCTTCCTACTCGAAAGACACACTATTTATTTTAATTTTCCTTTTTAAACTTTGGCTTCAGAAACCCTTAACTGAACGATCATGGTCAGACTGATTGGTAAGAATCATTTTCCCTACTATATTGTATTAAATACGGACAGGAAAGTTTTGTGTTAAATTATAATTCAAGACTATCAAATTAAAGAATTTCTTAATGGCATTAGTTGCTGAGCCGCCAGGCCTGTGTTCAACCGCAGTTGTCACTAGTTCGATAGATCTTGCATTCGTAGACTTATCATCAAAAATCTGGATGCTAGGGCCCGAAGGTTTATATACGAGTCTATTTGAGTCAGTTAAATAATATCTAGTGACATGCATTTCATAATGCATATCTTATTAGTAGATATTATTTGACTGACTCAAGAAGTTTACCCTGTTGATTTAACAGGAAAATTGGAATATCTAGACCACCACAGATACATCACAGTATTAAACAATAGGATACCACATACATGACAACATGGCCATCACATGATCATGACACGACGGCTCGACTTGCTTCCCGATGGGGGTGAATTACCGCCAACTGCCCAACTCATTTTATACATAAACAGTTACTAGAAATGGAAAAATCCTAATAACATTTTTAGTAAATTCCGACCCAGGATTCAAACTCGGGAACCCACGTCTGTGGCCGAAGATACTTATGACTAGACCACGAGGTAGCACCAGAGTAGACCAGTAGCAGGTTTTTGACTAAAGACGCACTTAGACATCCATATAATAGTTATCGACTACAATTCCAACTGGTACAATTAATATTATCCGGAAATATGCCGATGCATTTCTTTGTATTCCTGATAATTGTATGACGAAGCTTTTGATATATATCGTAACAGGAAAATTATTTAATTCCTCTATCAAATAATTCTTTTTCCCCGGCAAATAAAAATAATAACCTTTCCAAGCGCAGGCAAATTTAGTAACAAAATGTCACAAAAAGAGTCGCAACTATAACAATAAAACACTTGTTAATTTAATGTAAGCCTCAAAATCTTCATCAGAGGAAGAATGGCCCAGTAATTAGAGGCGTCAGCGTTCTCCCCCGACCCCTCCCCTCACTATGTTAATAGTCTAAGAGTTGCCGACGCTTACTCTTTGTCTGCACGTAATTGGGCTAGATATTTTAGTCTTTTTCAAGAACCTCAATGATAGATTAAAGTTTTAAACAAGACTGGGGCAAGGCGTACGTGAATACAATCGTATAAATTTTGACGGATAATGGAAATATTGAGATGAGAAGTTGAAATATCCTAAAACTAGACATGCATATGTCTAGCAAATACGAATAAGCAATTTCATAAAAATAGGTAGAGTGTACGAGTACACAATATATCGTGGGAGTAGACTCTTAGATATTAGGTTTGAGAGACAAACGAGTGACAACAGTAGTAACTGTTAAGTTGAATTATCAGGATTCACACAGCGAATTAAACTATACCTTACTTGTAGTTTTAGCCGGCAGACTGTTTCAAAATATATATTCGGTCTTCTCTACAATATTAGGTAGCAGATGAGACCATATGATAACGCTGTTGGAATAAACGTATCACCATAATCATCATCATCAGTGTCAGCCCTTGTCGGTCCACTGCTGGACATAGGCAATATATTGAAAGATTAAAAGAATATAAAATATTGAAAGAGTCAATGAGGGCCAAGACGATGGACCTCCTACTACACATCCATCCCCGACCAGCTACTACACGGGCCGTCTTCCCACCTGTAGACCTAGACCGTTCACCAGGTGGGAAGGAACACTTTGTTTTCTAAACGCGGCTTAAGTACCTTAGTGGCCCATATGCCATCGGATCTGAGTGTGTGACATTGCCACTTCAGTGAGGTTATTCTTCGCGTGTTATATATGGTACTTTATATATGGTATATGGAAACTTTAGTTCTCTACCTTATGACATCGTTTCGAATTCCATCGGGCAAAGAAACTCCCAAGGTAGCACGTTCAATAGCCCGCTGAGCTACCACAAACTGGCGGACCAGTCCTAAATTTTCGGCCCCGTAGGTCATCATGGGGAGAACGCATTGATTGAAGACTTTCACCTTCAAGCTCTGCGGTATAGGCGACGTAAGAATGACGAATCTTCCGCAAATCAAATATAAGAATAAATGTATATTAAATATTTTTAATGGTGTCGCGCATGTTCGTGGGCGTTCATGATGAGGTAGCTCGGCTTGCTATTTTATCTTCTACGCTACAAAAAAACATTATCACTAATTTTAATGGATGGACATCGTGCACACATAACATGATATCTTAACAACAAAATGTACATAGATTTACTGTGAAATAAAAGAAGTGTGAAGTGTTTCGATGAAATTTTCGGATTATATTCGGATCAGCAAAGAGTCGACCTGAAAAGTTGTTACAGTTCGGCTTATACGAGTGTTGCTGCTCTGTACGTGCAGAAAAAGATCTCTAGTTTCATTTAGTATAACAAATAGTCAATGAGATGAAGATGAATTATATCATCCCCCATAAGCTATTTGTATACACATTTTACTCTGTATTGTGCGGATGTCAATAAACATCAAATAACTGTTTTTCCCCAATAAACTATAAAAAGTACAAAAACTAACCTATTGTAAAATCGAGAAAAAGGAACCTGTCAGATTAAAATATATTTTAATGTAGCCAGTGTCACGGGTTACCAAAGATAATCTAATAACGCCTCACACGCATACCTTTCTTTTTCTTGACGTGGGGAAACAAATTTACTCGCCTTCACTGGTCCTGGGTAGGGCCCAGCGTTGTGTTGGGTTTGCGGCACATTATAGTCTATAGTGTACGCACAAAAAACACCTCGGTTACCATCATTGCCGATTATGGTGAGGTGCCCCGGAACAACAAATCATCAGGGCACCTCGACGGTATAGTCTGCCCCCTATGGGACTGACGCCACCTCCACAGATGGGATTGTACCGCACTACTTGACAACCCCACCAACTTTGGGACAGTGCAACGGCGTGAGGTTCCCATCCTCGCCCCTTACCCCGTGCGCAAAACGCCACCCTTTTTTCTCTTTTTATAAGAGTGGTACAGAGAGCGTCTCCTCGTACTGCTCTTTAGTCCCCTTTTTTTTGTAAGAGAGGTACAAGGAGCAACCATCTCCTTGGTTCGATTCGCTCTACCCGAGATGCCTCATATCACCCCAGGTGAGCCCCACCGTCACGACACTTGAATGGCTTGAACCATGGCGGGGCTCGTACATCTGCTATCGCCTAAAATTATGAATTTTACGCCGTAGCAGGTATTGCATATCAGGGAAGAGATTATTATGAATAATATCTTCACTGAAGTCTGTCCTATGGTAACAGCTGTGGCAGCTGATGCCTGAGGCCATGTGACGAGGACTCTCTGTGATGTGTTATGGCTTGTCTTTACACACGCAATACTCTTTACCTAGAGTCGAATCTCTCTTTGATACTTTGTCGTGATTGTGTCACCTAGGATGGTCACAATCACATAACAATAAGTCACAATTATGGAGGGCCCATATTATGTCTTGCTGACGTAACATATTAACTCATATAAATATGCGATAGCCAGGTACATAGAAATGTAAAGTAAAAGAAGTAAAGTACCATCACGCCTATTATCCCCGAAGAGGTAGGCAGAGGTGTACGTACATCCACAACTCGTAAGTCCAGTATACCAGCACGTGTGCGATTAGCCAAGGTGCTGAGGCCCACAATGTTATATATAGGTGGCAAGCCTATGACCACTTCGGGCGCATTGCGATCCCAGACAATTTAATGCTAGCTCAGAATAATCTGAAAAACATTTAATAATAGTTGCTCGACCTGGGGATCGAACCCAGGACCCCACTTAGCTAACGGTATTTAACAAGCGAAACCCGCATCGTTATACCACAGAGGCGATGATAGAAAACTATATATTGACATATATTCCTACATACGCTCGAACAACATTACCCTTCTTCCGAAGCAGTCGAAATAATAGACGAAGAATGCTAATCATCTTATTTTAGCCCAAAATCACAATAAGCCGAAAGCAGCTGGTAACACTTTCTTAGAAATTCCGGTCCATATAGCAGCAATTGGTAGCAACTCAGAAAGGTTTTTATTTAGTCTGATGAAGTGATTACACAAATCACTCGAATCGTAGGAATCATTTTCTAAATCATTTCACAGTTGTCTAGCTAATGGTCGCCCGGGCCATTGGCTTCAATTATTGGGCCACATTAATAACCAGTCATCTACTGTAAATGTATAACCATTAGTGGTTTTATTTTATGAACACACTTCCATTTAATAAATAGCATAATTTGCGGCCAGTATTGTTTAAATAAGTCAATTTGTTTAATTCAATTCGAAATGAGAATGAATTCTTATTTTAATTTCTGACAAAATTTTGTAAAATAATACTATAATACGGTATGTGGGCTGTGATGAGATGTGTGGGCTTCTAAATACATCATATCCAAATCTGAATTAATAGCAAACTCAAATTTGGATCAGGAAGGACGGAAAAGGAAAATGCTTTATTTCTTTTCTAGAATAGTTTTTTTTTGTAGCAGATTCAATAATGTATAGGTAATGAAATAACTATGGGTATTTTGAATAAAAAAGAAAACAATATTATTGATCATAAAATCAATTGCATGTTTTTTCAAAATAATTTTGACGACCGCCTGGCTGAGTTGGTGACATGCTGGTTTGTCCGCGTGTTACGCCAGAGGTCAGGTTCGAATCCCGCCTAGGTCACGAATGTTTATACATGTATTATATGTATCTATATAATATAAATAATAAATATACTAAATATAAAAAAAAAAAAAATTCATAAGGGTATTAAATATGATTAAGGGTGTTAATGGTTGATTGTCAAGAAGCTGTAACGTAAGTCCCTGCGGTACTTAGCACAGGACTAGGCTAACGTGGAGAGATAATTCCACAGGTATTATTATTACTATTATTATATTGTATTAATGTTTGTACATTACAATGAACATGCATTTACATAGATAAGACTAATAGTGGCTGCCAGCATTGCGCGGTACCTATAGATAATCTGCGCCACTTAGTCGAATCTATCCATGATCTTAGGCTAACATTCTTCGATCAACTGAGTATATTTGCTATTATTGATTTGTATATACGCTCAATAAAGTAGTGCCATGCTGCTTTGCAGTCGAATAGGACCGGCGGTACCATGAGGTATATCTCGCTCACATGACACTGCTGAAATGTAACAGCTATAGGGTTTGTAAGTGGCTGGTGGCCAATTGGAGAGGAGAACCAGGGTAACGCATTTGCAATACAGTAATGCGGATGTTCATGTGCGTCGGTAGTAGTCAAAAGCCTCCAAATTACTCGTTTGTGTTAGTTTTTCATGTGTAGCTCACACATGAAAAATATATTTAATGGATGCTAAAATTTAACAAAATTAATTTACCATTTAGTTTAGGAAAAAAGTCTGCAATGTATCGGAGAGACGAATCAAGGAATCCTTTGACCAAGCACGGACAAAAGACAATAGACGATAAATATATTGATGATCCAATTTCCAATGATGGAAAAATACACAAGGGACAATCCCAAAAAAAGCATCTAAATCATAATATGATATTTACACCTACTTCGATATCATAATTATGCGGTCATAATTAAAAAACGTCAAGACTCGTTTGAAATTCCTGTTTGAGGCGTACGATTGAGTATCTATCTTTTTTCCCCAATAAAGGTGAAATGTAAAGGTAAAAAAATTTGCGTCAATCACGAATGAAATTTGTTTTCTATAAGATGTATTGCAGCATTGCGACGCATTCAGGTTAGCAACATGCGTTACTGGACATAAGAGCTCTTTTAATGGACGTTACTACAATCGCTTCCCAGTCACATCCAAGAATCGAATTTTGGACAAAGTTTGTCTTTTATTTTTTCAAATTCTTATAGAACCCTTCCGTTACCGGGTGACCGTAGAACAGAAAACGCACAGCCGAAACTACTGAACCTAGAATATTGAAACTTCGTACTGAGATTCCTTTTGCGATGTAAGTGAGCAATAAGAAAGGATTTCTAGAAATTCTACCTCTAACGGGGCGAAACAGGGGATGCAGTTTATAATATGGAATTTCACCATGTCATACGGAAGAAACCGTGGTGCGCTCCTATTAAAATGATAAGGGTGCTAACGGGTGCACTTGGGGACTTTTTATCACTACCGGCGCGGCATACATAGACACAAACTGGAAACTTACAAAACACATATAAAACGACAGCACAGCTGTCACTCTGCCGCAGTATCTTATTGTGACCGAGAGGTACCGATCTTGATAGCTGATGGCTGCAGTGTAGCATGATACTCTGATCTGGTCACGCATCACGGAAAACATTTATTGAACTATAGGCGCGTATAATAGTTATTTATGAAAGTCTATGATTAATTATCCGATTGTCTATGTAAATTCGAGTGTGACTTTATTTGTTCCTTCATTCACGCTTCACTTAGCCGGACATCATAAAATTTGATTTATGCTTTTATCAAGTTAACAAATATATGCTGGGAACCCAATATACAACATGAACACCTATTGTGTGAACTTTACATACAGCCGGAATTCCAATTCCAAATATCAATTAGGGTCACCACATACATTTTTTTATATATTAAGACTGCGTCCGTGAATGAGACGGGCCAGGTTACTTTCCTAACAAATTGTACACTTCAACCTTCTAGTAGGATTGCTCTACCCATTGGTGTAAGCTGCAAGAAAATCCGTTTATCTGATTTTGTGAACATCGATTACATGCAGACAGATGGCTTTGGGGAAGATACTTTTATTAATATGCGTCGATAGCAGAAAAAATCCATCTGCTCTTTTTGGTGACTACCAACACAATTATATTTTCCACAAAGGAGGAGATTTTGAGGGGAAAATTTAAATGCCCCACGAAACATGATAGAGTAGGTATCACTTCGCGACGGTCCTCCCCGGCCGAGCTCGTCTACTTCGACTGCAATGCAAAAAAAAGGTACACTTCAGACGTCATTGTCAGAACGAGTCTTCGAACCTTCGTAGCCTTCCTCGATAAACGGGCCATTATCATCATCATCATCATTATCAGCCCCTATCGATCCACGGCTGGACGCAGGCCTCTTTCAATGAACTCGACCGATCTCCTGCTACTCGGCTAAATAACACTTAAATATTTTTTCAAATCAAACTTGTAGTTCCTGGGTTCAGCTAGGAATAATATTATATTGTTTTATTTATTCGGAGAACGACACCACAAAGGAGCAGAATAAATGACAAGTGTCAAGTTAGACAATAAATAATTAAACATTGTTTTCCTTCAGTATCACAGAAAACATTTTTATAATTTTAGAACGTGGACAAGGAGATGACAGTAATTGTACTGAGTCTTCAGAAGAAGTAAGATTCGTCTACATAATGTATGTATGTGTATACATATGTAATTTACTAAGTTTATCTCTGTAACTTTTTAGATATAGATGTTATTCAATGAAGTGACGATGTTTTAATCCGACAATTTAAGAACCTCGGCCCCAATTATTTGTTCAGTTGTCTTCATTTTTTACTAGATTATATCCCTCCTCAATAATAATTCTGATTTAAAACATTTAGGAACTTAGTTCCCAGAACACGTATAATCAAGTCTAGATTACTTTAACGACTTTAGACGATAGCCGCCTCCTAGTCGTAACTTGACAGTGAAAATGATAACAATTTATTCAAAATATAATTGTGAAAATTATTTCAACATTAGCAATTCATTCTACACCCTACTGCCTTTCTTGGTAAATGGGTTAGTTGTACAACTTTGTTTAAATCTGGCATTACTGAGATTAGCACACTCAGACAAACAAACGATGCCTCGTCGTCGTTTTATAAAATTATTAGTGGCGCATCGCGGTTTCATTCGCGTAACTTCACATCTATTACGTCGTGGATCATAGCCTATAAACATCCTCATAATTGTATTTATCATTTAAAAACGATAACAATTGTATTATTATTCGTATATATTATATTAATATAATGTAATAATAATATATATCTGTGGAATTTTCACACCACGTTAGCCTAGTCTGTGGTGGAACTTGTGAAGGACTTGTGTTACAGGTACTAGACAACGGATATATATTTAATATTCTTATAAATTTAAGAAATTTTATATGCTTAAGATTTTTATCATATAAATAAATAAAATAGATATACTTGTGCGAGTAATGCTACCGTACACAACAATATAGAGAGAAAACACAATTAAAATTAAAAAAAAAGCTTAACAATAAATATAAACACAACAATAAAACAAATCATTTTAGGCAGCAGTATCCCCCACAGAAAGGTACGACCTCAGTTTAAGTTAGCAGCAAACCTAACACTGATTTTTAGGCCTACCATATAGATCTTTCCTTTTTAATACAACGTAAATAGAACACATATCCACACTACATGCAGGACCTATTACGCGTCAGATATATAATATTTCAAAATATTGAATACGTGTGAGTACGTACATGACGAGGACGGACGCATACGTAATAACATGCACGTACACGTGTACGCGGACACAGTAAATATAAGTAAATAATTAAGGACTTATTTTATTTTAAACCAACAAATAAAAAATAAACTTAATATTGATAAGGTTAAAAAGTTAAGCGAGTTAAGTCTGAAAATACACATGATACATATATAAACTTCCATGACCTAGGCGGGATTCGAAGCTGCGACCTCTAGCGTTAGACGAGGTCTAACCGCCATCTGAGCCAGCCGATCGTCTAAATAATATTATATTAGTATAGATATAAAACATTCAAAAATGTATGAAGAGAGTTTATTACCAAACTAAAACTATTGCTTTTATTCCCAGAGAGCCATTTTCATGCATTGAACGGGCATCGGGGCGTGAAGTTCTATTTGCTTCATCCACACTACAGAATAGTCTCCTCGTAGCGCCCTCGGAATTGCTTCGTCAATTCAAAGCCTTGAGACACCGGGCTTAACCGGTATAGCGTCTTCGAATACTAAGCAAGCTGTGTATTGTGTACGCGATGTATATCTCAACCATTTAATCTGGGACGTCGAAAATACAATTTTCTCTTTATGTAACAACTGATTTAAAGATTGAAAGATATATGAATTACTATATGAAATTTTTCCAGAACTTAATACTCTTCGCTACTACTCCAAAAAGGGCAGACAAGACAGTGGTAGTCGCAACGACTATCGATTCTAACAAACAACTAAACAATATACAAGTTCCGCAAAAAAATAGCCCCAATTTTCTGTATAGAAATGGACTCTAACAAACGGCATGAAAAGCAGCCATGATTTAGAATAGCGTAATGTGATTAATATCTAACAGAATTTCTATAGAGTTTAATATACAGGTTGTCCCAAAAGGCAAGATCCTACCGAAAACCCTAGGATAAGTAAGTTACTATGGTTCTTATAAAAATTAAAAAAAAAAAATATTTTTTTCAAATCATTCAATAGTGATGAAGTCATTTTCAGGACATGGTTGGGCATAAAACGGATATTTTCTACAATTCCATGGGAGTTGCGTGCAAATTATGAATTCGAATTTGTAGGAGCATTACCTATATACAAAAAAATAATACTATACACAAAAAAAATAAGAAAGGTGTTGATTCGTAGTCGTAAACTCAGCAAAGGATGTTAATTTTTAATCGCTGTCATTTTGAAACTACATGAGGTAGATTTTATTAAATTTTTATAAGAACCAACATAACTCAGCCTAGATCGGGTCTTCGGTCGGAAGTTGACTTTTGGGACATGCTGTATAAGTGTCCAGTAATAACTTTTTTGGAACATCGAAATCATGGTTCAGTTTGCGCTCAAAATTAAAACTGGAATTCGCTCTGCGCCCGCTATTCTGGGGCTTCTATCAAAAACGTACCACGTGTAACCGGAACTTCTGTCTATAAAGTATTTTTTTAATCCAACCATGTGACAAAGATTCAATTCCTGTACTATACAGGAAAGTCATTCATGTGTTTTATATATTTATTTATAATAATAAAATTCATTACTGTACTACAAGTGAATTTTCAGTCGTAACTTTGTTAAAATAATCTTGTAATCAACCGATATCTTACAAGCAATATTTGTCACGGTAGAACTATACGAAATCCATCCAAATCCCTCCGAAATTGAATTGACATTTGCTTGCCTTGTTCGCGTAAGACACGGGTAACGTGTGTACGTGTGCTGTTGCCAGGTGTGATTTAAAGCGCCGGGCCGCTTTGAATTAAATCAATATAATAATTCCACGTGAAGCGTTGAAGAACATGAAACTTATAGGAATTCGTGGTTAATTAACCTGACTTACAAGCTTCAGATAGTTTGTCAAAGCTGAGAACGTGCGGGAACTGTCACATGTAAGACTAAGAAACAATTAGTAAAAAACTGAAATGATACTTTCAGACATCTATGTGTTAATACGAAAAAGATACCATGCCTCTTTAAAGAATTACGCGAATAGCGGGATTGGAAATCAGGCGAAGTAGAATATTATATAACAATAATAATATTTGTGGACTTATCACACCATTTTAGCCTAGTTCTTTTTCTTTTTTTTTGTTGACGCATGGAAACGCATTTACGCGCCTTCACCGGCCCTGGGTGGGGTCCAGTAGTGTGTGAGACTCGCGGAACATGATAGTGCCGAGTACCCACAAAAACCACCGCGAGTGCCATCAGTGCCGTCCTTGGTGAGGTACCCCAGAACAACAATCATCAGGGCACCTCGACGGCTAGTCAGCCCCCTAAGGGACCAAGTCCACCTCTACAGATGCGGTTACCCAGCACTACAGGACAACCCCACCAACTTTGGGACAGAGCAATGGGGTGAGGTTCCCATCCTCGCCCCTTGCCCCGTGCTTAAAAGCACCACCTCCTATTGCTCTTAGGTCTCCTCTTCTTATAAGAGGGGTAGCGACAGCGATTCCTCCTTCTGATCTTTAAGCCCCCTCTTCTAATAAGTGGGGTGCAAAATCCCCCTCGGTTCAATTGGCTTCGCCTGGGTTCACCCCAGGCTACTAAGCCTCACCGCCACAACAAGGCTGGAACCACGGTGGGGACGTTAGCCTAGACTTGTGCTAAGTACCGTAAGGACTTTTTTGTTGATGCGGGGAAACGCATTTACGCGCCTTCACTGGCACTGGGTGGGATCCCGTGTTGTGTGGGATTCACGGCACATGATAGTACGGAATACCCTCAAAAACCACCGCGAGTGCCATCAGTACCGCACTTGGTGAGGTACCCCGGAACAACAAACTATCAGAGCACCTCGACGGCTAGTCAGCCCCTAACGGACTAGCCACCACCTCCCCCGGCTTCAGGACAGTGCAATGGGGTGAGATCCCCATCCACGTCCCTTGCCCCATGAGCAAAGGCGCCTCCTACTGTTGCTCTTTGGTCCCCTCTTATAAGAGTACCCTCTTATAAAAGAGGGCAACCTCCAAGGGGAGCCGAGAGCGATTCCTCCTCCTGATCTAGCTCCCTCTTCTTATAAGAGGCTTCAATAGGCTTCGCCTGGGTTCACCTCAAGCTACTAAGCCCCATCGCCGCGACAAGCCTTGAACAATGGTGGGGATCGTAAGGACTTGCGTTATAGGTGCATGACATATATATATATATATATTTGGAATAGGGGGAAAACGATCAGGTAGTAGTGACTTTGAACCGTTGTCGTAAAATGCGAAATTGTTAAATTGACTGCCACGTCACCAGCCAATCGGTCGTCAATTATGTGGAGCCACGTATACTCTATATAAACTGGCAAACTAATATTTTAATATTTTAATGTGGAAACATTTGGTTTTCGTATTGAATAGTCTCTGAGACTACTAGACCGATCTGAAAAACTAATTTAACATTAGCATCAGTCATTATCAGTGGCGAACAGGCAACACAATACTTACTAAACCGTTTCGATAATTACAAAATATCGGAAATGTAATAGAAATGCGTGTAAAACATCACAGTGAACCCTTATATAGCTGCAGAAATTATTGACCACTACCTGCCTCGCCAGACGCTGTCTTGTCATGAATTTAATTTCTTGTCATTCGAACGTGTAATATTTACAAGGCTGAAATTCAAATTCATAATTTTAATGTTTCTGTAAGTCAATTAGTTTTTACCATATCTAATGCTAGTTGTTAAATAAAACATAAAGATATTGATATTCACTACAGTACGAAGTAGGCATTCACTTGTGTATGACACGTTTTACCGTACACAGAGAATGCTACGCTCAGTGGTACTAACTTATCACTTCAGTCGCGCGGTGACTAGTACCAGTACACTTAGACATGTTCACTCATATGATAAACACATTTTACTACTTGGCAATAAAATAAAAATAAACTACAATAGAGCAAGTGACTTAAAAAGTATTTTTCAATTCGAAATATTGTTGTCGAATATATTTTTCTGCGAGTGGAACAACGGGTCACGGCTAGCAAATAACACTTACAACATTACAACGCTTAACAACATTACAACATGGCACGAAATAACGTCTCTTCTCAAAAAAGTAAATTGTTTACACCCACACATACTCGAATTCTAATTACTCTTTAATATAAGCTAAATCACAAATACATCAAACGAAATATGCCATGTGAAATTACATTTTCAAAATCAAAAGATTCAAGAGCCGTCCGGTTACCGGCATATCGGGGAATATCTCATATATCACGATGCCTTTAATCTAGCTCATAATTAAAGCACGGGCGGTCTTGTGCGAGGCCGCAGCCAATTTGTTAGGGGATTTCGTCTCTTGCCAAGACTATTTGGTCGCACTACGTGACGTATTATGTTAACATGTTACCGAGTGACGTCATAATTTCGATATTAGAATGCTTGGCGTCAGCTTAATAAACTATACGTTATAAGCTAAGAGCCAGGGACGGAGTGCTAGCTTAGAGCAGTTAGTATTGTAAAGTACTTACCCTTGCACGAGATCTCGTTCCCTGAGGATAGTCTGGTCCATATCCTCTGCCCTGTAACAAGTGAAATGTTTGTCTTACATCTTGTGCATGTTTAAAGACTGAAGGCTCGGGATTGTCATATAGTAACATATTTTCAATTATTATGGCCTATTCTAAGCAATTAATCGAATCCGATGTAACATAAGCTATACGGGGCGGTAGGGACACGCATACCGTCGTAGTGACATCTTCAATTATGTGATTGTTCACGGGCGTCGGTAGTCATAAAGAGGCTCAGATTTCTCATTTGCCCCATATTCTATAAAAAAATTAAATTACCGCATTTCCTAAAAGAAAAAAAGTGACGGTACTATGCAATACTTACTGCTTGTCCGTACTAAAGTTTTCCCAACTAGTATGTATGAAATTACATAAATATTATTGTTATTTATTCCCAACGGTGAGCCACGTGAAAACAAAGTTAATCTAACAACAGTAACTCGCCAACTAATCTGGAAACTCAAAGGTGTGTTCCGCTAAACTATGCAGGTACCGCAGACCGCTCAGACCGCCAACTTCTCGCGTTGGCGGGACGCGATACGCAATTGAAATTTGCGATGCGTTAACTTCGTGACTCAGCCATACGTGCTAACGAGGGTGATAATTCCTTCTCCACAAGCATATTCAATAATATAATAATCCTGCTAGACAAATATCGGCCAAATCCATAGAGACTAGCTAACTACGCCAGACTTTTTATAGTCCACAATTGTGTGACGGTACGGTCTTTCTCACACGGTCTGCAATTGATCAGGCGTAGTACAGATGGTTCACAGTGTACTCCCCCAGGCACTAGAGACAAGAAAACTGTAAACATGGCTCAACCCGAGTCGCTTAGGCGCAGATTCCACAGCCCCATGTTCTCTCCCAGGCCAACAACAACCAAGCCATCCGATACTTTGCGAAACTTTTTCACTTTGGTTGGGCTTCTAATCTACAAAATTTAAAACATTACCATAAGTATTTAGCATTGTGTCAAGATTTATTTAGAAACTGAAATTGCTCGGCCTTTCAGATTCTTTAAAGTTACCATGGTCACGGGCAGTTGAGTAACTAAATAAGACATGCGTAACTGTGAAGAAAATCGCGATTTGTTCAGTAATTAGAATAAACCGCGATACGATCGTTTCGTAGCCCACAATAGTGTCGAATAAACCCATCAGATAACTTCAAGATAATCTAAGAGGTTATTCCATAACAGCAACCCACGATCAATAAGGTAAGGTTCACACTCATATCCTGTTCTTGCTTATTGTCCCGCGCGAAAAGCCTCCTACTCATTGCGCTCTTTAGGCACCTCTTGTTAGTAGAGGCGTGTAACCTTTGTCTCAATCGGTTGCACCCAAGGTGCTGGATAACTTAGGCTACTGAGCCCCTTCGTCATGACAATTGCAAGACACATTTTCACAGAGAACATAGTTTTTTTTTACTTCGCAACAAATAAATGACATAAAATGGAAACACCATCAAAGATAGGTAATATGAGCAAGTGCTAGATGTAATATATACAACAGTACATTGTATACAAAATATGAAACTGGATTGTGACTACATAAACGCTCACCCTAATATTATTCGCCCATAAACCCAGAAATTCAGCCGTCCTGTGGTCCGTAATGTGGTTAAGTGAAACTTTACCAAGACCTGTGCTTGTCTGTTGGATCAGTAATTGAATCTCAAAAGTTTTACAAAGAAAATAGCGGTTAGTAAGTTTGTAAACATAAACCGTGAACTATTCTCTGTGTCGGATAATTTATGCAAGCTCCTGCTTCCACTCAGCTTAAGAATCGCAGCGCAAACTTCGGAAACAGCCAGCGCCAACTTTTGTGGCGCGGTCATTATTTTCGAATACATTTCAGCATCGCCCTAAAATTGAAATTTTCACCGGTTTGTGAACATGAAAATTTCTGTAGAATATGTTTTATAGCATAGGAGAAAATTAGAAAGCTATTTGCAACACCATAGGATACCTTCCTCACCATATTCTTCCCTTAGGCCCATCGAACTTTTACAAATTAAATTCAACGTGAGCTAGTATGTTAGTTCAATTAGCAAATGTGTGTCAAGGTAAGAATAAAGTGAATTAATAATTATAAAAAATTACAGCTACTTATTAAATAATTGTAAGCAAAGAACAATTTTAAGTGGAAATTTTATTTAGAATCATCTTTTGATTTGGTTAACTAGAGTAAAAAATGAAGTATGAGACAGGTTCTAAAAAGGCGACCCAATTATTCAAAACAGCTTCGAATATTATTCTCTATGACCAAGAGAGCTTCTATTAGTTAGAATCGGAGTTAGTAATAGTTAGTGATCGAGATTTTAGAACATTATCATCTAACAATAAAACATTTCAAATTCCTCGTTTCTTCAATAACGATGTACACTATCTTATAAACTTCTAATTCCTTCGGTAAAAAGTGGCCGTTTCAATAGCACTTTTTGCCGTGTACAACGGAACTGAGGAACCAGCTGTTCCCCTCGGCTTTTTCAATCCGATACGACTTAGGGATCTCCAAGAAAAGAGTATACCTATTCCTCAAAGATCGGCAACGCGTCTGTAAGACGCCTATTCTTGAAAATATCTATGGGCGTCGGTAGTCACTATCTACCTGCTCGTTTACCCTCTACCTCATAAGAAAATCCTTATGAACTATATTCTCTGCTATAAATTCAAAGTGGCAAAACAGATTACTAGGACTCCGATGTATAGATATAGAGGCTAACACTATGTCTGTTATGTTTTCGCACTTTCTGCACATTTGTTGTAGTTATAACAAAAAAAGTGGCCTAGAGCTTTCTTTGCCGTAAATTTTCTCAACAATGGAAATAATTGAAATTCTTGCGGTGATAAAAGTTTTACGGTTTAAAAGGAAAAACAGCAACCCAGATTAAAATCATGCTAGATAGTGTTTTAAATTATACTACTCCTGAATTGAGTTCAATTCACACCTGTGTAACTGATTTTAAATGTGGGAGATAGAGTTGCGAAGACGCTAACAGGTCTGGCCGTCCAAATGAAGTAACGTATCCGGACGTGATCAAAAAGATTCAAAAAATCGTTTCGAATGATCTGCGCTTAAAGTTGCGGCAGATAGCAGAGATGGTAAGCAATTCCTCTGAACGCGTTTTTTTACATTTTACACCAAAACTTGCGAATAAAAACGCATCGCGCGATGGGTGCTGTGTTTGCTCACTGTTAACCAAATGCAACGTCGAGTGGACGATTTGTCGGAGTATTCGGCGCTGTTTAAGCGTGATACTAACGAGATTTTGCGGCGTTGTATACATCGTTATCCTGAAACAAAATACAATCTAATCAGTGGAATGAGAGCGAAAAACCTGCGCCGAAGAAAACAAAAGCGGTTTTATCGGCCGGCAAAGTGACGGCGACTGTTTTTTGGTATGCTTGAGGGATTATTTTCGTAGATTATTTGATAAGAGGAAGAACAATAAATGGAGAGTATTTGGCCAGCTTGCTGTAAAAACTTAGTGGAGAAATCCGAAAGAAACGGCCTCATTTAGCCAAAAATAATGTTTTATTCCACCGTGACAACGCATCTGTGCACTCGTAAAGGGTTGCAGTTACCAAACTCAATGAATTGCGGTTCAAATTGTTACCGCATCCCTCCTATTCCCCAGATCTGGTCTCGTGCAACTTCCACTTATTCCCTAATCTCAAGAAGTGGTTAGGTGGCCGAAGATTTTCATCAAATGATGAAGTCATTGTCGCCGTAGACGAGTATTTTGGGGGGTTAGAGAAAACATTTTATCAAACTGAGAGTAACGGCGTTGGTGAAGCGCTGGTCTAAATGCATTGGAGTAGAAGAAAACTGCGTTAAAAAATAAAATTGTTTTAAATAGATTATTAAAGTTTTTCTTTGTCTTTTGGATACTTATCAATCACCCTTCACCCCTTAACACATAATGCTCGAGTTTATACCTATACATAGTGGGTATCTCAAAATAGTAAAGTTCAGGATTCATACGTTACAAAATACATTCACAAATAAGCACGTTTCGTCACTATTTGCGGAGAATTAGCAAACACATTTCGTTGTGCAAAAGAAATAAATCCGTCTGTGTCGCACGGGGACACGTTGCGCTCGCCAGATGTGGGACTTTCGTGAGTTGATAGCGCGTTATCTGCGAAAAAATATTGTATCTAAGTTTAGACGAGCGCTCGTTGTTTTTGAAACTTGGTTCGTTATAGCAAAAGGAGGCAAAAAATAGCCGTAGGCTGGTGACAACTGACAGACAAATTCCTTTGCTTACACGTACTTATTCAATCACAACATTCAACAGTATTAATTTTTACAATAAAACTACTATTACGGATTAAATCGCGGTTTATTAAATTATTTATGTAGCCCGACGTTTCAGAAGCTTTATAGCAATAATGGTCACGGGTGGACTGAGATGACAGATGTCCTGATGTACCAAGTTTTCAGGTGTACCCGAAGAATTATAATTTTAGTTGTTCCGATTAACGCAACCAGGATAATTTAATAAACCACGATAAAATCCGTAAAAGTAATTTTATTGTAATGTCTAACATTCGCATAAATTTACGGATTTTATCGCGATTTATTTAATTACTAATCTAGCCCGACGTTTCAGAAGCTTTACAGCAACCATGGTCACGGGTAGACTGAGATGATAGATGTCCTGATGTACCACGTTTTTAAAAGTACCCGAAGAATTATAATTTTAGTTGTTCCGATTAACGCAAACAGTATTTATCTTATAATCCATAAAAGTAGTTTTATTGTATGACTAACTTACGCGTAAACTTAAGACATCAAAAGTGTTCGTTTTATTTTAAAAATATTCTAGTGTGATTTTCATACGCTATGAAGAGCTTGTGATTATTATTAAAAGGAGGCAAAATATTTGCTCTAGGAGGACAACAGATCGTTTGGGGCTTAGTTTTCTAATAAGACTTTATTTCAAAAAATGTCTTAATTTTACCCTTAAATATAGGCAATATTGTAGCAATTATATGTCATAAAATTCTACACCCTATTAAATTTGGATCCTCGCCTAAGACTGGATTAGAGTATGAAATATTAGTTTGAAATGAACCACCAGCTAGTATTGTAGAAGCTCTCCGTAAAAAAATAACACCATCATCAACTTCACTTTCATGAGAAGATATTTTAGTCAGTGCTTTAGATATTTTAGAAGATTTAAATGGATGTAGTGAGACATTGTTTAAAATTAAAACTATCTTGTAGTCAACCCTTATAACTTAGTGTAAGCTGAGAATTTGTTAGCTATCTTATGCCACCGCTATTTAGCTACTTATGTAGATTGTATTTAGGAGACAACAAAGATGTACATGGAGGATGTATTATGGAACATTTCGACGAATTAAAATTATCAGGATATGTTATCCATGATAAATTGCTTTTATTTTTTGCATGTACTGTTACATGTGGTGTTGCTCTACTAATGTCTATAATAAGTCTAATGTCTATATTATAGCAATTATATTTTGCTACTTAGTCATTTTACAAGAAAATATATCTGTCATCTTTGATTATTAGACTAAGAAATTACAAACTTGAGAGACTGTTAGAGTAAGTTATCAAGCAGCAAGCTCACTGACCGCAGATTTTGAAACATGTCGGTGTCTCGTATCGGCTATGTGTACTTTAATGCGAGTTTTTATAGGTCCTTTACTACGTCCTATTTAAGAGTGTCTCAGCCATGATCAAGCTTGTACACTCCTGCCTCTTGTAGAGGGACATGGCATTTCACTGATGGTAAGAACTGACTAACCTTCTTATGCGGCTAAAGTTATTATTGAAGCTAGCTTGAGAGTATAGCCAACCCCCCCCCCCTCACATAACACCTCAAAACAGCAAGATATAAAATGTACTGTTTGAGTTAATCCGAAGAATTTAATAATTATAAGTCTTCGGGTTCTTTTGATAGCCTATGGTATCAGGACATCTGTCATCTCAGTCCGCACGTGACCATGGTTGCTGTATAGCTTCTGAAATGACAGTTACATATTTAAATAAGCCGCGACACATTCCGCAAAAGTAGTGTAACACGTTCGCGTAAACTTAAAACATCAGTAATTAATGGCTTATTTTATAAATAAAATCTGAATAATCAGAAACCAACAACGACACATCTTCACGAAAGTTTCCTAAGGGGGCAGGCCGACAGTACCGAGCTTCATATAGCATGATCCTTACTTAACTGCCTTGCCCGGTCCACATTCATAACTCCCTTTATACGGACACAGATTGCACGGGTTGCGAAGACTAATTACACCACCTTTGGCCAGTGTGCATTACACATCAGGTCATTCCGATCATGGAATGCCAGTACTTGCCTTCCCTGGTACCTACATCCTACCATATTCGCATTGTATATTGGTTTTGTTAGCCTTTCCTGATTCTTTCAGCAACCAACCGAAACAACGGAGCATGTCTTTGTTCATCTTTATACCCCATAGTACATAAATATAATAGATATTTCAAATATAATTTGCAAGCTTTGCAAAATTTCGAGGTGACCAAGTAGGACGGGGGTCGCTCCACCGACTTCCCGGACGCAAATATCAAACAACACAGTCATCAATTGTATTTGTACGACTATTTATTTGTGTATTTTGTAACAGGGATGTTGGATTGCAGCCAAAACTTATAAAAACTCAATAATATTTCAGTTATCAATGATGCCAGTAGCCTTGGAGAATGATTAACGATTTGGCTCCTAGCATTTGACGTATTGCCAGATAATGGTTATCTCGTGAGGATATAGTTTCCATTTAGGAATTTATGAACGTTCAAAATCAATTCCAGCGCCCCCTTCTTGTTTGCGGGCAAAATGGAAATGGCACTGTAGTGAACGCTAATGATGCCGAAATAATATACGATGATAGATATTGCATTTTATTAATTTATTAATTCATGCATGTAAATAGTATATCCATACGCCTTCGAGGGTTCGCAGATGAAGATAACATAATGTTGTTCCGAGTGCCTTTATTTTTTTATAAATTATCATGATTACTTTTGAATAATCCTATAAAATAGGCATTAATTGCGCCAGAAGTAAACCGATTTTGTCCACGTGGTCATAGTATGCTAGCTTATAAAATTGACTATTAAGATTTCAAAGAGAGAGTGCAGATGAGAAGAAGCTAAAAAAATCAATACATAATGACCAAATTGTCAGAGGCGGGGTACACCTGGGAATTCGATACCTCTCACTCACATGATACTGCCGCAAAGTGACAGTTATACTGTGGCATTTCGAGTGGCATGTGAGTATCTGATTGTCCATTGCTGAATATGGCAATGGAGCGCATCTGCATGTGCAGATGTTATGACATCGGTAGTCACCAAATAACTCCAATGGCTAGTTAGTCCTGTACATTATAGAAAACTTTTGTATTCTGCAGACCAAACCGGAACTACTGTAGCTGTGGCGGTCATGATCATCATCATGAAGCCGAATATTCTCGTCAGCGCCGGGGCCATTCCAGCTGCCGCGCAGAAGCTGCTTCTGACGTCAGAGTCGGGGGAGGAGGAACCTCTCGGAACCTCTCTCCTTTTTTCGACCCGAAACCTAGTCTCGTTGCCAGACGAGTACCCATAGCAATCTGATGAATGATGATTGAAATGTTCCACAGCATAAGTTCAAATCGACAGTTGCTGTCCAATACGCATACCAACTACAGAACAGGAGGTGGTGACTACCAAAGGGAGACTACTACAGAACAGGAGGTGGCGACTACCAAAGGGAGACTACTACAGAACAGGAGGTGGTGACTACCAAAGGGAGACTACTACAGAACAGGAGGTGGTGACTACCAAAAGGAGACTGTGTTAGTCAAGTAGTTGTAACAGTAATATTGGTTGTTCTGTAAATTGACAATGACAAACAACTGTCAACTAAGGTAATGGACATTGCCCTTGCCGAACTATTTGCCATTTAAATTTTAACTCCATAAGAACATTGGAAGTTTATTATAATCATTATTATTACTAAACAATGACATCTTATTATTAAATTTTTACTATCATAAAATAACAAAACCAATATTCAAAAAAATTTGGAATTTCAAAGGAATCCAATATTATATTCCTTCATAAGGTAATTATTTCATGAGCCGGCTTTATGTTAAAGATCTTGTTGGGATTCTTATAAAAAGTAAAAAAATGCCTCTCAAGCAAACCTGAGAATACTAACTTAATAGCTTTACTTTGAAGAAAAATATATTGAAATTGGATCGTCGGTCTCCAGCCGAAGGAATGAGCTTTGGGACGTAATGGAAAAATTGTGCCCTGTAATTTGTTTTTGTCATTTCTTTTTCTATATTTTTTAATTTACTCCGTTAGGAATTGAAATGATCACGAGTTTGGACAATCCGTCATTTTCAGATACGTGTTTTGTAATCGCCGTATCCTTTCATGTGCGAGTATTGTTTTTTTTTACATTTCATTTGAATATTCTCCCTATACGTATGATCTTTGGGTGGAAGTTATTTCTCGTCGTTTTTTTGCTTTCTTGGTTAATCCCATATATATTTAAAATAACTCGCTAATTCCTCTGGAGTAGCTTTGTACAAAGGTAATGTGACGTGGTATGGAAATAATCGCAACACTTTACCTCCCTCACGTCGCTTACGCCTCATGTCCATTATTAAAAGTAAACTCCAGTCGCGTATCGGAGCTGACACAAAGAGTTTTCTTATATTGTCTCAGCCTAAAACATATTAAGATTGTTCTAAGAGGGGTTCATTCATTTTGCTCATTGATTTTTTGTAGAGCAATCTAATCAGCTCGACAGTGGAGGCTTCGTGTTGTATGAAGCCATGCTATGGCGTTTTGTGCGGTTTTCGGTCGACACAGCCAAAGGTTTATCTTTTACCTTATTCTATTCAAAGTTAACATTTATGTTACAAGTATGTGTACACAATTTGAATACTATTTTTAATCGCAGCCGCATCAGTTGATTACCACAAACAATACATTAGTGTATTTTTTACTTAAATTTAGAGAATAAAAATAGAAAACATGGTTTTTTAATTCATTTTATTGGTACCTACAAATATATTTTTTTATGGTATATGGGGACAAACGAGAAATCGGAGGCTTTCAATGACTACCGATGCCCATTAACATCAGCATAATTAAGCCGATGCGATGTTCTCATTTTCACCTCCTCCAATGGCCCAGAACATCACCAGTATAACTTCTTCTTTTCCGTTTTTAGCTGCGTCGCTTTTTAATTTACAAAACCGACGACTTGTTATGCTTCGAAGCGAAGACAGTTTGTTATTCAACAAATTGTCTTCGCAGTAAAACAGTTCCTACGCTACAACTGTTACGCAATGTTCGATAGAAACATAAATGTGAAGTAAGCTCAGTAACTTTTTGCAATATTTGGGACATTATTTACTGGGAATAAACTTTATATATATATATATGTGTGTTTCGTTTTCGGTAATAGGTAGTCATTTTTTACCTCTCTTTAGTATTATGATATGTTTAAAAAAAATAGTCTAACCCTGCCTCATCTTATTTGGTTTGTTATTTTAAATAATGTGAGACTAATTGGGGACTAAAGGGGACATGGCTACGGGTACGATGGGGTACCCCGTAATGCCTCGCAACCATTGATCCCATTATACCCCTGTTTTGTAAATGAACTGAAGAATCGTTCTTGTTAATTTTATAATTGAAAATATTTTGTTTTAGGTATAAAAATGGTACATGTGAACGTATAAGAAAAAAGTTCGAGACTTAGTTGGTCCATTGGAAAAATGAAACAGGCGATTAATGCAGTCACCCGATAGTATACCACACACGACATTAGAGCGTCACGTCGCTAAAGTAAGGAAAGGCGAGCTGTCACTTGACTCTACTCCAGGTAAATTGAAGCCCGTGTTTTCCAGACAAGAAGAAGAGGAGCTGGTAAGATACATTATAGAAATAGAGAATCGTTTGTTTGGTTTATCCACGACCGTCCCAAGGAAGCTAGCTTATCAGAAAAAAATGGCAAAGCTCACAATTTTAATTATGATAAAAAGATATCTGACGTAGATTGGTTAAAGGGCTTGAAGCGCCACCCATGTTATCTATTCGAAAACCGGAAAGTACATCGGCCGCTCGAGCAATGGGCGTCTTCGGAAATTTGCGTGGCTTAGTAACTATTTAGACGGTGGGCTCACACAGCTTGCGCTGGTATAGACGACGACAATACAGAAGAAATCCACATCTGCTAGTATTGTGACGCAAAATAAATACGTACCCCATACTGCCCCTACCCTGGGGCATGATGGGGTTTATATATATATATATATATATATATATATATATATATATATAAAGGAAAGCATAAAAAAGACCAGGAAAATATTCCGCTTACAGCACTTATACACGAGAAATGTCTCTGTTATACACACTTTCTACTTTACAAGAGAAATGTATCTTACAAAGTAGCCGAGTTGTGGGAGGATCAGTATTTGCATTGGAACTTGGATTATATCATACATCACCACCAACGCCTGTTGTGTCCCCTCCCCTTCTCCTCTCACTGTACTCACGGGACACAATCCATCTTTTGCACGCATCCACGTTTCTCCAACAGACAAGTGATTTTCTAAATCAAAACTGAGTTCTATTTTGCGTACAATCAAGAATAACGGTGCAAATAGAGTTAGCGCAAAACAACTTAATGAATTAGGAATTCATTTTATTAATTATTTATATGCACAAGAAATATGTCTACGGGCGTCGATAGTGATCAAAAAGCTCTGGATTGTTCGTTTGTTTCCTTATTCGCTTAAAATATCTGCTAAAAACTATTTATCAGTGATTGTATACACCTGAACTGAGAGCCGCTAAATATCACATGTTATCATGCGCGATGTAGATCTTTGAGCGCCTTGTTGATCTAGTGCCAATAGTGTTTAGTCACAAAACGTGGGTAAACGACCAGGTCCAGGCCAAATGTGTTTTGCCAGGAATTAGCCAAGCTGACTGACAGGACCGAATGTGTGAAATCGTGACACGTCGTGCTTCGGTTTCGTACCTAATTTCAGTGCGGTAGTATGGGATTGGTGTCGAGAATAATATATCCCACATACTCGCTGGTCTGGTAATGGTCGCCAAAGTCGAAATGTGTCTAGGAACTATGATATACGTCTGTCCATAATACATAACAAACAACTAAATTGATTCCCTGATTAAAGAACCATTAACAACACTGCTATTAAACTGTATGGGATATATTATTCTCGAATTTGTCCAGCACGGACAAAATTGTGTGTGAAACTAATTGGTGAGACCCTACGCAAGTGCTACTAGAAATACAGCTGCGAATTATAAAGCTCGTCTTATACGACTTAACAAACACAATATTCGTCTGCGAGCCAATTAAACTTTGTCCGGAACTTGTTTAAAACTTGTTCGCGATCACTCGATCCTGCGTCTTTTACAGGTAATAAATATTCTCTTCTACACACGAGGGAACTTTGCCGGCGTAATTAATACTTTCTCAAGCCGAGAGGTTTTTTATGGCTAGCGATTAGCTAATAGATGAAAAGGTTAATTCAAATAATTGGTGTATTTATCGCTGCGATATAATATTTTGTGCGTGAGAGAATTGGTATCACATATCCATGATACCTATTGGCCCAACTTTGGCCTAGTCTAGGTGA
>JAFELO010000562.1:396861-407889 GCA_017140195.1 Eumaeus atala | reverse complement strand
ATAGATATATATATGTTATAGAAAATTTAGTAACGTGCTATTGATTTGGACTGTCGGAGCCGGGTATTTACTTTATATAAGTAAGTAGGGAAGGGGTACCTCAGATTTCAATAATGAACAGCGTGTCGCAGTTTCAACTGCATCAAATAAGTGATATTACATATTGTATCGCCAATTAATCCCACGTATACCACTTGTAGTTACAGCACCGCGAAGATGATACGAATGCGGGTGCCCTTTGCGGCTTCGTAGCGGACTAGCAGCTGGGACAAAACTGGGACTATGTGAGATTTTTATAACACGTGCGCAACTGAGGGGCCTTGGAACTAGATTCGAAATCACCCGCTGCGACCCCTTGTTCTATGTCTTATAAGCCAGGACTTACACCCAGGTTACCCCCTTATGATTTCACTGTATATTCTACATGTCTCTTCTCTTTCTTCTACTCTTTCTATATCTTAATCGGGGTTTCTAAGATGTCTGCAGTAACGAAGGGTGTATGGTGCCTGACGATCATGTGTTTAAGGACTGATTTTCACCAGGAATGGGGTCACCGCGGTTTTTAAAGATACCCTGACGACGTGGTAGTCAGGTAAGTGGAGACCCAATCTAGGTGGGTACCCTTCTGCCATGAAACAATTCATCGGCCCTGTTAGATTTCATGCCATGTCTTAAGGCATTGGTAGGCTTAAAAAGACTCCAATTAACAATGAAGAATCAGCGCTCGTATACTTGAATATAAAATGTGGGCAGTGATAGGCGCTCTTATATCTGACAGAGAGAAGTGCACTTTAGTGAGAACCTCAGCTACTAGGGCATTTGCGGCGGGTGGTCTTTGGGCCCTTCTTATAAGAAGAGGGGACTAAAGAGCAGGATGAGGAGCCGCTCTTTGTAGCCCTCTTACAAGAAGAGGGGACAAAAGAGCAAAAGGAGGTGGCGCTTTTGCGTACGGAGCAAGGGGTGAGGATGGGAACTGCACCCCATTGCAATGTCCCAAAATTGGCGAGGTTGTCCTGTGGTGCGGGACATCCCCGTATGTGGTGGTGACTCGTCGGGCCCTCAAGGGACCGGCTAGTCTTCGAGGTGCCCCAATGATTTGTTGTGGGTATTGTAGGTATTCGACACTATAATGTGCCGCTAGCGTGAGCGTGGGTGTGTGGACACCACTGGACCCCACCTAGGGCCAGTAAAGGCTCTTGAACGCGTTTCCCCGCGTCAACAAAGAAATTAAAAAAGGTAGCGTCACCATGATTCAAGCCTTGTCGTAACTGTGAAACTCATCAGCCTGGGGTGAAACCGAGACCAACTAATCCAGAAGGTATCGTCGCGTTATATTGCGGCCGGTTAGGGTCGTGCATCGCGCTGACATGATACCCTTTTAGAGTCATATTTCAATGCATAAAAAAATGCATCTAGTTGATTGAGTGAATTGTCACTTCTTGATGGAAATTCATGTTAACACTTGAATAAATAAATAAACTTTATATACCTTATCCACAATTATTTATTTTTCATTCAGGACGGGTTTTGAGTTATCATCATCGGAACATTTAACATCATCACCTGGTGATAAGTCGAAACCGGTCGTAAATGTAAAGAAAAATAAATAATTGTGGAAAAGCATATAAAGTTTATTTATTGATTCTAGTGTTCAAAAGGTATTTGGCTGGTAAAAGGTAGCGTCACCATGATTCAAGCCTTGTCGTAACTGTGAAACTCATCAGCCTGGGGTGAAACCGAGACCAACTAATCCAGAAGGTATCGTCGCGTTATATTGCGGCCGGTTAGGGTCGTGCATCGCGCTGACATGATACCCTTTTAGAGTCATATTTCTAGTCTCACGAGTTATTTGTGGGTGTCTATAGTTTGCAAAAAGCTTCGATTGAACTATTCCCTCCGAAGAAAAAAACATGTTTACTGCTAAATATTAGTGTTGTAGTATATGGTAAGAATCTGCTCTTACGTTACATCACTATACAACATTATGTTGGATGTAAAGAGGAAGATGTGAAGCCTCCCACAATATATTACAACAACAGTATTACATCCTGTACGGCGTCACTTTCAAAAATATTTATGCTCGTAGAATAGGTAAAGTAGATCGTACATCGCTACAAAGACGTTTAAAGAAGAGGGTGGGTTGTCTCTTGTAGCGAATGTCATAATATTTTCGTAAGAAATATTTTAGGAGGAGGAGGTAGTGCTATGTTGTATAGGAGGAGGTAGTGCCATGTGTAGTGCATGACACTACATCCTCCTATGCAACGGAATTGGGTTGGGGTAAAAGGCTCCGAACACTCGTTTGCCCCCCTATTCTATAAAAAAGGAAAAGAAGTAGGAGGTGGCGTTTATATTTTTTATATAATAAACAGTATAACATTTCTTTACTGTTGTTAACTATGTTAGGTTCAGAGACAGTAAATTTATTATTCTTTTTTTTATAGGTAATACACGTTCAGTACACTGGTATGCAAGACTTATAAAGCTATACCGCCAATACCGCTAATGCCATTATTCTTCACAGTAATTTGTTATTAAGTAAATTTAACAAAGAGTTTCAAAGTACTTACTTACTTCTGTCTTTTCAGGAGCACTAAAATAAATACATTGGTTCCCTTGTAGAAAATCTAATAATCTCGTCATTTAAAAGCCCTGACGGATGGGCCGAGGAGGCATACAGGGTGTAAATTTTTATAGCATGTAACTTAGAAATGTTGTTAATATAAATAATTTTGTATGTTTGTACAAATTAGCAAGTTTTTCTACAGTCTTACATAGCAGCTAAAACAGTGACAATGAGATTGGATGAGACTTACCATAAAACTTGGAAGAACATAAAAATATTATTTATCTCCAAGAAGATGGTTCCGACTTTTATTTTGTGCAGGTAGAACCATAGGGCACTAGTCAGTAATTCATATTTAAAGTCTGCTTCTATTTTAAACACACGAGCATATTGTATTCGAAAATTGAAGTGTGTTTAGTTTCTTCAACACGCTTCGCTATTAGACAGACCACACCTCACAATGCCCGAAGCATAGCACAGATGACGCCTGCATTATGCATGGGCTGCATTTAGCGATAGTGGGTCGCCGCGAAGGAACCGCACCGATGCATATGCATCTCAATATTGTTACTTGATGAAGGTTATACGAATATGCCCTTCTATATTCATTATTCTTCGAAATGTTAACATTCCATAGAAAATGTTCACTAAGTGGCTGGCACGACCGGGAGGTACCTCTCGCCCACATGTCACCGCCGTAAATTGACAGCTACACGTCACGTTTCTTGCGGTTTGTGAGGAGCGGAGTGAGGAGGATGAAGTGATAATCATACATCAAAATGCATCTAGTTGATTGAGTGAATTGTCACTTCTTGATGGAAATTCATGTTAACACTTGAATAAATAAATAAACTTTATATACCTTATCCACAATTATTTATTTTTCATTCAGGACGGGTTTTGAGTTATCAT
Organism: Eumaeus atala; assembly: GCA_017140195.1. Lineage (NCBI taxonomy): Eukaryota > Metazoa > Arthropoda > Insecta > Lepidoptera > Lycaenidae > Eumaeus > Eumaeus atala. The sequence continues at coordinate 404,411 of JAFELO010000562.1, read as the reverse complement.
CATCGGAACATTTAACATCATCACCTGGTGATAAGTCGAAACCGGTCGTAAATGTAAAGAAAAATAAATAATTGTGGAAAAGCATATAAAGTTTATTTATTGATTCTAGTGTTCAAAAGATATTTGGCTGTCATATGACTGCTCGTTTGCCCTTTGTACAAAAAAGTGTATTTTATAAAGTGCAGGATATCACATTATATTCTTAATATTTAGACCATCAAAAATTATACTTGGTTGCCTTCATTTGGGATATTGACTTACTAACCACCACTAATTGCAGTAGCTGGGGATTCGGAATGCATTTCTCTCATTATCTGGAAATAAGATCCCTCTAATTATCTAGACCGTAGAAACGTCACAATGTACTATAATAATTTTCGTTACACTTGTATTCTGGGCTCTTCAACCGAATAATTCAGTCATAAAAACGATATCCCTATTATCGCTTACCAAAAATTTGCACGTTGCGCCTTTTAAATCCTTTTAAATATTGCAGCCATTATATCTGCCATCACGAAAAAATCCAATAGATAATTTGAAAGTTATCGACAGTTATCGACGCGTGAGGCAACGTGACATTTGCAACACTATCGCGCCCGAGTGCATTATGACGATTTGAGACTTGTAACTTGTTTTATCGATAGACCTCGAGTCATATACACGAAACGAGTCTTGCTCGAATTCTTTGTACGTATTTTCATTGTGAAACTTGTAACACGTGTCAAGTGCAACAACATGTAACGCCTTGAAAATAATTTCACAATATATAGGCGTCAGCAATTGAATTGTTACTATGTTTTGCATTGAGTATTCATTCTTTTGGAGATCATAATGTCTTTTATGTTATGTATATGATTGTTTTCAGAAAAAAACACTTGTTGAAACTCATGTGGCTTACTTGAATTGATACAAATATAAAGAAATACTGGATATAATTGTGACAGTGGATTCTTTACAATAACCGTAAGCGGAAAATGCAATGTCTGGCCATTCATCAAAAGCCGCAACAATCCTTTCCAATAAAAAGTTAATTGTAACTGTTTGGTGGCGTCAGTTTGGAGTTATTATCCACTATAACTTTCTCCTATCTAGTCAAGCAACGGCACATGTTTACTGTGCTTAACTCCAAACAACGATAGCCTAACTAGCAGCGAAGTAGCCCCGAATCATGGATCGATCTTTACAGAATGAGTAACCATTTTAATTCTACAGGAACTGCAAACAGGGATAACCTCCGTATTCGCCAGACCTTACTCCAACGGACTGCCATTTTTAGTGATTTGGACAATTTTCTACGTGATTTTATCACTCCCACACTACTTCCTTATCAGAAAGCAGTACCAAATGCTTTCGTACAGCTTGTCTGATCTAGGTCACCACCCTAATATGGCAAAGGTATAAACTACATGTTTATTAGATGCTAGTAATGTATTTCATAATAATTATTATTTTAATTATATAATTTTTTTATGTAAAAAAATCTATTATCAATTTTCTAGTACAAATCTACAATTTAACACTTTTACCCACAATATAATGACATTCATGTGACTTATTTTTTTACCCACGACGGTACTGGGATGGTATAGACTTTATGGTGAGTTTCAATGAATAATGAAGCAACGATTTCGAATAAACGACAAGGTACTATAGTTGGTGGCATGTTTCTCGCAGCCTAAACCGCTTGACTTTATGAGGCGAGATGTCGTTAGATTCGTTTTGATAACGCGAATGACACTGAGTAAATGAAAATATAGGAGCATTTAAGAATTAGGTTGTAGATTATGTTAGTTTATGGAACTCTCGACTGAACTTCCTATCATTCCAAGCGTCTATATGGCAAGATAATTTTCGCTTTTACCATCAAAACTGTACCGTTGAAATCGTACTGACCTGTTTGCGGGTAAATAGCTGGCTTATTCTGGCTAAATTGTATCAAGATTTCATGAAATGTACATTTTCGGTCGGCCATTCAATAATCGACAGGAATACCTATTTGGATGAATGACGAAGTTTGAGAGTAGCAGTATTGATATTCATGATTATGTCAAGCCAGGAAGATCTATACTGATACTGTATCCTGATGCAGCTAGTGCTGAAAAAATGAACAGTAAAATTGCGTCAAACGAAGATCGATTAACGGAGCATCAACAGCGCTGTGCTGCGCTCACGCCTCTTACCTACCTCTCCCTCTTACGTACCTTTAATTTCTTTATATGCTATAGTAGAAAAAAGGGAAATTGGAGCCGTTTGATGAATACCGACGTCCATAGATATTCGCATTATAATAATGCTGCAATGTCATTTTATGGACTTGTCATGTGAGCGAGATATACCTCCCCGTTTGTGTTGATTCAGCTGAAATACAGCACGGCATTACTTATTACTTATACATCTTCATCATCGTGGTCACGTGTGGGTGTCTCTGGCACGGAGTTTTGTTAAGTACAATCAGCTGTGTCGCACGGATGTTTAGATTCCGTGGCTTTATCTGAATAACAAGCCGAACTTTACGACTAATCTCGGACCAAAGATATACATAAAAAATGATACAATCAGTCTAGCCGATTCAAGAGAGTTTCGTTCTAAATACTGTGCGCCCCGTGACAAGTACATTTAATTATATGAAAAGGGAAATTTCTGGAAATTTTAGGAAGAGGCTGTAACACGCTGCATAGGAGGAGCAAGTCCATGCATGGTGCATGACCTATGCAACGGAATTGGGCCGCACCACCGAGAAGTACCTCTCGCTCACTTCACTCGCTGCTCGTACGGCTTGTGAGTAGCCGGTGGTCTATTGGAGGGAGGTGATAGGACGTCGGTAGTCATCGAAATGCTCCGATTGCTCGTTTGCTCCTTTATGCTATTTAAAAGAACCATTACCCCCTGTTTCACCCCCTTGGATGTTGCGCTCATTTATATCATACGAATTCTAGAGACATGAGTTTCACTTGTGCGTTGGTATAATCAGTTAGTTTTGCATTTTAAATAGCACTAGCTGTTGCCCGCGACAAGATACGAGTTGATTACAAACAAAATCACGAGATAAGCCCGTTAAAAGTTTCTTTAGCTTGTGTGTTATTCTTGTACATAAGCTAAAACAATGGCAATTTTTATCAAAACCTCTTCAGCACTTTTTACGTCAAAGAGTAACATATATCCATCCTTACAGAGAAGGTATCTCGTTTATAATATTATTAACATATAGTTTTCCACTATTTATTAATTTAAATTATTTAAAATGCAGTCAGTTTTTTGTAAAAGGATTTGACTATGACAATCCAGTTGACCAATCTGTGGCGTCATGCCATATGCTTACCTACACCTCATGTCGCAATAATTCGTTTAACCCCGTCCGTCTTTGTCGGTCATGCTGGTCTAATTCAATTGCAATACAACAAAGATACTGATATTAGGAACGTTTTCAACTAAATGAACTCGTTAAGAGGAGCTGCGGTAATTCGCCTGCCTGATCTGCCATAAATCGGCAGATTTTGTCACGCTGCGCCAGCACTCACTTTTCTAAATATAAATTAATATTAAGCGGTGGTTTAGCAAAGCAATTTGCAACTTTTGAGGGATTACACCCTCATTAGGGCTTGCTAAGTTTGAAAATAAATTGAAATTCAACTTATGTATTGCTTAAGAGGATTATACTAATGCTGTAGGGATTATAGTTAAGTGGAAGGATCTCGGTGCGCTTGCCGGTCCAGTGTTAATAGTAGGAAATGAGATAGTACTTCAAACCATTAACTAGAACTGAGGTAAACATTGTAGTCTACGAGTATTGTAACAGAATAAGCACAATCTTGCGCGCACTTGCTCCAGACTGGCCTTTACCGCAGAGCGCACTCCACTAGCACTACGTCACACTGCTGCGAGTACCGTTTATTAATTAGATATCTGTATATTATAAACATCATCATAATTATCAGCCCTTATCAATCCACAGCTTGACACAGGCCTCTTTCAATGAACGCCAAGACGACCGATCTCCAGCTACTCGCATCCATCCCGGCTCGGCTACTGCACGGAGATCGCCTTTCCACCGGGTGAACGGTCGACCAAAACTTCGTTTTCCTAAACGCGGCCTCCACCCCAGAACCTTCGTGATCTCTCTGCCATCTGTTCTTCGGAGAGAAAGAGATTAGCTAGATATACTTAGAATTAATTACAGGACACAGTAAATAAGGAGACAAAAAACAGGTTCTTTTTTAACTTTTTCAATCTTAATAATTTTGATATGTTTTTCTGTTTGTCGGCTTACTTGATCACATATCCCGTGAAACTAACTGATCGAATTTTAAAGCAAACTTCACTAATCAGCAAATGATAATCTCTACATATTGTATTGCTTTAGTACTTTACTTTTAGTCTTCTGGGAGACTCCACGTTTACGTTTTCTTTAAATGTCGTGAAGTCGCGATACAGCAAGCGTCACTTCAAGCAAACTGATAGCAATACATTAGTCGCGCTTCTCTTATTTTGCTACAATGCAGCAGCTCTTAAAAAATGACAAACTCAAGATGATGACGATATAGAACCATTGTTCTTTAATAACTTCCGTAGCTTTTATGTTCAAAGCTTATAAAACAGTCTGAGAGAATCTAAAGGGCCCTAGATCATTCACGTTACACTGAAACAAATTTGTCACAACCCTTATTATTAGCAGCATAGCGTGTAAAATTGTGTGACGGTTCGTTCGCGAGCTATATAACAGGGTTTCTCTTTGATGTCTTTGTTTGATTACATAGCTCTATCGCTTAGGGTCTTTGATCGTTAAATGCCAATGTAAAGGTGCCTACAGATGGACAAGAAGCTGTAGATTTAGCATCGTCTTACTATAAACGATGGGATTTTAGAAACCAATCTATGGTTTGCCATCCATTCCAGTCGCACACGTATTATAAACGACTCAATAGATCGTTTTTAATACGTGCGCTAGCTGGTGATGATGACAGTGGTATATTGAAGGTCAGTTTCCCACGTTTTCAATAAAGTCCCAGTTATATATTATTCTATGACCATTTTTTTTCGATTTTGTTACTTTTTGATATATACATCATTGTTTGTAAATGTTATGTAAATTAATAAAAGCGGTCGAGTTTGTACTTTAGTTATTCAGCGGTTAGAAAAAGCAACCTAAATGTAATAATTTGAATAAATCGAGAAAATATCAAGATCGAGAAAAGAACGAGTATTTCATACTTTACGTGATTTTCTATCGTATTTGGAAAACTTCCTTCAGCTAGGTCACGGGGTTAGTGAACCTTGCATAACACCAGATCTATTTTTCGCACAAAAATACATATATTTTTACAACACAGATAATTTTATTCAACAGTGAATAAGGTTTTATAACATGATGTTTTTCCAGAAAATGTTTAATTTTTTCTAGACTAGGATCACCTTTTACAACTACAAAGAGTAAATACAAAGAGTAAATACAAAGAGTAAATACAAAGAGTAAATACAAAGAGTAAATACAAAGAGTAAATACAAAGAGTAAATACAAAGAGTAAATACACTGTAAATAAACAATCTAAGAATGGCATTGAAATTAATTTAACCACATAATTTCCAAATTATTAATTAGCATCTTATTACAATTCTGTAAAAGGTAGTCAGTTCAATGTTATATTGCGACAGAATTGGACTGGCAGGGCCGAGGATGGTACCTATAGGAGGTAGGAAGACAAATCATTTGTTTAATTACAATGCGGATGTTCATTACAGTCACGAAATAGCTCGGATATCTCGTTTACATACGTTTACATTTACTAATTATAGCAGGAGATCTACAGAGGAAAGAGGTCTGTGCCCAGCAGTGGACTGATAGGGGCTGAAAATGAATTTTAAAACTAATAAGAAGTCGTACTCCACATTAACTAACTGAATGAATGCAGGCAATGTCACAGGCAACATGCTAGCTTAACATGAATTGTATAAACAAACTGAAATCAATGTCAAACAAAGTACAAACAGTTAAGGCAATGCCTCAATAAATCGGAGTTTGCTACGACGTAGATCGGTTACGGCGGAGAGCGGCTACGGCGTAGACTATGGCGCCAATTTGCTATATGGTATCGAAAGCCGTTTCTCATGGATGTCGCGATAAAACTTCAAGTTAATGGTGCAAATTTTAACAGATTTTTGTAAAATGCGACTTTCGACCCGCCTGTAATGTTTTGTTGTGATTTATTGAACACTGACAGACCCATCACCCGCTTCCCTGTTTATTACTAATTGTAGATATGTTTAAGTTTTTTTTTGGATTATATTGTCCGTTTTGATTTTCTTTTATAGTATAGGGGGACAAACGAGTAATTGGAGCCTTTAGACGACTATTGACGCCCACAGACAACAACATAATTGTCATACTAATATGTTGTCCTCCTTGCCTCATCCCTTCCAATGGGCCACCAACTACTCACAAATCGCTCAACTGTTAGGTTACGCCGGTATGATGTGAGCGAGAGGTACCTTCCTGGACGTGGCACTACTTCACACTAAAGTAGTTGATATCAGACTCAGCACAAACAGTCACAATGTCTTATTACGTATTATAATAATGTTATTTTCATTGTGTTATTTTGTGTTTTGTTTGTTGTTGTTGTCACTTGAGTTGTGAGCAATTCGTCTTTTTCTTTCTTTTATCTTTCAGTACACTTTTGTTATAGATATTATTATTACCACATTACAGCTGGTTTGGACCGGTGCAATCGAGTTCTGTCACTTCACGCTGGTTGTAGCTAACTGAGTGGTTCATTGTTGTGTCCCTTTAACAGATTTTATCGCGTTTCTTTAGATTTTCTTGTGGAATGAGACAGAATCACCGTCATTAACGAATATGCCAAAATCCTTGTGATGTCCTATAATATAATAATTGTAAAAATATGTTTCCAGTTATAAATAATAAACGGATGAGAATATAATATAAAAATATTTTTTTAAATTTTAAATACGGAAACAATAACTGAGTGGTTCTCAGGAGGCTTATACGAGGTAGTAACTTCAAGCAAATGAAATAGACCAGCACGACCGGGAAGGAACATTTTTCCCGCATAGCACTGGAATGCTATCGCATTCAGTATTACTATAGAATGCTATAGTATTCAGGACTATTAGGGGGATGACCTATAACGGGCGACACATATATAAGCTTTATACAGATGTTTATGGTATTCGTTTACCTTCACACTGCCCCGAATTTACTCTCTTAAATTATAAAGTTCTTATTGAGGCCTTGAATTGTACGCAAATTGTGTTGGGATCTACTGCCGCTGCGCGCTATTGCATTTACGATAGCCAATTAGGAGGGAAGGGGTAACGGATGGTACCGCATCTATATGCGGATGTTAATGGGCCGGTAATCGGTAGTGATAATGGTTCTCCAATTTATTTATGTAACCGCATCGCCCATTTTTTTAAAAGCAAATGGGGGCAGACGAAAAATCGGAGTCCTTTTGATGATAACTACCGACGCCCATGGACATTCGCAGATTGTTACGCAGATGCGTTGGCATCCTAGCACGCCCCCCCCCCCCCCC
>JAFELO010000562.1:376681-388234 GCA_017140195.1 Eumaeus atala | reverse complement strand
CTTGATCTATTTCTATACAAAACAAATAAAATACAAATCAAGTAAGGAAAGCGAAAATTTAACTTTACGCCACGATGAAGTATCTATAGCATAGATCATTACAGATGGCTCAAGCCGAATTACTCGTACCGAATGTTTGCTTTATACGTTCATTTCTCTCTTAATATTGATACAGCCTATTTGTCGAGCCACACAGACCCTGTTTATACTTCCGCGTCTTTGACGATAAACGAAAAAAAAAACCTCCAATCGCTGTTTGCGTAACGTCGATTTTTATCTTGCGTTTTGTAATAAAAACTTTAGAGTTATAAATAAACAGTTAATTAAAATTGTATTTATTTTATTATGAAACCATTTCATAGCATTTTATTTGTATATTTTGCAACCTTATCGGGACAATTAATAATTCAACACTCCGATTGGGTCACAAAAACAATCTTAAAAATCTACGTTCCAGGGTTGGGAACAAACCTCCTTTTACAATAACATAGGGTATAATTTATTAGTTGTTGTATGTGGTATTCCGCAGTCTAAAGTAACTGAGTATAACTAACATGATATATGAGCTGTATCCCGTGAATTGGCACTAGGAAACCAATCACAACCGTACACTTTTACAACACCAGCAACAACACGTCTTCACGCCAGCTCCCTAATGGGGTACGCAGAGACAACGGAGTACCCCACATCACTATCCTTACATATCTACTTGGCCTCCTCCACATTGATAACTGTCTTCATACATATACGCCGTTTGCGAAGCCTTGATTGTTTTTTTTTTCATTCATTTTTATGATAAAACACTTTTTTTGCTCTAATTATTATTATTAGTTACAAGATAAGGGGTAAACGATCGAATACCATCACACAAAGATACTCGCAAAACCCGAGCTTGTGTCGGCGCGTCGCTATCATTTTACTCAATTCTTTCGATACTATGACGAAAGGGGTTTTAGAACTAAACGCGCAAACCCGTGTTCTTTTCGTTTCAATTGGACTGAGTTTAGTCGGCACCATTTTGAGACTTTTCCTAAAAAGAAACTTCAAACACAAGTTCCGGTACTCGATTGTTATTACACAATTTCATCTAAATCCGTGCATTAGTTGACTCACAAATATCAAGATAGATCAAATAATCACAAACTGTGAGTCGCACACACGAATATCATAAATTACCACATGAATATAAAAATAAATAAACGATGTTCCAATAAACAAGTCGATATTTTATCGTAACGGTCTGTATTGATTCATGTAGTAAAAAAAATATTGAATATTACATTGTGTATCGCTGCAATCACTTTGCGAGCATCATGTGCGTTTTTTATTAAAAAATACCGAAAGCGACACAAAAATTTGATATTCATTCACCTCATAGTATTTACTATCGGGAGATAGCAGAAAATAATATTAAAAAAATTCGTTTGCGCAATATATATAGGATTTTTTAAAATATAGCCAACGTAAAAAGAATTCTTATTTATTATTAAATATTACTGGTGAGCGGCAGTTCTGTAGCGTTACAGATGAATTAGGTTGACACTGCCCCGGTCGTGCCGATTCCATTCAGCTCCTTTGCCGTCTCTTGGTTTATCTGACTCCTCTGCAAGATGGTAGCTGTGCTGTCATTGGAAGGGAGAAGGCAAGACGTCACCATAACTATTCTGGGGACGTTCATGAGCGTCGGTAGCTATCAAAAGGTTCCGACCGCTCGTGTTCCCTCCAACAAATATAACATCTGAAATTATTTTAAAGTGCCCAAACAAATATTACTAATTATAATAAGTAAATACATTTTATAGACTAGAAACTGCGTACCAGGAAAATGATCATCTAAGCGTTCATTGAGAGAGGCAAATGTCAAGCAGTGGACCGATCAGGGCTTATTGTGATGTGATGATAGTAACGAGAAGCAAGACAAGGGGCTCACACCGCCAGTGATTTCCGTAACACTGCCAGTAATGTCCCAAAGGGCACGTGCCGTAGTACAAGGGAACACACTTTACGCAACTCTACACTATAGTTAACATACCCTACGCAGTCTCTATAAAGATGGCCGCTGTAGCCGAAATACGGCTATTATCGCGCATACAAGCTATCCAATCTTTAAACAATGCAAGATAATTACAGGCGGCAATATCCAGGTTTTCAGGGGAAGCCGGAAGTCGGGCGTCCATTATTACAGGACACCGGATGTTATTTGGAGCGGAGGGATCGGTGTGAAGCCGCAGGCTATTGGTTCTCTATCGGAAAACAATTGTTTTCGGGAATGTTTGAAACAAATATAAAGTGACTACACTTTGCGAAATTTGAAAGTTTCGATAGAGAACGTTTTTTTGTATCGACTCATCGTCGAGATAAAAGATATCTGACATTTGCCATGTATAGTTTTGTTGAAAACATATTTAATAAACACGAAATAAAGTCTTTATTGTGATGTGTAGCGTCGGTTGTCTCTACTTAATTCATCAGAGGACTGGCACAAAGTTATGCATGTGTTATATGTTACATAAGTTAATCCGATCGTTGCCATTTAATTAAAATGCCATTAAATTATTTTAGGATTTGTTTAAATATTACTCTTATTTAAGCAACATTTCGCGCTTTATACTATATATATTATGCTTAGAAAAAAATATTATGATAGGATATAAAGGTTCTGCAAAGGAAAGCGCAATTATTATTATCTTATACGGGCCACACTGGTTTATTATGTAACCGAGTCACAGGACTCAGTTACATATTGACATTGAGTTCAGACTCAGTTACATAATAAACCAGTTTGTAGTGTTTTGACTTAAAAATACGATCTAGAAGGTTTTCTACAGCATATGAGGGTAAACGTGGAATCGGGAGTCTGATTATTGGCAGCCCTTTTGGTGGCGACACCCATTTACTATTTTGCTATGTAGATGCATTGCCCTTCATAGCCACACCTCCCTAATAGGTCACCGGCTACCCACAAACGTCAAAGCATAGCCGTCAATTTGCAGCGGTATCATGTAAGCGAAACTAGTCTACAGTCGCTACTTTACTCGATCTTCTCACGAGAATATGACTGACAAGCATTAATGTTTTTCTATCTCTCTTGGACAAGGAAAATCATTTTTTGATGTTTTATTTTTAAGATTATTTTAAATATTTTCATCACTAGGTTTTATATCCATGTTTATTTTATTTATTTATTTATTACAAAAAAAATACAAACATTTGTGTTCAGCAAAGATATTCTCGCCAAACTGTTAAATTTGCGGACGAGATGCGCTCGTTTTGTTTACATATTTTCTTAAAAACACAAATTACTTAATTAACTTAATTTGACACAAAATAGGTATTGAGTTTAAAATGTTTACAAATTTGAACAATTTTGAAAACATTTTTGAAATTAAAAGTTATATATAGCATACCATATCAAACTGCTTTGGTGTTATCATAATTCATCTAGAAACAGCTTTTTCAGTTGCCTTCTTTGTCCCCGCACTTTTTTGCACTCAATAGGCATCTTGGAGTCTTAAAAGTAGCATGAAAGACGTTAGCGCTTCACTTCACACCAGTGTGGTGCTAGCGAGGGTTACCCAAGAGTTAACTGAAGTCAGCAAAGAGCTAAATAAAACTGCAATGGTGCAACAAATCATAATTACAAGGAACGCCAATTACGTAATTAGAAATTTACTGTAACTTCAACAAGTGCCAAAATGTTACTCATTTCCTGCCAACAATTAACTCCTGAACGTGGAAGCAATTAGTTTTAATTAGAAGCTCTGAGAGAGGAATGGAACGATTCTACGAATGTCCAAAATGGGGTCATTATATCATGGCATTATTATAATTATATTTCATTTGTAATAATTAAGGAGTTACTTTAGGGTGATGCGGTATTTAAGGGCACAGTAACCGTGGAAATATCTACGTTTTTACCTTGTACATATTCATACATAAGAATCTATGATGTACATCCCTTACGTGATTCACGTTTGAGTATCGTTATATCTTTTTATAGTAAACAGATAAAAACCAGCGATCGGCGCCCTTTGAAAACTACCGACGCCCATAGACAACCGCATTTTTTTTTGCGAAGCGTTGACCTCGTTTCCTCCTCCCCTTCAATGGTAGATTAAATTTTAATATTAAAATTAAAAAAAATATGTATCGGTTTGTACCAAGTGGCCAGAATAGTAAGTCCCTCACAAATTTAGTCAAACAAAAACTGTCTAATCAAAATTTAAATTAAACAGTTTCTAAAACCGATTCCGTTTTGATCTCATTTAGATTCGTCAAACGCCTGAAGTAAGTACCCTTTCAATTTAATGCTAAATGGTTTCATAAATAAGACATGTATAACGACATATCTTGTGTCTTCCTATGGAATGGTACTCATAACAGTAAAATAGTTATTTAACATTTCACAAATAGTAGTTTGGAAAGCTTTCGATCAACCAAAGATGATATAAATATTCTAAGGGACCACTAAGGTCACAGGTGAACTGAGGTGGCATTGTTAAGTCTTTATCTATACTACTATAACGGAAAACATTTGATTGTTTGTGTGTTTGCATTGAATAGATTCCGAATCTACTAAACTGGTTTGAAAAAATCTCGTTAGGCAATACAAAAATGTTGTAGATTATTATGAAGAGCGCGATAATGTAACCAAAGTTAATGGCGTGAAAAAGGAAATCAAAGTAAATCCATATACAGACATATACATATCTAAAAAAAGTTTTAGAACGGGGGGCAAACGAGAAATCGGAGCCCTTTCACGACTACCGACGCCCATGAACGTCCACATAATTACTATGCGTTGCCACTCCCTCAATGGGCCGGTCACTCACAAACCGCAGAAACAGCAAAAATTATGGAAACTAGCAGTCTCTACGGACGTTGTTATGACACAAATTGAATTTGTTGTCATGGTAACGTGTGAAGTTTAGGAGACCGAAATTAAAATATACTACATTTTTAATTTTGTAAATTAGCAATTTTTTTGCTATATTTTATGAAATATTTGCGCGAGGCACAGACGGACTACTGGTAACTAAATAACCTATATGAAGTCCGTTAAAGAAGTCTTACAATGAGGATAAATAAGCTTACAATGAGGAATAACAACAGTTGAGCTACGGGGACTATACAATATAATATAATGTTTGCACAGTAAATACTTTTTGTTTGTACAATATACAATTTGTAGGTAAACTGTGTCTAAGTTGCGGTAATTATGAACAAACACGTAACACGAGAGGTTTTGTTGGTTAATTATAATGGCTGGTTAATAATATCTATTCTTTAGGTGCGATACTTAAGTAGTGGGTCAGATATTACAGATTTGGTATATAAAGAAAATAAGGTGTTTCACCTGGATTATCCAGCTATGATAATTTTGTGTAGTATGTACTAAGCTATCATTTAATTAAAATACAAAAAAATACGACGGCGTTTTGCATTATAAAAACGTTTAACAGCAACTTATCACTTTTTAAAATATACTAAACCGTTCAGGTTTTAGCAGGAAATATAGAAATTTCCATACATACATACGCTCGTAAAACATTACAATCCTTCTGACCAACTCGGGTGAAATGGACGGCCTCGCGAAACATCAATTTGAAAAATGTTACAAGAAATTATAACTTTTATATTTTTCGTATTATAATCAAAATGTTCTCTTTACCTTGATTTGATTTAAAAACACATCTTTCATCAGAGATTTTGTCTCTGTATACATATGTACTTAAAAAACAAAGAACTATGCTTTATAGCAAAGAAATAACTGATCATTATCTAGAGACAGGCTTTGAACAAACCAAAGAAACCTATTTTAAGGATAAACAAATTTTTGTCGAGCCTATTTTATATATATTAAAAAGTTTAAAACGACAGGACAAGAGACAATAGCTAGGTTCGAAGAGGTCAGGTCACAGCGTATCCGTTGGCGGGTCAAGGGAGAGGATGACGGAAACTGGAGCACTAAAAACTACAAAGGTATGCAACGCAGAAGGGAGTAACATGCTAGGGGTGATTGATAAGTATCCGAAACGACAAAGAAAACCTTTAATAATTCGAACCGTAATTAATAGAGTTTGGCATTGACGAGTACTCAGGTGCATTGTCGTGGTGGAATAAAACTTTTATTTTAAATTAAATGAGGCTGTTTCTTTTCGGATTTCTTCACAAAATTTTTGTACCAAGCTCGGATAATACTCTTCATTTATAATTTTTCCTCTTGCAAATGGTCCACTAAAATAATCCCTCGAACATCCCAAAAACAGTCGCCATCACTTTGCCGGCCGACCAAACCGTTTTTGCTTTCTTCGGCGCAGGTTTCCCACTCTCACACTGCTTAGATTAGATTTATTTCTGGAGTATAATGATGCCTTCATGTTCTATCTATTGTCACATAACGTCACAAAAACTCGTCAGTATCACGCTTGAACAGCGCCAAACACTCCGACGAATCGTCCACTCGACGTTGCTTCTGGTTAACAGTGATCAAACACGGCACCCATCGCGCGCGAAATTTCTTCATTCGGAAGTGTTGGTGTAAAATATTAAAAACGCGTTCAGAGGAAATGCTTAACATCTCTGCTATCTGCCGCAACTTTAAGCGCCCATCGTTTAAACCGATTTTTTCAATCTTTTCGATCATGTCAGTAGTCTTCGCAGCTCTGTCTCCCATGCTTAAAATCTGTTACCCAGGTGTGAATCGCTCTCAATTCAAACAGTGTTTTCGGTAATACTGCTCCTGCGTATTACCGAAAACACTGTTGAGGTTGACTTTAATCTGGGCTGCTGTTTTCCCTTTTAAAACGTAAAAATTCATCACTGCACGAATTTCGTTTCTTTCTATTGTTGACAAATTTTACTCCTGAGAAAGGCCTCCTATAAATTAAGCAGCAACACATCTTCATGCCCCAGTGCAATCGACATGATGAAATGAGTGTCAAAAGTCACAATGCAACAAAAACTGAAATTTACAAAACCCGGCTTTAAACAATAAAAGAATTTAAATTTTACGATAAACAAATTTTTGTGAAGCCTCCGTTAAATAGACTGTTGGCTCACCTACCGGTAATGGAACGCCAATGTTCGAGGCTGCGCCATAATTATTAACAATCACAACTCAATAGTTAAATACAAATACGTTCTCAATTGTGGTATTCAACTACCGATTGTGTATTTAATTGCGGTCCATTGAGTCTATAAAATAATGTATGCTTTACGCATGGAAATGTTTTTGAACTGATAAGAGGTAGTGCCATGCTGCATCGCAGATTGGGCCGGCACGACCGGGGAGGTGCTTGTCGCTCATTAGATACCGCTGCCAGGTGTGCTGTCGCATTTCGCGCGGTTGAGGAAAGGAGGGTAACATATTTGAATGACATTAATGGAGATGTCTGTGAGATACCTCAGCTGTCGCTCGCATGGTATCGCCGCCGGGTGACTTCTTTACTTTCGTGCGGTTTGTGAGTAGCTGGTGGCCATTGGTCGAGGTGAAGGAGTGCAACGCATCTACATATTGTGCGTATGTTAATGGTCGTTAGCAGTCACCCAATACCTTCGATTACTTATTTGTCAGCCGATGATGTATAAAAATTTGAATAAATCATCTTATTGATGGCGTATTATGTGTACGTTTGCTTCATTGCTTCACTGAGCCGGCATGATCAGAGACCTCGCACACTTAATATAACCTTTTTTTTATAGCATTGGAAGCAAACGGGCAGTTGGGCTACTTGTAAGTAAATGATCACCAACGTCCATAGACATCCCCAACACCAAAGGACGCGCAGATGCATTGCCGGCCAAAAAAAAAAATAAACCGTTGGAATTGGAGAGATGAGGTGAAAGCAGAACTAACTCATTTTTTATTCGACACGGGATAACAAATGTAATAATTGTGACTCCTTGATTTTAGGAACACCAAAATCACTGACCAATGTAACTAAAAATTTGCATATGTATATTAGGTAGCAGCAGCTCGACCCGGCTTTGCACGGATATTTCACAATAATGGCAAATATTCATTGATTTCATCATCATCAGCCCTTATCGGTGTCCACTGCTGGACATAAACCTCTTTCAATGAACACCTAGACGACCGATCTCCTGCTACTCGTATCCGTCCCGGTCCGGGTACTGCACGGAGATTGTCTTCCCACCTGGTGATCGGTCGACCAACACTTCGTTTTCCTAAACGTGGCCTCCACTCCAGAACCTTAGGGGCTTATCTGCCATGTGTTCTTCTGATTGTGACTGATGTTTAGGTGATGCTTTAGTTCTCTGCCTTCATTACGTTAGTTATGACTTCATTACGAATACTGTTGGACAGAGGGACACCCAACACAGCACGTTCAATAAGTAGCCCGCTGAGCTAGCGCAAACTTGCTGCATCAGTCCTAAATAAAGAGGCCATGTCACGGCCGCGTAGGACATCACGGGGAGAACACATTGGTTGAAGACAAAAGTCTTCAAGGTCTGCGGTATAAGCGACGTGGGATTGTGACGATCAAAGACAAACGTTATAAGTTTTAACTTCGGCCTCGTAAACATTACACGTTACCACATGACAACTACAATAATACAGATCAACTACCAAAAGAGGCCCATGTCCAGCAGTGGACCGATAAAGGTTGATAATGATGATGATGATGATAAAGTAGACGTGAAGAGGCTCCGTCCAATTTATAGTCCACCTTAATATATAACAAAAATACAAAGACGACTATGTATTACAGAAAATAATAGTAATGACTAACAACACTGGACTAAAAATTTATTATAAATAACAGAAAGTAAAACAAATGGCCAATAAAATTGGACCAATAAATACTTGTTATGAATAACAAAAATTATAAAACTAATAAAATGGCAAATCCAATTGCATCGAGGAGTGCGACAGGCGGATGTCATTTCCCCGCAACTGTTCAATAATGCTTTGAAGGACACCTATAAGACTCTAAATTTGGCAGAATGCGGCATAAATATTTAAGGCGAGTACCTCTTACATCTTCGTTTTGCAGACGATATCGTTGTGTTCGTCGAACTCTTGGAGAGCTTGCAGGAATTGTTGCACAGCCTAAATGAATAATCCCGACGTATTGGCCTCAGGATGAACTTGTACAAGACAAAGGTCATGTTCAACGAAAACGTTCTCCCTAGGCCAGTCTACGTCAATGGTGCTTTTCTCAAAGTCGTAGATGAATAAGTCTACCTCGGGCAACCATTGCAATTAAACATAATTTCGAGGAAGAAGCCGATAAAAGGATTCAGTTGGGTTAGGCAGCATTCGGGATGCTTCGACACATTCTCAAGTCGCCTATACCGCAGAGCTTGAAGACAAAAGTTTTCATCCATTACGTTCTCCCCTAGGTGTACTAAGGTGCTGAATATGTCCTCTTAAATTTGGACTGGTCCGCAAGATTTCAGTAGCTCAAAGGGCTATAAAACGTGATGTCTTGTATATTTCTCTGTCCGACAGAATTCGTAAAGAAGCCATAGAGCAGAAAACTAAGGTATCCGATATTACGCGATGAATAAGCTCGCTTAAGTGGCAATAGGCTGGTCGCACACTCAGAGGAACAGATGGTAGATGGGCCAGTATGGGTGTGGAGCGGAGGCCGCGTTTAGGTAAAAGTTCACCAGATTGGAAGACAATCTCTGTGCAGTAACCGGTCCGGGATGAATGCGAGTAGCAGGGAATCGGTCGTCCAGCAGTGGCCGATAATGGCTGATAATGATGATGAAAAACTAATGACCTAACAAAACTGGACAAATAAAGACTGATTTTGTAATAAAACTATTTTTCGGATTTCAACGCGGTTTATTTAGTAAAGGGTTATTCTGGGTTGGATCCCCAGTTCGGGCAATTATTATTAAATGTTTCTCAGATTATTTTGAGCACGCTATATATTGTCCGCGATTGGAATCTGCCCGAAGTGGCCATAGGCTTGCTATCTATAATATCATGGGCCTCAGTACCTTAGCTAATCGTGGGTGTTCTAGTATATCTACCGGACTTACGAGCTGTGGATGTACTAGCACACCTCTGCCTACCTCTTCCGGGATAACAGACGTAAATGTAGTTTTCTTTTATTTATTTTTTATTTAGTAATGTAACTAGCTTAACGTTTCAGAAGCTTTACAGCAACCATGGTCGCGGGTGGACTGAGATGACAGATGTCCTGATGTCACAAATTATTAAAAGTACCCGGTGGGTGATAGTTTTGCGTCAATTGGAACAACTAAATAATTATAATTCTACTGGTAAAATCTGTAAAAATAGTTTTGCTGTAATGAGTTACATTTGCATAGACCTAAAACATAAATAAAAACTGGTTATAAATATCAAAACTGATGCTTATGGCCAACAAAACTGAATATAAAATGAGGCAGCGTTTACGTTGCAATGATCCTATTTAATGTGCCTAATTCGTTCCGTCACACGACGGGGCTTAGAGTTCGGCTGTATATGCGAAATTTGAGCACGCCTTATCATGAATTGCAAATCCGACTGTCATTTTAAGTATCAGACCTTTTGTGTTCGTCGGATAAATGTTAGCATTTCATTAGTAATGGAAATTGTTATACTTGAAGATTTTTATTTCTGTGTATATTATTAGAAACATAGTAAGATATAGAGATACTGGTTGGCATCCAAAATATGCTGTCGGCGTAATCAAGTGAGAGCCACTTCTATGATACAGCCGCATTTCGTGCAGCTTGTGCCCGGTGGCCAAATGGATGCCAGGAGGGAGGTAAAGCAACATGTAAACATATAGAATGATGCGGATCATTTTAGAGCGTGAAACCCTGTGCTTCAAAACAATTTTGTCATAAATAACGTAGCTCAATATGTGTTCTAACATATACGTTCTTCAATAAAATAGCTTCACTCTAGAAAGCTAACAATTCATCTGCGTGACCTCTGGTGTTACGGAAATCTGTGGACGTTGGTGATCACTCACCTCTCGTAGCCCAACTGCTCATTTACCTCATGTAACATAAATGTCATTAGAATACTGTGCTAACTTCGCTTCGATTTGGGAAAAATACTTTAAACTGGAAACACTTCAACTTCTCTTATTTTAATGACTTAATATCAAAAATGATACCTCCGAAGTCCGAAAAGAATAAGTATTTCTTAAAGAAACATTCTTATCAACAACAATAACAAAATGTTCAATTCCATCCCAAAGTTCTTATATCGGAATTGTGTAGATAATATTATAAGAAGGAATAAAGCAACCCTTCACAATAAATACCCCAAACAGAAATATGCCTCGGGGATTTACTAACTACTTACACATCCCAGAGAACCTCCAGCCGGATTATCATATTTATCGCTGCTAGCAAATTCCACTCAGATCAATCAAATTTTAGCTATCGGATTGCCTCATATAAATAGTTAGTATATATTTGTGTTCAATGTTATATAAATCTCTTTTCTTATGGCAATTTAGATTTTTTAAGTATCCTTACTTGGCTGTGTGAAAAAGAGGGGTAACATTTTACTTGTATGTTTGTTATTTTAACGTATGACGTGTCATTGTTCCC
>JAFELO010000562.1:362332-376386 GCA_017140195.1 Eumaeus atala | reverse complement strand
GCCGAACTTGGGACCAATTTTGCAAAGTTGTCAATATAATAAATTGAATATTTTGTTGCACTGTAATCTTTGGTCCTTTGCAAAATAATCGTTCATTTATTTATTTTATTTATATGCAGCACATGATAACATAGCCACTTAATGAAAAAAAAAAATGCTTTATTATGTCTCCGAAAAGTACTTGACAGGCAAGGCGAAAGCTGGACAACAAAGTGGTAACCTAAATATACGAGTTTCATTTTTATTCTTGAGTTGCAGATCTCTAAAAGGAAACATCTTGAAAATGAAGTACATCGCGTACAAATATTATATGTTAAACAATCACTTCCTGAATACTGCGTATTGATCTTTTGCGAGCCGAGCTTGGAGTGCGGGGAGGCCTGTAAGAGGCTTACGCGGAAGATACGCAGAGCCGATTGATAAGAAACAACTTTATATAAGAGAAGAAACGGCTTCAACCCAACCTCAACGTATCTGATTTTATTTAACATATTATGGTATTTTGTAGTATCGATCAAATGCGTGAAAGATTCCCGGTGGCTACTGACGTATATCAACATCCCCGCAGAGATTCATACGAGTTACCCGCCTTCTGCCCTATCCCCCAATAGGCTACCGCAAAATAACACACCGATGAAATGTTACAGCACTGGCACTTCGCGATATCTTGTGAGCGAGAAGTACCTACCACCCCGATCGCACGTGCCCAATTTGGTCGCAATGCAGTAAGGGCTCCAATTTGTTTTTCACATATTATTTCTCTCTCGTGTGTGTGTGTGTCTAGTTGTATCACGTACTTGCTATGCTCACAACCAGAGAGTAATGTTATAAAAACGTAGCCATCTTTTGATACAATCGAGCCCTAAAAAAACAGCCACGTGCGAGTAGGAATAGCGCACGATAGGTTCCATACGATTTTCTATAAAATTTGGAAAAATACAAATTTGTTGTATGGGTTCCCCCTTAAATAATTGATTTATATTATTTTTATCATATTGTATCTGAAAATTTCTACTGTCTGGCTATTGCAGTTCACGGTACATATACAGCCTGGTGACAGACAGACGGACGAACGGATGGACATCGGAGTCTTGGTGATAGGGTCCCGTTTTTACCCTTTGAGTACGGAACCCTAAAAACGACACGCGATATGGCGACACAATAACTTGCAAAACATATATTCACGTAAACTTAAGAAGTCAAGGAAAGCAACCTCGATTCAAGACCTGCGTTTGGATAAAAATACGACATTTTCATGCGACCAAAGTGAATCTTCATTCAACAATGACCGCCCGCCAATCCCAGTAATGGTGGCCACACGATTCATTCATTCATTTGAAAATATTTCATACGACCCTTCAAAAACTCGTGAAATGGCAATTATTATGTGAAAATTCTAAAGGAGTTTGTGAATAAACTCTATACATTCATATTTCATATTACTTTTCCTTTCGAGGACACATTGATTTGATGGAATGGTGTATTCAATATAGATTAGCGCGGAATTAGATGTATTTAGGTATAAGATTTCGTATAGATATGTGTGCAACCAATTTATTTTAGTTAAAACAAATTGACTGGACGTGGTATGGTGTTCGAGAATAGTCGTGGGGGCCTGAGCTCGAGTCCCAGGTCAGACCAAATCTCATTGGGGTTTTTCAATTTCCAATAAGGGTCCAAAGTCAGGAAATTGGTGGTGTTACATCTCCATGCCTCGGAGGGCGCGTTAAGCTGTCAGTCCTGCGCCAGATTTCTCTCCGGTCGTGTCGGACTGCCGTCCCATCGGAATAAGAGAATGAGGGAAAAGGGGGTGCACTTGAGCCTGCGCACACACTTGTGCACTATAATGTGTACTGCTCAGTTTGATATTCTCTATAGACATGGCCTGCGTGGCCGAAATTTGGCTAGCACGATATTACTAATATTAAAAAAAATGGAGTAGAAATAATATAATACGTAGGCATCGACCATTTTTACATTTCAAAAAGAATTTGTATCACGATTTATCCATTAAAGGTAAGGAGATCCCCGGTACACTGAAAATTTAGGATGTTAAGTCAATACAAAGTCCAAGCAAAATACTTAAAATCTTCACAATTTATACAATTAAGTTAACATGGTAATGCTTAAAGTGCCGTGCATTGCAATCGAGGCGCTCGAGATTAAATGCTACTTAGAGATGCAACCTTATTACCTACTACAACCTTATTACCTACTACAATCTTATTACCTACTACAACCTTATTACCTACTTGCATCGCCCCGCAATTTTTTCCCCTTTCACCCGCGTAACTACAGTGCCATTAGTCGTTAGACTATTCAACACAAACATTTCCAATTTGGGGCCAGTAGTGCGTCGTTAGTAGCTAAGTTTAGCATGTTCACACAAACAAAGAAACTCTTCAGTTTTATGTTATTGGTATAGACTAGCAATCCGTCGTTCAGCGCCTGATTTTTTTCCGTACGACTATACCTCGTGTCATTGAAAAAAGAGAAAGAGTGAACAGAATACTCTCGATTCCCTCATTCTCTATATGTACTTGTGTACTAAAATGTGACATCTCAATGCGAGATTGAGTGGTGTACGAAGGTAATGTCAAGAGTAGCCAGCGTGTTTATAAAAAGAGTAAGGAATGTCGAGGAAGCAAGGCAAGTATTTAATGATAGTGGTATGTAGCACTAGGTTCTCTCTACCTACCCCGTAAAAGACCTGGCCTTAATATTTCTGTTGTTGACAATGCGCATAATTTAACAGCATTACGCAGCAATAAAGTTGTTGTTATTCCAGTGGAACACTACAGATACTACAAAGATAGTGGTGTCCGTGTTGGCTGGACAAATATGGATGGAACTACAGTAAAAGCCTAATCCTAGGGCACCAGCGATGTGAGAAGCCAGTTGTCGCTGTTTCCACACGACTCAGTTTCGTGCGATCTTGTCTTACATCTGTCAACAATCTCCAGACACACGAACTACTGAATCGGTTGTTCAGATATCCATGACGTTGTAAGGTATTTTATTCAGTGGGTGTAGGTAGCGTCAGTCTCTAAATTATAAACAACCAACAACACGAAAATGACCATTAGGTGATAGGATAACACATACATCGTAAACATGGTAATGATGTGTCTAAAAATTGCTTATAATGCTTCAATGTTAATAACGATAACAATTAAGAATGCCAGCAAGTTGATAAAACATAATATAGTAAACTTAAACATATTTTTACTTAACAAGATAACTTTATTCAAGAAATAACTCTCGCAGAAATATACCTTTTCACACGAATGAGTCTAACTTAAAGTACAAATACACAAATTCGGTCCAGCACACCGTTTCCGTTGATGCGAAAAGCTCAGCCATTTTGAACTAGGGATATGAACAGATACTGAATATATTTACCGTCACCATTGCGACCTATAAAGATATAAGATTTAAATAACTAAGAAAAATAAAATAATATCAAATTTACATTTTCGAAGAAACTAACTGATTTAATGTAAACTTTTGCTCCGTCATTTTGTCGACCGACGTCAACTTGACGGCGCACTACGTACGGAAATCGAGTTACGATGTCCAATATTGATACAATTGTACCAACAAAACGAACCAATATAACTACAGGAAGGGCAGTAATTTGATTCACAATCGATAGGACTACTTTGCCGGTCTTGACGTGAAAAGGAATAAATTTATTGGATCTTTCTTTGAAACTCCATAACTTTTACAAGTGCGCACGGACAGGACGGTACTAAGTTATTACACATTATTTATGTATTATATTATTAACTTGAATTTATAGAATTTCAGTGTAAAATAGGGAACAATTTTATAAACTGCGTTTATGAAATTTGTATATAGTCTCTCCAAACTTAAGTTTTAGTGATTTTTGTTACTAGTTCTGTATTTTGTATAACGCTGCACAATGTTACCAGCGCGTTGATCCCGAGTCTGTTTCGTGAAGAGTGGCTGAAGTCGATATCCTTCAGTTATTTACAATATATTGGAGTCCTATATCTAAACTCAAAATTCTAAATCTACTCTCCTCTTGGAATAGATCCAAAACTGGAAGCTGCACAAAAATTATCCTCCCACTTAGTCGATTGTCACACAGTACATTTTGTTTTAAAATAATTGCAGCTTTTCCATCGTGTCGAAACCCTCGAAATAATTTAAAATATTTATAAATAAATTCTTCAATTCTTTGAAATTTACATAAATTTATTACGTAATGTCCTACGAATTGGATGTCCGTTGTCCGCACGGCCGGTGTTAAAATTCTAATTTGTGAATAACAGCTACATCAAGATAATACAATCAGAGTGCCGTTATTTATATGAATTGTCATTTGTTTAACCGGCTGCCTCCTAAATACGTTTTCTTAATTGCATTGTGGAGTAATTCTGTTCACCTGACTTGTGTTAAATCTATAAAAATTATGTGAATGTATAACCTATTTGGCCCGCACTAAATGAATTAAGATCCAACACCTTCATCACTTGATTTCAAGGAGACCAGAGAAGAGATTAGCAGACACAAGCGCGATGTATCATCGATAGTACAATTATTTTTTGTCTACTGTGTGGTGTAACGCTAAACTTGTTCGAGATTATTAAACTTGTAATGGTTAGGTTTCAAGCCCCGGGCTGATCATAAATCTGAAAAAAACGTATAGTGTTACCGCACCCACGTGCCTCGGAGAGCACACTAAGACCTGGGTTCTGCGCCTCATGACTTTCTGGTCTTAATTAACTGCAATCACACGGTAATCAGAGAATGGGGCATGAATAGTATGTTTGTCCTGTAAACATACTTGTACACAATAAAATATCCGAAATCTGACTGGGAGACCATTAATATAATTATACTTACTATACTGGTCATAATTTTAGTTTTAAATCGAGAAATTACACCAAAAAAAAAAACACGATTCATTTTTAGAACTCTAGTCGTTTGCATATTTAAAATGTGGCGACATGTCACGAAATGAAATTACTATGAAGCTGCTCTGTTTGGCCGACCATTCTGAAATTATTAATTTAATACGGCATGCAAAAGTTCAACGTGTCCCCATTCCAAATTGTTTAATGCAGTTACCCAAGCTTTTTTGGTGATAGACGATATGTGAACAGTGTGTGAACAGTGTTATTGCAATGAACTGCCTCACATTGAGGTTGAGTTCCAAGTTATTTAGCGAACCGTTAAGCTTTGAAGCCTTGGGAATTAAAATCGTTTTTTTTTCAGAAGCTGAAGATTTTTTGCTAATAGTGATGCCATTAAGAAACTGGCAAGAAGTAGAAAATTTGCGCGTGCGCGCGTGCTTGTGTGCGTGCGTGCGTGCATGCGTGCGTGCGTGCGTCCGTGCGTGCGTCCGTGCGTGCGTGCGTGCGTGCGTGTGTGCGTGTGTGTGTGTGTGACTGTATGAAGATACTAAAGGCGTGATGGGGCACCTACGCTGTCTTTTATGGTAATAAATTCATCAGCAAAAATCTAGGTGTCTATGGACACAGGACACCTTTAGCAGACTTGAGCGTAGTTCGCCTCAATGTTAATAAATAATAAACCCTCCTTTCAAATATTAACCAATCAACGATTATATTTTATCGCTCCAAATCCGAATAGTCATCTTTCGTAATGAATAAACATCGTTATTAATGTAAATGAAAAAAAAAGAAATAATTATTTGAGCACAACTTTAAACCCTCAAGGGTTCGACCCCGAAATGCCACATTTCCCCGGGACCCACTAATCCCCGTAATTATGTCGCTATCCGTGAAATGACCTGAAGGGCGCAGATATGAAATGACAAAAGATATATTGGTCGACATTGCGCAGAGTATGACTGTTTATTTTTTTTGTCTAGTGCTCTACAAATACCGAATGTTACTGTTTCGTGATATATCATTTTTGAATGTAGGCAAATATAGTTTTATATAGAGACAACTATGATTTATTGTCAGTGCTAACGATATTTGAAAGTAAGGTTTTCAAGATGGGGTTTAACAAATTTGATGGATTACGGCACAAAACAGGTGAAATTCTAAAGCGTTTCAGTGCTATGGCAGAAATAGATAACGTTGAAGAATCGAAAACCTATATCGCCACCGAAACTAAGGTATACCTACTTAAATAAATTATTTTCTTGCCATAAATATTGAAACAGAATTTTTTATTTGAAAATTACATTTATTACTTTTACAGCGTGTTAGTTTAATACACAATTACAAAACAATTAAAAAAGTAAAAATATTGTTCGAGGCGGTCTCCATTGGCTACAATTGAGTCCTTTAAACGTTGAGGCCAGTTTTCAACAGAAGCACGCACGCATTCCATTGGGAAATTCTTCGCTCTCAACCGTATGAATTGTTATAGGGGCTCCAAATTGTTATGGCGTTCTCTTTGACAATGAATGATAAACCATAACTCAGCAGATCAAGATCGGAACTAGATGAAGGGTAACTTTCAGGTCCGATCAAGTGCGGAAAGTTCGTTCCCAAGATCCACACAGGATCGAGCTTTTTGATTTGGTCCCGAGTCTTGCTGGAAGGACCATACTTGGTTATGAACATGGTGTTATTAAGGTTTAAGGTAAAGGTTTGTGGTACGAGAATTTTTTATATAGGACGACATTAGGCATTTTGAATAATGTAGGATAACACTAGGCATGTTGCCTATACAGGATGACACTAGGCATTTTGAACAACAAAGACACATTTGTTTTTCTTTGTTGTGCGTATAATAGGGAGACACATTTAGTATTACCTACTCTGGCTATAAATATTGTTACAATTAAAAATAAAAAATATTTCATTTGAATTTGGAATCTGATATATTTATACGATTGTTCATTGTGTTTTATCATTTTAGCGCCAAAACATGATACAAAGTATTGTAATATTAAAATGGAGTAGGGTGATAAATATTTGTGTACGGATGAGAAATTTTTTTGGAACTGAGCAGCATTTTAAAAAACAAAATGAACGTATTTATGCTCAAAGTTCTAAGGAAGCTTCCCAATTAGTAGACAGAGTGTAACGTGGGCATTATCCGACTTGAGCAATGATTTTGTGGTGTGTTAGATATGGAGGAGTGACTGAGCCATATTTTTTGTGAAGAAGGTACCAAAACATGGGCACAAGTGTATCAAGATACGAGTACGTGTATATATTGCTTTCGTGTAAAATATGTGCGTTCGATAGGGCCTTTGTCTGTTAAAAAATATGAAAAAGCTTTACGGGAACTGTGCCAATTAAACTTCTTTTCTTTCTCGTCTGCCTCAGACAAATCAATATATTTTATGAAAGAAAACTAATCAAGCGCACAATGCCAATAAAATAAACGAAGTGGTATCAATGATGAAAATACTGGGTGTACGTGACAAGCATTGTTGGCGCGAATGTATTTTTTTATATAATATTTCCGAGCAATAGAATCCGTGTTCATTAACTTTATCTTCGTTAACTTTTTTATTACTGCGACATGAAAGAATTTAATAAAATATAACATTCACTATAGTAGGTTTGTTTATTTTTTTTTATAAGCCGCTCTAAAAGCAGTATGATCTGACATCAGTAGAAGCGCTCCCTCACTCGTGATGTAGTGGTATGTGCAGCCGCAGTCATTTGTGAACTATAATAATAATAATTATATCCTGGGCCGTTGGCTAGTCAGTAGTAAATAGGTTTTTTTTATAGGCCGAGGGGCAAACCAGCAGCTGGCCGGTAATTACCGTCGTCCGACCTCAGGTTATGTGGAACTATGTGTCTGAACCCGAGGCTGTGCCGGTGCCATGCTGGCCCTTAAGGCCAGGTCGATATCGGTTCGGAAATACAGAAGGTGGCAGCTGGTTCCACAACGATAATTTACGAGGTAAGGAATTGCGCCTGAAAAGCACAGTTGTGGACTTTGAGACATCAAGGTGGTGACGGTGGAACTTACAGTCCGAAAGTGGAATTACACAGAGCGATCCATTTCTCCGTTATGGCTACGGCTTAAGCTATACGGAGACAATCTGGTCCTGAACGATTTAACTTACAGGGAGTACTCCGTACACCTTGGTCAATTAGAAATGTGCCTTATATAAATGCTGTCGATGCGTTGGAGTGAAGTAATCCTTAATTATATAAAAAAGTTTTTATTCATCATGAGTTTCGCGTAAACTTAAATCATCGTATTCAATCTTTATTTGTGATAACATCAAAAAACAGTCTGAACAAACAGAACTAATTGCAGTTGACAAAAAAAAAAAAAATAACACATGGAGAAAAAAAAAATATGATAAAAGGGCACGTTTGGATACCTCTCACAATGATACCGCTACATAGTCACAACTATACGTACAAATTAGAAGTATACATTAGTGTATATACAACATATGTCACGTTTGGTGGTCACGTGTCTATAGTAATGAAATCAATTCCACAGCAACGCAAAATCCTTTGCTTTTGCTGTAGTATATACTAATTTACTAACAACACTTGTATAGTAAATAGCCTATAAAATTCCATGTAACTGAAGGCGTATATCCGTGGGGTTGCGCCATGCGAGCAACTAATAAATATTTAAGAACACTCGCACGTTGTAAATCTAGTCCCGGGATGAGAGAATATATTTCCAAGCCGCCTATGTGCGTAGTACAACTTGATAGAATGCAAAGGTGATATAGGTCGCTGTATAACCGTGCGGATGTTATTGGATGCCAAATAGCGCTGGTTTGTTTGTCATCCTGTGCTAAAAAAATTTAGTCGCTTTTTATCGTCATTTCTCTACCTAAACCTTGTGTAGGCTTCCACATCATATCATGTATATACTTAGAATAATTAAATAGCTTTTCATTAATTTGCAAATAAATAATGTCAAAACCAGACCTGAAATTACAAATTTAAAACCTAATTGAATATTAAACACAAATTGAATACAGTACACACTGTGTTATCTTAATTAAAATATCATTTGCAATATGTACACTTTTGTAAATGTTTTCGTAAATAAAAGGAAATAAGGACAAAAAAATAAAGATAAGCGCAACGTTTCATTAAAGGGAAATGAACAATCATTTTTTTATCGGTCATTTTCAACAGTAAATATCGATAATTAAGACCCTTTGATGCCACCATCTCATTTCGCCGATATCTAGGGAGGTAAAACAAAGGCCATAATGAATTGGCCTTTTTTTGTTTTCACAAAGGGATAGGACAACAATAGGTAATCCATACCGACGTGAATACCCGGTTCATATTGGACTTTTGCTAACTTTCGCCATAGATGTGCAGCGCAAGATTAAATATTCATAATTTTGTGTTTTAAACCTCAGCACCAGTATAATTTTGAACATCAAACATTTACACTTATAATACGTTTTTGCATCCTTATTAGAAAGATTGTTAACAACTCAATACATACTGATTTATCTTTCATCAAAAATTTAATCTAAACGTCGTATGTAATATTCGCCGACCGAGGCTGCTTGTCTCACTCAAATTTACAAAAAATGATTCACTTTCGTTAAAGCACAACTGTACATTAACTTACGACGAATTTTATCCGCAATTCATCTTCAGCCTCAAATTCTCGCTATTGATATCATTGATAGGGAGAAATGTATACTCTGCCTCTAGACTTATGTGGCACCTCCTAGCTCCAAAATGTGGGATTTGTTTCCTAATTTTTATAAGTAGTGCCACCGCTACGTGACATTGGAGTTGGTCTCCTAGGACTCACTCGTCGTTGGGAGAATGATGTTCTGGATATGCGGATGTTCCCATGAACACACTTCATATACGGCGTTGGTCAAAGTAGGTTACTTCTGGTCTGCCTTCTATGCTATAAAATTATACCTAATAATATCCTCTGAGATCTTCTCTCTTTAGTAAGGGAGTTCTCTCTAGAGATCTCCATATAGACTAGCCGAGTGCATGGGGCATATTGTTATCAGGACCATGGCTACCTTGAAAGGTAACCTTAGTCCTTGAAAGGTAATCTGAGTGTGTTTCTCTTTCTAATCTATGGTAAAATAAGTTATGGGATAATAAAATAAGTTATATCATATAATCAGAACCATAATTTATTTCGTTTTCATATATTTTCTTATAGTATAGCGGGACAAACGAGTATTGGGAGCCTTTTTACGACTACCGGCGCCCATTAATATCCACATAATTACTATGCCAATGCGCTGCCCTCCTTCCCACCTCCCAATGGGCCATCGGCCACTCACAAACTGCACGAAATGTGACACCGTAGATGCTTGCTTACCTAGTTTTGTTTTGTATTACATTATGTGGTTTCCAGTATATCCTGGTGCTAGTTTAAGTAATATACGTGTTTGCCAGCATATTTCAAGTACTGTAATAACGTTTTTTTTATTTCTAGTGCAGAAGAGTGTGCGCATATATCTGAAATCTGGCGCCGGACGGGCGAATTAAACGTGCTCTAAGAGACACGGCGTATCACTGTCAACATTCATACTACAGACACTTCATAAAAAATACAAAATGCCTACAACCAATTTTGCTCTGACCTAGGAAACGAATCCGGAATCTCGAGTCTATGGTTGAACTTTGCCACTAAAGCGCGAGGCAAGCAAGTGGTTGTACTTAGTATAATATAGGATACCGGGATGCGGATGGCGTTCACGACGTCGATTATGTAAAAGTTCTTGCCTAAAATTTCGCTGAGTCAGCGCACACAAAGCTTTTTTTGACAGTGTAATTTAGGAATTGCTCACGATAGAAGCTGGTTTCCCCTATTTTAATACGGGGCTATGTATGATAGGGATTGACCTGAATCCATTAAGCAATATATAATGGACTCTATGGTGTGTGGAATAGAGTGCGGAATGCTTTGGCGTACCCCAAAACCCAGTGAGATATCCGAGTTAAGTTAATGATGCAGATATCAATTGGTGCCGATTTTTTACACTTTTTCTGCTTATTTATCGGTTTTTTGGTGTTTACAGTTTTTGGAGACAAATAGAACATAGGTCTAACAGTTTGTTATTCATTTTCAAAGTGCATAACAATAAACGTTATTTTATGCACTCGAACCGTATCTCAGTCCACCCGTGCCGGTAAAATCTATGTAACGGATTTTAATGCGGTTTTAACCCGTGGATAGAGAGATTCACAAAGAATGTTTTAATGTATTATATGCCCCTGTTATTCATGGGCTAAACTTGGACAGATCGCTAGTAATAAATATATAAATAAATTGTCATAAAATCAGTAAGAGTAGTTTTATTTTAGTGAGTGTCATTCACGTAAACTTAAAAAACATTAATATTTGAAAGTGTACTTTGTAAGCCTATTTTGAATAAAAACATCTTATTTTCATTACAAAACATTAGGCCATTTTTATTTCTGTAAATGTAACTTCGTTCATTGTCATCTATAAGAAGACTTTCAACGACTTATGAAATCAATTGTTTATTAGAATATAAAACAGGAAAAATATTATGCTTTTAGCACAGACACAACAAGTGATAAAAATCTTGCATTTCGGGCCGATACAATGCAAGTATACTTAAGCCCTGTGGTTGTCGACATTACATACAAAATATAATTTAAAATGTTAATTGTAAAACGTATAGATTTAAAAAATATAATTGTTTTAAATAATGTATCTACCAAATGAAAAAGAGACTCAAACCAAAACTTATTAAAAAGAAAACCCAGTAGTTCATTGTTTCATCCGTTCCAAATTTGAATTTTGCCATCCATTTTAGTCATAATAGTAATATGAAATTGTTTTATTCGAATGACAATGTTACTTCTTTACTCAGAGTATTAATGTGCACTATACAGTATGGATACATACAATTTTGTTAAGAGTTAGAGGAATTGTGTCGGCACAACCTTGTAACTTCACGCTCTCTCTCATGATACCTCTGTAAAGTGACAGCTATGCTGACGCGGTTCGTGCGGTTTGTGAGTATCCGATGGCTTATTGGAGGGGCGGAGGAAAGGAGGGCAAATCATCTGAATTACAACAATCATGCGGATGTCTATGGGTGTGGGTAGATGTCAAAGGCCTAAATTACTCGTTTGTCCCCCATTACTATAAAAACGTGTTCCTATTAAAAAAAGTGAAATATTCTTAAACTATTTGCATATAAAATATTCAGCAACACAATAATGTTGTAAAACACGGCATTTGACGTGCGCCGTACCACAAGCCACGTGCCACATGCCACCGGCAGACAATAACGCGATGCAGGCACGCGACCTCCTCGCGCCGGGCGGGCCGTTACACCCGCAGGAATAGCTCCCGGGACCATTGAACAATTGTTATTCAATGTTTCCGGAATATCAGAGAGGCAGCAGTACAGTTTCAGCAATTTTATTTTAATCTTAATAAAATAGCAGAGCTTTTAATAGTACAGGGAGGCGAAGGAGCAATTGTAGCCTACGGACGACAACGCCTATAGGCATTCACATTTCCGGTTCTCATGCACATGCGTTGCCCTTCTTTCCTTCTCCTCGCCAATGGGTCACCGGCTACTCATGAACCGCAAGAAACGCTACAGCATAATTCGGCTGCAATGCACTTCTTCATAAACACTTTAATGGAAAGTTAGCCAATTTGAATACCAGCATCATCACCATTATCAGCCCTTATCGGTTCTCTGCTGGACACAGCTCTCTCTTAAGGAACACCAATACGACCGATCTCCTGACAGCCATCTTGGACCGGAATATTATTTATTTTCTATTCGTTGGAGAGCTGCAAGAAATGTTGCACAGTCTAAATGAACCCTCCCGACGTATTGGCCCTAGGATGAACTTGGACTAGACAAAGGTCATGTTCAACGAACAATATTATTTCTCCAATTTGAATATCGTACAAAAGTTTATTAAGACTGAGTTTATAAGTAAATAAAAGATAGCATTTTTGTGCACTGAAAGATTTATAAATATAACATTTATTGCTTTTAATAAAATCAATAACAATTTATGGTTGATATATTTTCATATTTGACCGCCTCGTGGTGTAGTGGTCAGCATTTTCAACTACAGTCGTGAGGTCTTGGGTTCGAGTTCTGGGTCGGAACAAAGTGTTATTGGGATTTTTCAATTACAGATGACAATCCGAAGTCTGGCAGTTGCGGTGTTACGCAAGTAGCCCGGAGAGTAGTGAAGCACGTTGCTCTTGTACTTGCGCACACACTTGTGCAATATTATTTATATCATGCGCACTGGGACAATCTCTATAGAGATGGCCGCCGCGACCGAAATTAGGCCAGGACGACATTATTATTATTATTATCATAGAGAGGCTCTATGTGTTGTATGGGTATTTTGAATACATCAAGTAACATGTCGTTGTCGAACATTAAAGTGGTAATGACCCTAAAGAGGAAAGGTCATATTTTATTAGTGTACAGAGCAGTCGCAAAGTAATTTACGACGGCCGTTCATATTTTATATTCCAAAGAAATTGCCGGTCGTTAACCTATCGTTATTTAAGGGAGTGCACTTTTTGATATTTTGCTATGCTTATCATGAAACAAGGTCCACAAAATCTGTTGGTCTGTATGTGATCATTTTTCTCAACGTCTAACGAACGAATTTTAATACGGTTTCCACCCATGGAGGAGCAAAAACCCAAGATGTTTAAGTGTATGATTTGTTCACGGGCAAAACCGGGGTGGATTGCTTGTCAATAATAAACAACATGTCCAACACCATTAATAAATGGTGCTGGAATTATCTCAGCAAGCTACAGAAAACATATTTTATTAGAAAATTAGTATTTTGCGATAGTATTAATTATATATATTTTATTTATTTAAAAATTTTCGTAAAATTAATCAGTACACATCATAAAACAAAATTCCTCCAAAGCTATATGTATGTGAATTTTCTTATGAGATTTTCATGTGTTTTTCATCCATTTTAGCATATGAATATTAGCCGATATATTTCTCTAATAGACTATGTTAGGCACGTGGATTTTGTAGGCAGAAAATATTATTTGATTTCAATTTGTTTCTTTTCAAATAAGAAATTTTGTTAATGGATTCATATTAAACAACTGGCTGCGCCCCGCGGATTATA
>JAFELO010000562.1:257435-353852 GCA_017140195.1 Eumaeus atala | reverse complement strand
TATCGGCGAGTATAATTGCCCTACAGGTTTTGACAGACACGATGCATCAAAGTGGTCCCACATTTATAAATCGAAATACCCAAAAAAACCTCTCTATCTGTCAGCTACGGAAACCTAAAAAGTATGCAATAAACCATCATCTACTAATTAATATATGTAAAGCAAAACTAGAGAAGTATGTAGCTCCACTAATTATCTCGTACAACACGAGGATGCTAATAATGAACAGAACGCGGCCGTAACCCGCCGAATAATTACTGGGAATACCGGGTTTGTGTCTGTTGCATTTTATATTCATTATCCGACACGGCCTAGTTCAAATTAACCGGTTATTCCTAACAAATGTGGGCCAGGACCCCGTAGATTATAAATGAGTAAATAATGGGCTAATTACAAAGACATGAGATGGTAATAATTAGAATTAACGTAACGATGACCTTTTGTTTACTGAGGAAACACCATTCACCTATAAGTATGTTGATTAGAGCTTAAGGGACAAACGAGAAATTTTAAAATGGCAAGTAATGACAGATAGCTTTCATTTTACGCTGGTATCATGCTAAGGAGTGTAGAGAAAGTGCTACAATATATTGCAGCCGAATTTTGGCACGACCAGAGACATCCTTCTCGCTTACATGATAATGCTGTAAAGTGAATTCTATGCTATCGTGTTATGTGTTGTTTCTAAGTTTGGCCCATTTTGTGGTTGTAATAAGTATCTATAACGATTAGGCGGATGTTTTAGGCATTGGTAGACATCAGAAGCCTCCGATTACACGTTACACCGAATATATTGTGAAGAAATTACCACCTGTTTTTATTGCCGGTAAACGTACAATGCCTCTTGCAAAAGCAAAATGCCTGTTACAAACATTATTGAATCATCTAAGAAAAATAACGTTTTACATACTTAAATATATAGCTATAAACAGATATTGCAACAAAATAATATATATTTCTCTAGCTGGATGATACAAGCGAATTTTAGGTGTCAATTTACTGCGACAATTCTGATAAGACATATTTGAATCAGCAGTTCGTTAATATGGTTCAAAACAACGGTCGCATAATTATGAGCTCGAAATTCTCTAGTATGTCAAATTTATGGTGTTTCAGCGAATAACTGTAACTTCCAAATTATTTCCACTGCAAAGTAACGGTGCGGCTGTCGCCTGCTAAGACCGTTAGCCGCGTGGGGCCCTGGGTTCGATCCCCAGCTCGGGCAGCTATTATTAAATGTTTCTCAGATTTATTCTGAGCACGCATAATATTGTCCGCGATTGTAATATGCCCGAAGTGGCCACAGACTTCCCACCTATGACATAATGGGCCTCAGTACCTTGGCTGATCGTGGGTGTGCTCGTATATCGACTGGACTTATTACTGATGTATTAGCACCTCTGCCTAGCTCTTCGGGGATAACTGTTATAAAGGTGCTTTATTTTACATTTAATTTTTCGAAGAGTGTTTTATATGTGATTATTTCTTCCCGGCTTCGCACGGATATTTCACAAATCATCATCATCATAATCATTATCAGCCCTTATCTGTCCACTGCTAGGCACAGGCCTCTCACAACAACGCATCCGTCCCGGATCGGCGACAGCATGGAGATCATCCACCCACCTGGTGAACGGTCGGCCAACTCTTCATTTTCATGGACGCGGCCTCCACTCCAGAACCTCACTGGCCCATCTGCTATCTGTTCTTCTGTGTGTGTGACCAGCCCATTACCACTTCAGAGAGCCTATTCATAGCGTCATATCTGATATTTTAGTACTCTACTTTATGACAACGTCACGAATTCTATCACACAGAAAAACACCAAACATAGCACGTTCAATAGCCCGTTAAGTTACCGCAAACCTGCGGACCAGTCCTAAATGAAGAGGCATGTTTCGGCCCCGTAACCGTAAATCACGGGGAGAACGCATTGGTTGAAGACTTTCGTCTTCAAGCTCTGCGTTATAGGCAACGTGAGAATTTACAAAGCTACCGGAATGCTGCCCAACCCAACTGAATCCTTCTATCGGCTTCCTTCTCGAAGTTATATCTACCTAATTACAGTAGTTCCCGAAGCAGATGTATTCGTCTACGACTTCCGAGAATAGCAGCATCGACGTTGACCAGCCAAAAGAGAAGGTGTATTTCGCAAATAGCAAATATCTATTCATTTACAAAGTTCAAATACGAGTATTAAGTTTTAATTTCGGAAAAACAATCAAATGTTTCCTCTTTATCTCATATATAAAACTTTTGTGTCAAATGTTATATTTAAAATTTACCCTAAGCCTTCGAAACGGTCTTACCGATTTTCACCAAACTTTATATTCAGTGGTTCTTAGAATCGGCTATTATCTATTTTTGTATCCTTTTGTAACGTGTCGGTTAATAATATGGGTTGTTCATCCTTAACGTTTCAAAATGTTTACCCGTCAAAATTACTACAAATTAATTTATGACAAAGCAGCGTCTGTCGGGACATTTAGTAGTAATATATTAGTATTCATTCGCAGATCCGTCATACAGTTTTATTATAACAGCCTAGTTATTAAAAATAAATCAATCGTTTATTTCATAGTATTCAGAACATAAACGTCGAGAAGCGAATAGGCGTCGGGAAATGACGACCCCCACAGCGCATTCAGTCGACCGACTTGAACGACGGTCAAATCATACCGAGATGGGTGGGGTAAGAAAATTTCGACACAGTATGGGCAACACGCTCACCAAGCGAGGGGAATGGGCAACAACCCCCCTATGAATAGCAGCACGAACCATGGCCCCCAACTCCAGTAGCTCTGTCTACGGTAGCGGGCCCGGGGTAATTCAAAATCCTGGAAACTTTCAGTTCGAGCTCCAAAGTCGTTTCGAATGCCTGGTCGAATGCGAATCAACGGACGATTTAAACTATAGATTTGTACACGCTGTACAGGTCGGGTCTCACTCTCAAACTCTTGGGCGAACGAGATGAAATGAGCTATTTAATCTCGTCATTCTCCAAGGTGGTGTTCTAGATGTATGGTTCAGATGTGTTGTGTTGCTCTTCTTCAAAAAGGTGATAAAAACTTATTGAAGAATTGCTGACCTATATCACTTCAGAGCTACGTTTACAGGTATTTTTCTAGGGCTATCAAGAACCGTCTATCGCGCAGGTTCGACTTATTCCAACCTTCTGAACATGCTGTGCCAGATTATGCAAAAAACGGAACAGTATGTCGGCCTTTATATGTAGCGTTTGAAAATCCTTCGATTCCGTTGAGACATGGGCGGTGCTACAGTCATTACAGCGATGCCCCATCGGCTATCGATATATCGGAGTGTTGAAGTGTTTATACAAAAAAGCTACAATGTCGGGCCGATTAAAGGATCAGAACTCGAAGGCAATCCAGCTGCAGAGAGGCGTAGAGAGATGTAAATGTGACAGGGAGATGTAATCTCTCCGCAACTGTCCACTGTTGAACTGGAAGAAGCTTGGCAACAATATCAATGGCGAATACATCATTCACCTTCGATTCGCTGACGGTACTGTGGTCATGGCAGAATCGCTGAAAGGCTTAAGCATGATGCTCGGAGACCTCAATAGTGCTTCCCGACGGGTAGGTCTTAAGAATGAACTTGGATTAGATGAAAGTCATGTGCGTTGTTTACGTGACATCTATACCAGTTTATGTGGAAAACTGTTCTTAAAGTTGTTAATCAGTACGCGTACCTGGGACAAACTGCCGAGTTAGGTAAATCGAACTTCAAGAAAGAAGTCGATCGCCGAATCCAAATCGGATGGGCCGCCTTTGGGAAACTTAGGAAATACGGTTGGGGATGAAAGGTTCTCTGGTGGTGGCGCTGCACCGGAGACAGGGAGTAGGACCGCCTTCTACCCGGTGGTCTGACGACTTGGATAAGTTAACTGGAAGCCGCTGGATGCAAGTGGCTCGTGAACGCGACCTGTGGCGCCGTACAGGGAGGTCTGGCCTCCAGTCCAGCAGTGGACGTCGTCCGGCTGAGGATGATGATGACTCTATATTCAGAGCTTACCTGACCCTGAAGCGACAGACGGGTTGAAACGTTACGCTGCTGTCATAGTCGATTTTTTATCACTGATTCACGCTATTTTACTCCCATTTTACCGCGCTTTTTCGTACCTTGAACCGTTTACTAAGAAGTGAATCTAATATAAAATAATCACGCATTTGGCTCCGTATTTTATCATCATCATCATTATCAGCCTTATAGGTCCACTGCTGGACATAGGTCTCTGGGTCCTGGTGGTGTCATAGGTCAATGAACGCCAAGACGACCGATCTTCAGTGACTCGCATCCATATTTAGTGATAAATACTATGGCAAATTGCAAGTTATTATTTACAGAAGCAGAGGCAAAAAAAGTCGAAATGCACTCATCAGTAAGGTCTTGCACACGTGAGTAAAGACTAAAGAGTATTTTTACAATTGGCGATGATGACGTCGCCTTCAGACAAGTCCGACATCAGCGACTTCTACAGGTAATTGCCTGTCCCTTTTCTTTGACTTTCTTTGGTGAATAATTTTTGTGAGAATAAGGTCAGTTATTTAGTTACGCATTTCCGCTGTGATTGAGTAAATTGATCAATTCACGAAAATATACGAAAGTGTTTATGCGAATTTCACTCATTAAGATAAATTCACTTTTATGTCCCATCGAGTCCTCAGAACGATTTCAAAGAGGTTTTACTTAAAGAAAGAAGAGAAATTGTAGAAAACATTTTTTCTCAATTTAACATCTTAAGGCGAATACTAGTTTTGAATTCTTTGCATTACAAATACGGGGAATAATATCAGCGGTATGGAGTGAAAATTTCAATCTTCGTCAACAAAGGCGTCTGGAGCCGCGCCAGCCATGGTCTTTTGTTTGTAGCAATCAGTTGAAGGCAACTCGGTTAGATGTAGGTTACTATACTCGTGACGGCCGTGTTTTTAAATACTCCTTGACACAAGGTGTTGATTTTAGAATTTCTCACTAAAACGGTTGACATTTGCAAGAGAGTAGTGAAAGTGTTGTAATTTAAATATTTTAGAGTCAAGTCAACATTGTTTAGACCTTTATTATAAATTAATAAATTTCTTATTGCATGACTAGAATGTAAATATACGCCGTTGTAGGCAAATCTGGCGCCAATGGGCCCTGAGGCCGCAATAAAATTTTAATAACGTCCGATATTATAATATAGTGTCATAGTAGACACCTGCTGCCAACAGCACCTGTACTTTGGAAAATCACCCACATTAGGCGTAGAGGAACTCTACATTAATTATATGGTCAATTTTCTCGGATATTACTCCGTATATTAGTTACACACGAGAGGATCTAATTACGACGTTTAATAAACGGTTTATTTTTTAACATGTCTTATTTTTAGTGCCTTTGCAGCATTGTCGGCTGACTGGGCTTTAGCCTGGGCTGCAATGCTGCAAAGGTCAGCAGAACAAGGCGCCTCTCACTCACGTGATACTTCCTTAAAAGTTATGGGTATGCATGTAATGCGAGTCGGCATTGGGTTTTAAAAAGCACCATCATCATCCACTGCCTTATATAGGCCTTTTTAAGTGAGTTTTCAAAAAGGTATACTTCATTATAATCAAACGTGCAGCTGTTTAAACGGCTTTAACGCTCTTTTATCCTCTAGTATTAGAAAACTGTTAAATAATGGTAGTGGCGTATTTGCTTATTATTTTTTTTCACACATTAAATAACATGTCGTTACGGCGGGTCGGGTAACTCTAGCTCACCTAATGCCGTTGTAAAATAATTATACAAATTATTTCTGATATATGACACGATAATATTACATATTCAAAGTAATACGAGTATAATTACAATAATGTCATGTAATATACGAGTACATACATGTATGTTGGGTAACCAATTTGTTATGAAACACGAGCGTAGAAGATAAGTTGTAATATACATGGCTGAAATCACAGTTCACGGTCATCTCTTTAGCTTATCTTTAACAGCGTTTTAAACTCGACTTTTCACATCTTTTCGTGCACTTATCCACTATTGTCCCAAGAGTGTAAATATATGTCTGTATAATATATACAGACATATATTTACACTCTTTTTTTGACTCTACGAAATTTTCTCTACATAATGTTAACGTAGTTTGCAACGTGTTGCATATGATTGAGGGGGAGGCGGTCCCTCACTCCTGCACATTCTCTTATCTCACTTTAAGGACATCGTAATGACCTTTAGATAGTAATTACATTTGTTATTGAGTGATATTCGCGTATACTTTGGTAATATTTTATTTATTTTGTAGCTCGTAGCAATAGTTCGTATCTCAAAGCACCTACATATTCGTAGCACTGTTCTGTAATCGTAAGTCGCAGACAGTTGTAATACAGATTCAAGCAATTTTATTGTATAAGATTTTTACCTATGCATATATCCATATATCACTATCCAATTACACCGCGACACGTATTTTTAAGGTAACATCATTACGACATTGCAGTCATTTGGACCAGTACACTCACCGCTTTCAAAGTGATTGATAAGAAATCTCGGATAGTGCCTTATGTCTTGTGAGGTTAAGTGGCCCCGTGGTGGGAGACATGTAAAGTAGGTTGCTCATTTTGTTCAAAGTTAAGGTTCATGAATGATCCCTATATACCACAGAAAACTTACAAGCTATATGAAACATGATAGCATAGCTATCTGCCACTTTATTGTATCATGAGCCCGAGAGTGTCGGCACAATCCATCTCCATTGTAGCATGGCACTACATCTTGTCATCACAGTACTCTTATAATTTTAACCTTGGCACAATATATTGCATCCATAAATTCATCGCTGTTTTTTCCAAGTGGCGTTCCATAAACGTATCTCCGGCATCGAGGGTTCATTAAGCACTCGTTCTAACCCAGATTAAATCTTCGCATCTAGATGTGAGACAAAACCGGTGTAAACGTATTCCGTAACTGGGCACTTTGCTCTGCCAATGTATTAGAAGCAGGGAACTCTGGCCATCGGCCAGGTCGTCATTGATATGTTAACAGTGCTCGATATTGATCGGATGCAGCCTCTCACAACAAACGCCTCCTAAAACAATGAGTCGGCGCATTCTCCCGCCCTACGACGTCGCGTCTTTTTCGTTATATCTTCAGATTTATCTTTATAAATAGGATTTTGATATAATCAAATTGTTTCTTTAATTGTTCAATTTATAACAACGTTGTACTTATCATCAACAAGCTGTACCTGTCTATTGTCCTATTGTCACTTTTACAATATGTTGTTGCTCTTTCATTTCGTGCATTTTTTTTTTCGGAGGGACCTAATACTGGTTGGCGGCGCTTGTCCAGCCTCAATAGTTCGACTGACTACGAAGACTTTTTGTCTTCAGGTTTAGGGAGACGATAGGGGGACAGACCGCCCTCTTTTCCCGCAGATGGGAAGAGATGTACCGGGTATCAACCCGGGCGTACCCTATAGTAATTATTTTTGGGACCGAAAAAGGGGAAGCGGTCCCTCTCCCTTCGTGAAAATTGAAGCTTTGTAGTCATAGTACCCTGAACGAGCGTTGACCAATACGAGGAGTAACAATGTAAGGCAAAGTGCAAGAAAGAGAGCAATCTATATGTCCTTTTCATGTGGCTTATGATAAATAATAATTATTATGTACTTAGTAGCCTTATAATAATAATAATAACATCTGCGGACTTATCGCACCACGTTAGCCTCGTCCTGTGCTAAGTACCGTAAGAATTAATGTTACAGGAACTAGACAATGAACAATGTATTTTTCAATTATTTTTTTATATCTAGGTTCTTTAATATAGAAATACATTAATAAACTTCCAAGACCTAAGCGGTATTCTTTTTTCTTTTCTTAGTCAACAAGCGAAAACATCATTATTGCGCAAAAAAGCGATTTTGAAAATAGTAGTAAGCTATACTACTATTATACCATACTAGTAGTGAACATTTTCTTGTGCTCAGGCGTCGCCATCAACCTTACAATTCCACTACAGTTTCAGTGAACGCCAATCAACGAAACGGACCGTGAATAGGACTGTTAAGCACTTACCCAACTCTTAGTGGAAATTGCATAATCAATGTTCAACAAATACTTCACATCAACATGGCACGTGTTGTTAAAGCTATTACAATCCGACTACTTACTCGACACATTTAAAACACTTAACCACTAGTGTTAGGTATCAGTTGTTTAATGTAAATGTGGCACCGTCACCTGCTATAAACATTTTGTATGCTGTATGACCATAAGTATTACATAACGATACACGTTTTTTCATGGCACAAACGAGTAGCTTAGTGACTACCAATGTCCATCAATACAATTCATTTGAAACATAACAATCTCTTAAAAATTTATACATCTACAAGCCATTACCGTCTCTACAATGGCAGGCATCTTCAGTAGCATATCACGGCTCCCTGGTTCGTGTCCCAGACCAGAAATATGTGCGACATTTTAATTTCAAAATAACCACCTGGAACAGAAAGTTTATTGCGCAGTTCACGTACCCGTAGATATAGACTGCCATCGAAAATTATTGATTTAAGACCATTTTCTGCTACTCACATCCATCTTAGATATTACCTGAACACTACTCGATTGAATATCTGTGATAAATGGCGAACTGATATTGTAGCTAAGTGAAAAGTCGCATTACAGTAATGCTCCTATGACTTGCAGCTTGAGTCTCCGCCTCACGCTTTTATCCACTAAACGAGGTATGCTGCCCTTTTGTACTATCAGAGTGGCGAGATGCTTACAATAAACGACTGCCTTTATGCTATACAAAATACATCGTATTTCTGGTTAAACGTCAAATTTTTATTTTTTATTTCTGCTTTTATAGTTGTATTACGGAGGTTTATAGTTGTAAATGAAGCACTTCTGTTCGCTCTGTCTACGTGTAACAAACATCAAAATTTTCGCATTTATTGAGAAAGATAAATAAAGCTGTAAATTTAGAACCGAAAATTTTACATTGACAGTGTTACTTACAATTTCAATTAAAATCGATTAAAATTAACAAAAAACTTTTATTTGAGTGGAACATTCTTATAAATATCTCAGATTCTTAAAAGTGTCTCTTTAAATCTCCAGCGATAAATGCGCAAGCTAATTCGTGTTGGACGTGTAATCCCATTGGCAGGATACAATAAAGGTGACAAATATTATTCCTAGATTATTTGTCTGATGGACCTAAATTCCTTACACATATTATTCTGATCTCTATTCGCTAATCTCAGGAACTACTAGTTTGTAGTAGCGTTAGATAGCCCATTTATCGAGTCAGGTTTTAATTAAACTATATCAAGTACGTGGGTTCCGTGGGTCAAACCGGAAAACACTGATATTTCGCAAGCTTCTTTGAATATTAACAAGATGTGAATTGGTGTAGTTGTAAAAGTGAATATGTTCTTGTTTCAAGTGTCAATAATAAAACCGAAAAATTACAAACAAAAATTTCAAATAGTACAGGACTCTCTGTGTGTGTGGCTTTTCGGTGTGTGTGTGTGTGTGTGTGTGTGTGTAACTTTCTGCATTAACGCTTAACTGGACCGCCACGACCGGGGAAGTAACCATTGCCCTCCGTGCCTTCGAGTGTAAAAATGCACCAATACTAGGATTGTTAACATTATAGCAATACTTATAAAAATCTACATACTTAGTTCTTCTCAATCATAATTATGTCATATACAGAAATTATATCTGGATTTTGATTTTATATAAGGTTCATGAATAATATAACATTACATTATTTATAACACTCTCGACTACTCGCAGCAAACGTTCATGACGTCAAACCGGGCGGGTTTTTGTGACGGATAATCCGGTTTGATTGAGAGATCGGCCCGGGACTTAGTGCGGATAAACATGCCGGATATCCGTCGACAGAAATACGAATACTAAGCATTTCCTGATGTCTAACGAAACGCCGATCCTGTAATAAACAACAAAAATATAGGAAAACCGAATGTACATTTGTGAGGCAGACGATATAATCGTATTTTTTTATGTATTATATTGCGATGTACTCGGCACTATAGTGCCATAGCTCACACAAATATTAATTGAGCAAGACATCGAGTTTCCTTATTATTTTCTGGCGTGGAGTGATAAATTATATTGATATATTAATTGGATTCTATTCCAGTACGAGCTGCAGGATTACGCACCAAGGCTTAGGGGGGCGAAGGAGGGCAACACATCGGCATAGTAATTATGTGTATGTCCATGGGTATCGGTAGTCGTAAAAAGGGCTCCGAATGAGCGTTTGCCCTCCTATTCTATAAGTTTCATGTTAATGCTAGGTTATTGATGTCCTAAATTTACGCGAATGTTACTCATTACAATAAAGCTAATTTTACGGATTTTATTGCGGTTTATATAATAATATAGCCTGCCCGTGACCATGGTTGCTGTAAAGTTTCTGAAACGTACTAATTCTTGTCATGCCAGGCTCAGTCATCACTAATGCCAGATTATTGTTATTGTAGCAATTATGTTTTGAAACTTAAATATTTTATAAATGAGTATACCTGTCATCTTCGACTGTAAGGCTTGATATTGTCTGTGTTGAAGAAATGTCACTCTCTTTCCTTTTGGCGAGGTTGAGGATGGATATGTTTGGGATGACTGACGCTATACGCTATTCCCAAATTATGCTTAAATAGTTTTTTATATTCCGCCGGGAACCTACATATTCGTGTCACAATGCACGAATGAATATTTCATATACAAGGGTGAGTTCATGATTTCTTACCGACGCCATGTTTCATATCTTATTAATTCTTTATTAATGTTAAAATATTTTAATTCTCTTAAGCGTGTAATTTGTTATAGTTATTTACATGAACTATATGGCTATTAATTTGATAGACCGTAACAATAATCAATAGTATAAGCGACGTGTGAAAGTTTGATTTTAAATTCTATTTAATTTTAACAGAGTTTAGATCTTGCCTGATTTTAGTTGGCTCATGAAACCAAGAGAATGGGAATGTTATTGGTTGTGTATTCCTTTTCAGAGCTCTACTCCTTTTTTTCCTTTTGGTTATTAAATTGAGTTGTAATATGAAGATCTAATAGCACTATATTCTACAAACATTGAATATAATGAATGAAGAACAATCCGTGAAAATTAGTGGTTATTGAATAATAATTATATACATAAAGAACCATCCAAGTTGCAGCTGTGATTCTCGGAGAGCTACCAGATAAGACTTCATACCCTTACTATTACTAACCAATATCAAAAACGGTATTAATCCCTTCGATGTTCTTGTACTATTTTAAGTCTGTCCGGGATTGTGAATGTGGAGAGACAAGGATGAAATAAATGAATTAAAAGCCTAACTAAACCTCTTAACATCCTTTAACCCCATGTGAACTCTTTTTATTTGAATGAAAACTGTAACATTAGTACTTTGAAGTAATATCTATTTTTAAAGGATAGTAACGTCTTTGGTGTCGTAAAACACTCACGTCAGTAAATGACTCGACAATATTCGACATCGTTTAGCCCATCGATAGTAATACAATGTGACATTTACAGTGGATTTGTGTACCCTTCGTCACCAAGGATTATCATTGTACTTGGTTTCATACTCACACGCAAAAAGCTACAAGAGAAAGCAAGTCTACAGTAAAAAATATAAACTAAATAACCTTCGGATACATCCAAAAGCGGGCTACTTATTAATGATGGGGTGAAAATGGCTGTTAATATTCAACCCGCTTTCACCCCCCGGGGTAATAAAACAAAATTAACGTCATCGTAAATTAATTGGTACACGTAATAAGCTAAAAGATAGGGGC
Source organism: Eumaeus atala (assembly GCA_017140195.1). NCBI lineage: Eukaryota > Metazoa > Arthropoda > Insecta > Lepidoptera > Lycaenidae > Eumaeus > Eumaeus atala. Next base: position 342,012 of record JAFELO010000562.1, on the reverse strand, counting down.
CTATATTATGTTATGAAAACGTTAGTACGTATCTTTGCGTTAATTCGCTTTTGGGACGCTTGGGACATTAGTACTCCCGGGGTAGGGGGTCAGGTGTTGGATTTATTTGCAGGTTATTTCTGTTGTAATGTTACACGTAATCCTGGTAAAATTTAGTCGTCGATGGAGTATATTTCAAATATACCATAGCTGTGTTTCGTAGGAGGCAGAAGTTATCATCATCGTCGTCAGCGCAAGACATCCACTGCATGACATAGGACGCCCCCATAGAGCGCCATAGGCTAGGTCCACGAGCCACTTGCATCCAGCGGGTCATTAGCCCACCGGTAGGCAGGTGTTACATTGCTGCCAAATTCAGCCGGATTTGACCTTAGTTACGCTCATCTCTCTTAACCCATCATCCCAGCAGACCTTCGGAGTCTCACAAGTCGCTTGTCAGTCACTATCTTATGCAAGTGAGAGGTACATGTGTCGCGCCAGTCCGATTCAGTAGCAACGTAGCACTAGTCTTAACAACTTGACTATAATTATCTTGTTGGTGAAGATACACCACAGCAATAAACATTGAAGAAACAAACAATAAATAAGCAATGACGAGGTACTAAAGACAATTCCGTAAGTGTGACATTAAAACAAAATGTAGGTACGTTAACTCCGTGAATGAAACGTCACGAACTTAATTTCTAAACATTCTCATATCGACATGCATCTCACCCATCTGCGGGAGAGGATCAGATCACGTTTCAACCCCAAACCTGATCTCGTCGTCGGACAAACAGTAATTGCAATCTGATGAAGGTGTATTGCGATTTTCTGCGCTTTCACAGTATAAGTTCAGGTTCGGAAAAAACACAGAACTTGACATAAGTGTTTTTAACCGCCATAACACAGCGTTGAATGACGTCACCGGAACGTTGACTATTATATATTGATGTAGCCCAAAGAGCGGGGATTAACACGACTGTCGACTAATGCTGTATTTGTATTTTCGAAAATTTTGCCTAAATAAACGACAGTGAAGAAGGGCGGTATAGTGGTATAAGAATCGGCACGGCGGTGTAGAAAAGTATAATATATAGTGTGAAGCGCTTGGCGAAACGTTTTCCATCGCTAACGCCGCTTACCATCTGCAGTGACATAATTCTTAAAAACGTAGTGTAAGAGTATAATGCGGTATCAATACTAGCGTCGAACTCGCAAAATTACCAAACGTTGCCAAAACGACAATATTTAATTGCGCAGCACGCCGGGGCGGACAATTAGTCTCGCTAATAAACTAGACTGTGCCAATATCCGTAACGAAGCTGAAGACCTCTCCGCCTTGTTAATTGATACTCCATGTTTTATTCGCGGCTAAACAATATCGATGGGTTTGCAAGAGCTTTGAGAGCGTTACAGGGTTCCATCGAATGAGTATAATATGTCAGGAGAGGAACCTTCTGGACGCAGCCGAAGAAACGTCATCAGCGTACTACGCTGAATTTAGGTTTTCTATAATATACCCCTATACTATAAAGTGATCCAGAAAAGACAAACGAGAGTCGGTGCCTTTTGTTACGACCGACGCCCATGACCATTCTCACCATCATTACTTTGCCGATTCGTTATATATAATTTTATTACAGTGTAATGGGATAAACGAGTTGACGGAGCCTCTTGATGGCTACAAACGGACATATACTTCTGCATATTTGTCGTGCAGTCGTGTTGCCCTCACATCCGATTCGTCGCCATAAACTCATAACCCGCACGCAACATGCACATACAACCGCGGCTGGTTCATGTAAGAGCAAGAGAAAGCGTCTATATAAAAATCCAAATACAAATGCCCATAAACTTATTTGACTTTAATTGGGTCTCAATTATAAACATTTTGACGACCGGCTGGCTCACTTGGTAACGTGGCGGATAGTCCGCGTGTCATGCCGGAGGTCGCGGGTTCCAATCTCGCCCAAGTAATTAATGTTTATATATGTATTTATATAATAAAAATCTTAAATTTATTAATGTATTAATAAGTCCACAGAGGAGTAAGATAACTACACTGTGACATGAGTGTTATAAAACTATATATTTATAAGATAACCCTAATCAAATCAAAAGTAACACTTCACAGCGGCAAGATACAATAAGAATTTTGTGTTAATTTTGATTTCTTCACAACTAAATAATTATAAAAATCTTCGGGTACTTTAATAACTTGTGACAGCAGGACGGCTATTATCTCCGTCCACCCTTGGATCAAAAACAAACGTGGGGATTTTAAAATATGTAATAAATCGCGATAAAATCCAATAAATTAATTTTGTTATAATGTGTTGAAACATTCACTTTAATCTAGGAAATCATTAAATTACTTTTGTTAATATCTGTGAGCATTGGTGATCATTTGCTCACAAGTGGACCGACTGATTGTTTACCTCCTATGCAATGTAAATATGCAAAAATATGTGATAAAACTTATAACCTATAGAAAAAATTTAATCCAGTGCCACAGCAGTGCCACGCCGCCAAGTACAACGCAAACCGACCGTAACGTGACAGCAGTGAACTACTTTGTTACGAACATTAAAAGTATTTAGAAAGAGCAATTGGACGCTTATCTAAACAAAAAAAAAAAACAGTATTTTTTAAATAAACAATCTAATGCTCTTACACGGTTATTATGAGTCACAAGTGGACAATGCAATGTTTGACAGGTTTTTAATCAGCATTTAAATCAGACGCAGGATTACGCACCAATGCTTAGGGGGGCGAAGGAGGGCAACACATCGGCATAGTAATTATGTGTATGTCCATGGGTATCGGTAGTCGTAAAAAGGGCTCCGAATGCGCGTTTGCCCTCCTATTCTATAAGTTTCAAGTTAATGCTAGGTTATTGATGTCCTAAATTTACGCGAATGTTACTCATTACAATAAAGCTAATTTTACGGATTTTATTGCAATCTAATGCTCTTACACGGTTATTATGAGTCACAAGTGGACAATGCAATGTTTGACAGGTTTTTAATCAGCACTAAAGCAGATGCTTATGGAGCTGTTTGGTGAGATGGTAGTGCCCGTGCCAAGACGAACCTTCTTACTTTACCAACGACAGACCTGCCCTGTGTTTTTCGATGGTTGAATGTCATTTCATCTTTCTAAATTCATTATGAACCTATTTAGTTTTGCGTTTCGTAATCGTAGCATTTTGATGCCTGCCCACGGCCATAGACATCCGCAGTATTGTTATGCACATGAGTTGTCCTCCTTTTCTCCACCTCTCCAAAGGGCTACCTATAAACGTGACAGCATAACTGTCACTACACCAATGTAATGTGAACGAGATGTACTTCCCCGGTCCAAATAGCCCAATCCGGCTGCAATGCAGCATGCATCTTACTATAGGTTACTTACTCATAGTTCTATCACAAAGAAACAATGTTACGCCAACATATTTATGATAAAATTGTAATGCGAATAAAAAATACTCTTGCAAAATGTCTTAACGCCTGCTTAGTTTTACACAAGTGTTAGTAACTTCACAGAGTTGGAATGCTACGTTGGATTCATCTTAGTAGAAAATTTTAGTACAAGTTCTAGCCAAGATATTTTTGCTACTTAAAAATTTACAAACACATTTCAATTTACAAAGAAATTTCGACGAACTTTCTAGATTGTGTACTAGAAATTTCGTGATATTAAATCCATATGGAATTCACTTAAGTGTGTTTTTGTGAAATATGCCACGTCATGTTCCTTTAATGACCTTACTTAGGTAGCTACGGGTAGATGTATTTTCCTAACGAACGTACAGATATCTTAATGGTAAAATATTATTAAAAATGTTCAAACAGATGCGGCTCGTGACCGCGAGCCGTGGCGCTCTGTCTTCAGCGGGCGTCGTCCGACTGGTGGCGAGGATGACGTTGATGATAATGATCAAACAAACTGTTAGAATCTCTTTACATAACAACATTTTAAAATCGATATGCGTGATTTTGATAGTGACAGACAAATATCAAATTTAATTCACTTTATAATTAGGTTCATATTTTACTAACTAGAGTTTGGATACATTTTATAATAACTAAAACGATTACTATTATAATTACTCTAGTTCTGTATACAGTCATAAGCTATGGATATACCTAAAGATATTTTTGACATGTATTACACAATAAATGTAGCATTTCCATTTACAAAATAAAACAATTTCCCGTTACATAAGAATTAAAATTAATTTATACAGGGTGTGCACGAATGTAACCGAAACGAAGAAGCCCTGAGCTACGAAACACAGCTGGAATTTTAATAAGCGTTTGATGAAACAAAGACAAAGCGGTAGTTGCTTTTTCCAAACACAGAAAGTACATTCGATGTACGAACGAAGCGGGCATTCCAGATGTTTCCACACCACCCGGCTCTGCTTTTGATGTACACCGTTATTAGATAACCTATGTTATACACGATGATTTGTGTTTTAGTGACTTTTAGTAGCAATTGCACTAACTTTGCATATTTTCATTTTATTTTATAATTTGACAGGCTAGTGTACATACCCAATCAGGTATTGACCAACATTCAATAATGAGGTTGTACAAATATATACATCAATTTCAGACGTATTCAGCACTGCAGAAAGTAATCTCAAACCAGTCGAGCCGACACGGAGTTTCATGCACATGAAGACGAAATGAAAAGAAGTGATGGAAGCGCCTTCGTCGACATTTTTTCTTTATTATAAGAAGCCCGATAGGAGACGGCTCGAGCCCGAATTATCGATACCTATAATGGTTATGTAAACGCGATGTGCTCCTTTACTCCTTGTCCTTTCCTCCGATGGGCCACCGGCTACTCACAAGCCGCACGAGAGGCGACAGTAAGTCTTACCTTACGCCAGTATCATGTGAACGAAAATTACCTTCCCGATTGCGCCTGTCAAATTCCGCTGCAATACAGCAGGGCACAACCTCTTACTGAACCACATACCAAAATGTCGAGAAAACCGGATAAATTATATTATTAAAGTACCTTAATATTTAAACATAACTTATGATTTAAGAGCTATATACCTAAAGATACGACCTGACGCCATCGGCAGATAAATCAGCCTAACAGCGTATAGGACGGCGTCGGTTAGTTTATAGCCTCTGAGGCTGAGATTTGAATGGTACATAAATTTACAAGCAATCAAATATACCACTAGCTGAATGACGGATTTCATGGATCAGTTTATCTACGTATTTATATGTATTTCTATAATAAAAATCTAAAATATATAATTTTTCTTAAATTTAGAAAAGAGTTTCTAATGTGCACGCCTTCTCCGTCGCCTCTACCGCAGTGCTTGAAGACGAAAGTCTTCAACCATTGCGTTCTCCCCGCGATGACCTACGGGGCCGAAACATGACATTAATTTAGGACTGGCCCGCAAGTTTGGGGTAGCTCAGCGGGCTACTGAACGTGCTATGTTGGGTGTTTTCCTGTCCGATAGAATTTGTAACGAAGTCTGTCTTACAGAGAATTCAAGTTTCCGATATCACGCGAAGACTAAGCTCACTGAAGTGGCAGTGGGCTGGTCCCGCACTCAGAAGTATCGACGGCAGATGCGCCACTAACGTTCTGGAGTGGGGGCCGCGTTTAGGAAAACTAAGTGTTGGTCGACCGTTCACCAGGTCGGAGGACGACTTCCGTTCTCAAGGGACTGTAACAAGTCGTTACGGAGTACAGCACAGTTCTGGGCGACCGTGATGAGCACACCACTTCTCAGAGTCCACAGATATTATTATTTTTATTATTCGATATGTGCTCGGTTTCCTGTATTTGTTTGTATTTTACCTACAGGTCATTTTTATAACCATATCTATGCTTTCATCAATAATGTACATAACTGATATTATATTACCGACCACTGCAAGTATGGGTTGATAACAGTAATCATAAAACTCTATAGTTTTTTTGATCCATTTGTATATTTTCCTTATAATATAAAGGTAAATACGAGTATAATAGAAAATGTATAAATGACCCAACAGAACACGAAAGCTGCCAGTATTAATATTATCATCTGTTGATTATATCTTTTTTTTACTTTTTTTTAGATATTTTTACAGTTCTATTGATATTTGAATACATTTTATATTCACACATAAAAATCGTTAAAATTTCATTCGTGCAAAATCATTTGTAATGGAGACCGTATATGAACCCGACAGCCCCAATTGTGTATAAGAATGTGTTACATAAACCACTGAACTGCTTTACCACTGAACTTGAAATTAGAATAACCTGGTTTTCAGGAAAGACCAATAATTCGAATGGCGGCTCAACCCACGCATAATTTACTCTGAAAATACTGGAAATTGAATATCCAACAGTAAATAAGTAAAATTCCGTTCTAATTATAGATTCCTCGGTTATCGCATCATATTTGTCCTGCCAATTACTCGATCACTTTATCCGTAAGCTGAGGAACAAACAAGTTAAATGATAGAAACTACGGTATACAAAATATAATATTAATTTCAAGTCTTTAGAACTAATCTTGCTGTAGGGGGATAACAACCCGTTTCTACGTTTACATCACTTGTATAAAGCTCTTCTATTACGTATACGACAAATTAAGCGCCATTCGCTTTATTAAGAGTAAGGACACGTTTACGTCTCTGCGGAACGACATTTTATGTGTAGAAGGCAGCCACTAAAACCTTGGCACTCATATTACACTTCACTTTGCACATAATAATAGCATTAGTCACGAATTTCGTCTACAACTGTATGGTATGCAAAATAGCACATGAGACAATTCTCAACTCCTTCGTCATTCTTCTTGGTGCAGGAATCTAACACTGCCAATTTTTTGACTTCAGGCTATTCTGTCCTACGTTTACGCGAATGTTACTCATTTCAATAAAACTACTTACGTCGGTGTTTCATGGCGTTGTTGCAAAACTACTCGCTCACTAGGGAACACCGAGTACTTCCGAGGATGATCCGTGAGTCTATTGGAATTAAAAAACATCCAAATTTCAATAGAGAAGATGACTGGGTTCTTCTTTTCCTCCTCGGGACCCAGTGGTAAACATAATGAAATCAAAAACTAAACACATCAAGACAACAAGACGTAATAAGTATTATCTGCGTTAGTCGAAACAACTAAATAATTATAGTTCTCCGGGTACTTTCAATAACTTATGACATCAGGATATCTGTCATCTCAGTCCACTCGTGACCTTGGTTGCTGTAAAGCTTCTGAAATGAGGGGCTAGTTAAATAATTAAATAAACCACGATATAATCCGCAAAAGTATTTTTATTGCAGGCTATTTATCAAGAAATTCAAAAACCACGGCATAGATGAGAGGAATTTCGATTTTTGGTTATTTTCCTCCATGCCTACGTCACTAGGGAACTGGCATGAATGTGTGCAGTTGTCGTAGAAGAGTCACTATTATACATTTTGGTTCATTCTGAGGTTTAATCCCCGTAGCACATGATCTACATCAGAACATGTCCAAACCATCGAAACAGTCGTGATCACTTATAACCTTCTACAGCCACCGCTGCCTACCCTGGAGAGACAGGGTGCCTCTCTGTGAGTGCAGCGGTGACAGTAAATTACATAGTCATAGGCATATTTACAGGGAGAACCAAGAGGCGAAATGAAAATGAGAGTGAATTTAATGGCAAATTCAAATAGAGCCTTTTTGATTGTATGGAAGTCAAAATATACTTCAGATTATCTATCAATATTCACCATTACCTATGAAAATTTATTTTAGGGAAAATCAACAAACATTTGCTTTGCAGATTAAGTATCTCGTATCAGTCATATGAACTTATTCGATATTAAATAACGTTTTAACTTTGAAATAACATTGACTTTTTGAATCAATATTTGAATATGAGAACTCTATTTCAAGGCAGATAAAAAAAGGAGAAAGCGCTACCTCAAAGCCTTTTAGTTACACGTTCGATATTTGTTTTTAACTAAGCATTTGCTTTTTTTTTTCATTTCCGCTCTTTGAGCGCTAACGTCTAAAGTTAAATTTGCAAGTAGAGTTCCTGCTGTATCTATACTTTCTACACTTACGGTGCAAAGACAAATAAAAGCTTGGATAAATAAGTAAGATCTCGTTAATTATGTTTGATGTAGTGCCACGCTGAATTGCAACTGAGTTAGGCCGTTATAGTCAGTTGTTTGTAGATAATTATTTTATACAAGAGGTTTCATGTAGCCAGGTACTCTCGCAAACTCCTTTTTCATGATATCACCATAGAGTGAAAGGCATATTGTAGGGCAAGTGGGAAGGGTTGAAACACGTCAGCATACGAATTGTGTAGATAATTTTCTTTTTGTTCAGTCCGAAACACCCTCTTGGTACATCCATGGACCGCAGTATGATGTACAAAACTGTCCATGTGTAAAAAATAAGAACTGCGCATCTGATTTAGTAAAACTATCTCATTGGAATGGAAGACATTGTTTATGTTTTACTTATACCGATCTGAATAATTTACAATATACATCTCTCAAAGCTCGTTCTCCCTTTGGTGTTGTTTGAGAGTGAAGTAATCACTCCACCGTGCTAAGATGGATCGAAACTTTGTATTTAGCTTTATCACGCGGCGTGAAAAGTCTTGGCGTGAAAAGGGAGTAAACAAGAATTTTCACTTCTTTACAGGAGTTTTTTCGTTTTAAACTTCACCTTAGAATATTGGTGATATGTAAGTGGTTTCTTTTCGGTTTCACTTCGAAATGCATTGATGCACTGCCTGGACATGGGTGGGATACGATAGTGCAGGATTCGTGGATGAATCGAATGCCCACTGAAATGCTCCGGATGTCATCGGCTGCCATTATACATAGATATATGAAATGCCTCGTACTATTGGTGCGTTACAACATGTAAAATGGCTGTAAATGGCTTATTATAAGATTTATGGTGATATTTTTAGTGTTTTTTAGTTAGAGGCAAGGAACCATCATTGTCTTTTGAGGAATACCGACAACCATTGACATCCCCATTATTGTTAGTATGCGACTGCGTTGCTTTACCTTCCTACTCCCTTCCGATGAGCCACCGGCTACTTACAAATCGCACTAGCTGCGGTTGTCTAAGGTATGTCAAACCCCCCCCACCATGGTTCAAGCCTTGTCGTGGCGGTGGGGCTCAGTAGCCTGGGTTTATCCGAGACACCTTGGGCGAAGCCAATTGAACCGAGGAGGTGGCGGCTCTTAGTACCCCTCCTATAAGAAGAGGGGACTTAAGAGCAGGAGGAGGTGCCACATAAGAGGGGTACTCTTATAAGAAGAGGGGACAAAAGTGCAAGAAGTGGCGGCGCATTTGCGCACGGGGCAAGGGGCGAGGATGGGAACCTCACCCCATTGCACTGTCCCAAAGTCGGTGGGGTTGTCCTGTGGTGCGGGACAACCCCATCTGTGGAGGTGGCATCGGTCTCTTCGGGGGCTGGCTTGCCGTCGAGGTGCCCTGATGATTCGTTGTTCCGGGGCACCTCATCAAAGACGGCACTGATGGCACTCGCGGTGGTTTTTGTGGGTATTCGGCACTATATAATGTGCCGCGAGCTCCACGCACCACTGGACCCCACCCAGGGCCAGTGAAGGCGCGTAAATGCGTTTCCCCGCGTCAACAAAAAAAAAAGGTATGTCAAACCTGAATTGACCTCAAACGGTGTCGTTTGCAAAAATGATGCCATCGCAAAGTGACGTTTGTCGTGAGATGTAGTAGGGTATGTATTGAGGTTTCAATTGAAAATATACGCAGTGTTCATTCGGTATTCGGTTGTGTAATTACTCCTCTTAACTTCCGACCTGATAGTCGTATACCGGAAAAAATGAAAGGAAAAGGATAGAAAGGCAACACATTCGCTTAAGATGAAGGCTTCAAGTCGATATCGATGAATATGTTCTAGGTGCAGTCAGATCGATCGCGCAGGTATCCGTTAGTGTTAGACAAACGAGCGAGCCCCTTATATGATCGATGCCTAGAGATAACAGTTTGTTTATTGTCTTGATGTGTCCTTCCCTCTACTTCCCTCTGCTTCCCTCTACTAGGCGTAACTCGGTAACGCATGACATGATTTGCGAGCTAATGTAAGCAAGAAGTACTTCCCGAGATAGGGAGTACTTCTTGTTTACATTAGCTCGCAAAATGGCACCTCTTACAACAATTCAATAGATTTAACTTATAAATATCCAATAGGTGTTTTAAAAGAAATCGGCAAACTAAGCATAGGAGCCATTTGCTTTACCCACTAGAGTTATCATCCCTTCCTATATCCCCCTTCTTTGTGGAGGCAGAGGATATCACTGAACTCAGAAATCACATGAAACTTGATAAAATAACCGTCGTTTTACACTCATCCCAGCTAGTTTAAATGTATATAATATGACACTGGCTGACATCTAAATAAGTGCAGTAAAATATAACTTCTAGAAAAATATGGCGGTACCACGAGAGACGGGCGGGAAATAAACCTGGAAATGTCTTTTGACATTAAAAGAGCTTCAAAAAGACGCCATTAAATTATATCTCCGGCTCTAACGACATTATTAAGGCAATAACGTTCTGTCAAAGGTATTAAGTAACAATATATGAAACCTCTTTAGTGTGCACACATAAAACTGAATGGCCCTTAATTAATACTTTTTACTGTGTTCTGAAAGCAATCCTGAATGTGGTATATGCAATAGTGAAGACGTTTTGTAGGATTTTGTACCTTAGAGTAAAGGAATTCTTATAGGACTTCCTCATCCTACGGTCCATACTGGATAACACCTGAATTGAGCCGACACATCCAGGAATGCAAGGCACACACATGATACCAACGCAAAGCTATCTGCCTAGCTATGCTGTCGCAGTTTCTAAGAACTTCTAAGTTTCTGATGACATAGGAGGGAAAAAATAAAAAAAGCTACACATCTACAAAAAAATGATGACTATATGTGTATGGGTGTCGGTAGTCACCATGAAGCTTCGACCACTCAAACTATAAAAATATACTGCTCATATATGTCTCCCTATGCCTATTGTTCCACTCTGTCGTTTAAAGGTGTTAGATTTGAATAATAAAATCATACAGATACGCAATACGTGTGCAAATTGGAGAGTTACATGCTTTCCGCACAGCTCCCATCACCAGATCCTGATTAAATTTATCCGGAAACCCTCGAGGCAAACCCTTTCCAACAGAAAAGAATTATTAAAATCGATTCACCTGAAAAATAAGTGTTGCATTACAAAATACTAATAAGTGTTGCATTACAAAATACTAATAAGTGTTGCATTACAAAATACGCAAGTTTAAATAAATATTTAAAACATCATTTTTTTTTTTTCAATTGCTGCATGATTTGCACATACTAACTGGAGTACGACTACTGCTACTGGAGTATAAACCAATAGATGGCGCAGTTCTAGTCCCACAATTGTTATTATTAACATGATCAGCTGACAATGAATTAACCATATAAAATATGATACATATCTTAGATATTATAATAAAACTACTTTAACCGATTTTATCGTGGTTTATAATATACTTTACGATCCCGACATTCAGGTGATATATTTTAATTGTTTTAATACTGACTATTATGCCTGCTGCTAAAAAGCTATGGCTACATCTCAGGACAAGTTCCACGCACTTAGCGTCGGCGTTAAGTGAGGGCTATCGTGTCTTGTACCGTTACTAAGGTCCGAATACCTCTTTTTATCATAATGGCACACTTCGCATGAGCGTCTAATACCTTATTTTTGATACAAATACAACCGATAACTTTCGAGCACAGTTTGTTATATATCATCTCGGATGCTGACATCATAGCAATCTTCAACCCGTTTACCGTAGAATGGTCCATAAGCGACTCAACGAGATGCGAAATAATCGAAATGTAGACCTAATGCATTTAAATGTCGGCTTATTCCATTCAAGTACTGATACTGTCATTTTACTCGCGTTCAGCGCGCGATTGTTTTTTTTTATCTACACCCGCCCCGTTAACTTTACTGCCTACACACAGAAGTAATTTAGCTAATAACGTTGTTCCTGTGTGTTTTATAGCGTTAACCCTTCACTGCTGATGTGTTTTTTGTTAAATAAGTACATACGTAACGGCTTAAGAGACCGCAAATGACAAACTCACATTTTTTCACTCGTATAATCTATTGTTTATCTTGTAAGCGGGCTGTGGTTTTGCGTTTTATGGGACTTTGGTAGCCTGTTGTGTGTATACCATTACGGACATACCTTTTAGCTCTATAATATTGATGAGCGAATATGATGCGCGATGTTTATGGACGTATATTGGTGGACCAGTAACCTACAATTACTCTTTGGCCAATAGAATTTAAATAAGAAATGCAGTCTCACACACCCGTCCCAGGACTACTACCGAAAGCTACTCACAAACCGCACGAAACGCGACATTGAGGATATCACTTTATGGCGGTATTATGTGAGCGAGAGCTACATCGCCGGCCCAATTCCGTGGCATAGGAGGATGTTGTGTCATACACTATGCATGGCACTACCTTTTTTTTTTTTGGTGACGAAGGGGAATACATTTACGCATAATGCCTGGGAGCCCGGGTAGATCCCCAGACCTATGTTGGACTCGGCCATTGGGTAGCAATACCAACTAAACCCCTACGGGAGCCTTCAGCCGCTGTCAGTGAAGGGTCCCGGATCTGCAGGCAACAGGACCCCTCCAGCGACAGGCTGGCCTCGGCGAAAAGGCCATACTTCACCTCCTATGCATGGCACTACCTCCTCCTACGCAGCATGGTACTACCTCATCTTAAAAATATAAGGTGAAAAGCAAGCAGTCGAAGTGTTTTAGGGACTATAGACGTCATCAGTATTGTTCTGCAGGCGCGTTCTCCTTCTTCACGACTCTCCTCTAATGGTTCACGGGAAATTTCCAAATCGTACCAAGCGACGAACACAAACAAATGTCAATTTGCGGCTGGATCTTGTTAGCATGAAATATCCTCTGCTCTATTCGCAATGCTGGCGGAGGTACGTTATACGTCTGACTGACTTTTATATCATTATGGAAAATGAGCATTAGATAGTCCGAAGCGCATTAACATCCCTAAATGCATATCACCGACAACATGAAACACGACAGCTTACTATGACTTTTAGGGCTTTATCATGCGGCCCATTGGAGCTGCGATGCAGCGTGGTACCTCTTACTAAAATACATTTTATTCCTAAACACATTTCGTCCGACAGAAACACTGCAAATATTATATTGACACCCCTAGCAAGCTATTACAAGGCCATGGTGGTTAGTGTATGACCTCAAATTGATCTGAACACGTGCTATCAAGCGCTTCGGGATGACAAGGGAGCAACAGGCGTCTAAAGGCGTACGATAGCGGACACGTGAATAATATCAGAACTCATTTAACATAGTGTACTATTGGATTTTTAAAGCAACAACAACAATAACGATACATCATCACCACACCAGTTTCCTAACGGGGTCGGCAGAGCGAACGGAGCGCCACATTTCATGATCCTCACATACCTGCCTTGCTTCTTCCATTTTCATAAATCTCTTCATATAAACACGCCGGTTGCGAAGACTCCGAAAACCACCTTGGGACAGTACCCTACCAATTTGATCGTGGTATGTTAGTCTGGGTCTTCCCCGGTACCTACATCCTTCTACGTTCGCATTGTATATCTGTTTCGTTAATATTACATCCATAATTATTTTTACATATCCGAACCATCTGAGCATGCCCTTTCTCACTTCAACACCGATCCTTTCATTAATTGCTAACTTCAAAAAGAAGTTTCTTTTTTCAGACCTACATTTATGATAGGGATAGGATCGGATTGCTATGAGTGATCATCGGGCGGCGAGACTAGGTTTGGGGTTGAAAAGGACCGACTGTCCACTGTCCCGCAGATGGGAGGGATGCATCCCGATATGAGAATGTTTATAATAGCTTATTTAACTATTATAAACGTGAACAGAGACTCCACGGGGTCCCTCATCCCCCGACTATGACGCCGGGGGCAGCTCGCGCACGGTAGCTAAGCCTCAGCGTTGACATGGGTCACTGGCTCCTGGAGACGATCATCACTGGATGCAGTGTAAGTAACTGGCGTCGCTGCTTGAATTGTATTGTATTGGACTGTTACGTCTCTCTGAATTGTATTGCATTGGACTGTTACGTCTCTCTGAATTGAATACCATCATGGCGATGTGATTTGTGAGAAATTAAATAAAAATGAATATCTCGGGACGTTGAATTGTCGTTTTTAGTGTCAGTACGCCAAATTATTGTCATTTCTTAGATTATTAATATTTGGACCAGTCTATCAAAGTTACAGAACAGCTTACAGACTAATAGTTTTTAATCTACTTTCATGGCAAACTCCTAATGGTAGAATACTTGTTTAGCGTAAAAACGAATAATAGTAAAGAACCAAGTTAACCAACAATTCATGGATATTGTCTCCTTTTGTCAGCAGTAAGAAGTGTCAAGTTGCTATTGGGGTGGTGAAATTCATGAGGTACTTTTTGGCGATAAGATACCGCCGTTATAACTTTGCTGTGTCGTTTCTTGCGGTGTGTCAGTTTCCGGTGGCCCATTGACAACTACATAATTATGTGATTTTTTCGGGTATTCATCATCACATATAGGCACTCTCTGCTTGATGGCCGCCTTGTACTATAGAATAAATGTGTTATAACAGGGTGAATAATATTTGCATTACACATCTCTGTAATGGGAAGGTACTAAAGCTATAATTAAGCGACCCACGTATTACTACATCCATCCACTAATTGAGTCATTCGCTTGTAATTAGTATGTAAAGGGACCCTGACAGGTACTGGAGGTCCGACACTATGGCGGGTGTAGTGTTAAAACTGTTTTGTAAGAGTCTGTGCTGTTACATTGCGAAGATGTGCTTTTACATTTTGGCGACGTGGTTTCACATTGCAACGTGTGCTATTATATTATGACGTCCGATTTGTGCAGTGGTTATGTGAACGGGTATGCCGCGCACGTTCCGCCATCGGTCGCGGGTTTGAATCTCGTCCGTCATTGGCGAAGTGTAGGTATTTCTATAATACCAGTGTTAAATATATAAACATATTAATTATATTTCCGTCCTCTAGTATCTGTAACACAAGTCCTAATGGTACTTAGCAGAAAAAAACCCCAGCCACTAGCCTTACGGCATATGGTGTCCATCCTAGGACTCTGGCTACGAAAACTTGTCATGGTACAAGGTACCGTATATTGCGCCATAACTAGTCCACACCCGACCATGTTTGCTGTAAAGCTGCTGAAATGACGTTCTAGTTAAGCAATTAAATAAACCGCGATAAAATGCGTAAAACATATTTTTTACTTTTTGAAACAGTCTTATTTTGATCTGCGGACAATCACAAGTTATTATTGTTACAAGTGTATGACGTCGACACGACGGTCAACCATTCGTTAAAATAAAATCGACATGTAGGATTGTTAGATAGTGCACGAAGCGCAAAGTGTAGCCGTCACCTCACGTTTATATCGTAAGTGAGCTGTGTGCCCGCCGCGATCTGACTGCAATGCAGCCAAGAAACTACCTCCTACAAGATGTAATTGCATAATCACCATCATCATTATCAGCCCTTATCGGTCCACTGCGGGACATAGTCCTCTTTCGATGAACGCCAAGACGGCCGATCTCCTGCTACTCGCATCCATCCCGAACCGGCAACCGTACAGACGGTTGACAAACACTCAGTTTTTCTAAACGAATTAATTAATTGCATATTAACAGATAATTTCGTTTTAACAAAGAATAAATTATTGATGTTTATAACATCAGAAAAAAGAAAAACTCAATGCAATTAATGTGTAACAAAAATAACAATAATCCTAGTCAAGTATTCGTGGAAGACCGATCAAGGGTGCCCGTATGATAGCTTACGAATTTTGGACCCAAAAAGAATACGCGGTAGCGCATTCAGCCAAGTTCAAAGATGGGGAACCACCGACACATCTCCGTGTACATTTGAACTGCGATATACTCGTATATTGAGCTCAAACGGGGTTTTGTTGTTAACCCCTGAACATGAATTTATTTACATGAAATAAAACGATACATGCTACGGTAGGTACAGCCGAACAATCGGAGCCTTTCCATTATTACTGATGTCTAACACTAATGAAAATCTACGTAATTATTATGTAAAGACATTGCAGTCTTTCAAATTCAAAGACAGCACGAAGCGCGATAATTTGATGAATAAATATTATAAATAAAGGGTACATAATTCTTTTGAATTTACCGTTCCCTTAAGAAATATCTTTAGATAATCACAATATACAAACCTCGCTAAACCTTCTGCTTATTTTTGTGATACTAATTAAAATTGATTTGAAAAAAATATTGAAGTTAAAAAATTATTTATACAGGGAATAATGTGTTACAGTACTTAATAGATTTTACTGTTTTGTGGTCATTACTCAAAACCTAAAAGACCAATTTGTAATCAATATGTTCAAGTATAGGCTCAGTTCCATATATACTCGTTCACATTTTCAAAATAAGAAAGAAAATAATTTTATTGATCTTACCATAATCACAATTACACAAATGAATACTAACATGATATCATAGATAATGCGACCAAAAGAGCTAAGCACTTACCTTCGTTTTAATAAGATTTATAGGACCAAGGGTTAGAGACATTTATACATATACATGTAGTTCGCAAGTGGCCCTGTTTCGCACGTGAATAACAGGGTCCGTATTCTTACAATGATAAATTATACACTATAACATTCCCCGGGAATATACACATTAGTTGAAACCGCATAAAAGTCCATTTACTAGATGTATTTACAAACTTTTTGTTTCAATAATTGAAGCAATACCTGACCTTTTTTAAGGTACTAGTTTTAAATTATTATCGTAAGCACAAATTCGTAAAAAAATTATTATAATAATATTATCTTATAATAAGACTATTATTAATCATAAAACTTTAATTATTAAAACCATTTTGCAGAAAAAAATATATTGCGAGTATTCATACGTTTTAGAACTTATAATTTAATAACATAGGTTAGTTCAGTAGTTTCACATGTTACTAGTAAAGTGTCCAGTCAGGCAGTTGTACCCATTTAAAAATTAGCACTACACCAATGCTCCTTAAATTTCCATTAGTCTTACCGGAAAGTGTCTAACGCCTACAACTTTTATATAGGAACCTGTGAAATGGGTCCCTAAGGTTTACCGTATTCATAGCGTATCATGTGTCATCACCTGAGGTGGCTTTGTTGACCAAACTCGAGACACTTATAAAATAAAAACAGCACATAAACATTAAATATTAATTTAGTACAACCCTTAACAATCTGGTTTGAGGGAGACCTCCCTCCCCTCCCCAGGAGCAGTGCCTCCCCGTGTGACGTCCGCACCGTCGTCAACCCGAGCGCTCGACGTCACAACTCGCACTGTCAGCTGCAAACCCGAGTGAGGCGGGTCGTACAAGAAACAGCGGCTACGATTATAACCAAATTTAATGTAAGAACGTTTGCCACTGACTAATAGTTGACTAATTTATACTAAGATATAAGACAATTTTGCTTACATAAGTCAGGATTATTAAACTAACTCAATGTTCTTAATATTTGTTAAGTACTGAATAATAGTTGACTAATCAAAACTAAGATATACGACAATTTAATTACGTTAGTTGGCATTATTCACCAAACTCAATGTAGGAATATTTGCTAAGTACTGAGTAATACTTGACTAATTTAAAACTAAGATATAAGAAAATTTACTTACATAAGCGAAGCATTTGAAGTATCTAATTGTGACTACGTTCCTTCCTAATCAATTCTACATATTACTGACTCGGTGTTGGTTTCTTTGAATTAGAACACCATATTTGTCGAAAAATGTTCTAATCTATCAAAAGTATTTAGTAAAAATGGCATCAAATTAAACAATTTCTCATCTTGAAATAATATAAAAATGCTCGGTATCCACGTAATTTTAGGTTCCCGTCGTAAATTTGTAGCTTATATTAATATATTAAATATTTGCACACCACAAGAATCAAGTTAAGTAATCTCGCACATAGAACGACTGATAACTAGGATAATATCCTGAATTAAAACTTAAGAATAAAAATTCAACACAGCAATCAAACATATTTTTAAAACTGTAATTGACACAATAAGAGATAAAATGGTGATATGATATAAAATACTAAGAAATGGTTTAATCATTAATGTAAGGTGGTTAAAATAACACGCCAATATATTTAGGCGGGGCAAATTCAGGTCCATTAGTTTCAAATACGACATTTAACACACAATGGTACATGATACAGGTAATGCACACGTAAGTAAAACTATTAAATATGTTTAACGACTTATTAACTAGACTTATCGAAAATACTGTCTAAGACAATTCATTAACGATCTCGTCGAGTTCCCTCGGAGTGTACACAAACAACAAAGACTTAAAGGCTTCGAAAAATCTTTAAGCATTTCCCAGATTCCCGGAGAGGTTCGCCAGTTATTTTGTTTTAGAATCCAAACGCTTTGCCCAACGGCTTGGCAACGGTAAAGCGTAGGAATTCTAAAACAAAAACACTGCATTACAACATCTTCATCTTGACTCGAACACGATTCAGACCTGTCCTTTCATTATGTCGATTCTCTTCGGATCCTTTTGTTCGTGTTTCGGCTTCTCTCACTTAATGCACAGCAAAATTATTTATTAAAGGCTTTTAGAGCAACATAAATTATTTACAATGCACGTAGTACTTTCAATGTAGCTTGAACAATGTAAACGAGTATACTTTTAATAAAATAATCCTTTTCTGGTAACTTTACCTCATATTTGGTGTACTTATAAAATTGGATCGCTAAAAATCAACAGCGTTTCCTTTACAAAAAATAACAATATCGTTTTTAAGGAAAAACTAAACGTAATATTGTTTTTTTATTTATGTTTTCTGTTTCATTGTCTCATAAATGTAACATTTTTACTATACTTTATTATTAAATATCTCGTGCAAATTTGCACAGTAAATAGAAATAATAAAAGGGGCTTTAAACTTATAGATGTTCTCTGAACTTTCCAGTAAAGTAACATACAGTTAAAAAGTGTATGCTTTTGTCTGCCTGCGGTGTGCGGTGTTCGCACATTAAATGCCTAATAACTGAGTCAGTAATATTTTTATTTAAAATGTGGTGATACCAGTATTAGAATAAACTTATAAGTACGCAGTGGCTATGCAGTAGCCCTATTGTTTTACTAACTGACCTCATTTTCATAATATACATCAAATTTATTTGTTCGCGCTATGAATATACAACGACGGGATACGGACGTTAACGAGTTTATTAAAATGATGTTATAATGAATTCAAATATAATTGTATTTTTTATGGAAGTTTATTATATTATAGTATATTAGTTCTTGTGATAATGTAAATACACTCTAAAAGCCACTCACACTCTCTTTTCACTGTGCAAAATTAGAGGTTAATTTTTCCGTCAGTCTAGCCCTGTGATAAGTACCATGGGGTCTCGTGTTGCAAATACAATAAAACAATATTGCATAATTTTAAGAATTTAAGACATTCAATTATCAACAATGCGGGAATCGACCCCACGACCTCCTGTGTAGAACGTAGTTTCACTTCAGTTGCGCGTAATTACCGCACGTGATCTCTCACGTTTTTGTACTACGTGTACAAAATCAGAGACTTAGTCAATATTTACACACATTTTGTCCCTCACAGAAGCACACACACTTACACACTAGAGTAGCAGCGCTTTTGGCTTAAACCAATTTTCTCATTTCCAAATCAACCGAACTCATGAACTACACAAGTACACAAGTACAAGAAGACGGATCACATGTTCCGTGTTCATATCCGTTTCAGCAGAAATCTAATATTAAAAATAGATATATTGACTAATAATATAAAACTGGAGAGTTTGTTTGTTTGTTTTGCTGAACCGAGTTCAAAAAAATGTTTTTCTGTTGCTCATTTCCGGACATTTAGGACCGGAGTTACAAGGATACGCGGATGAAATCGTGGGGAGAGGCTAGTCTTTTATAAGATCATGCAATTTGATATTTAATAAACAAGATAAAATTACGAGCACAAGTTTTATTCTTAGAAGTTTTAAATTGATTTTATATCAGAGGAATTATAAGACGTTAACAAGTAGAAGTTATTGAACAATAAATAATTTCAATCCTTGAGACTAAGTTGTTTCCTAGATGTGGATAGCGCATTGTTTGTAGAGTCCAAACAATGTTTATTCACAATAGCAGAAGTTGAAGATCATTGTTTTTCAATTTCTTATAAATTGTGAAAATGAATATAACTTCAAATGCAGGAATCGTTACTCTAGGCATAGGGTGAAGAAAGCTGATCATTATTTCATTTATTCAACTGCTGTATTCATAATTATATTATGATTGTATTATGATGGTTACTAATAAACACATGAATTAATTATAAGACAACAAAGTCAGATTCCACTGCTTATATGTTGCCCTCGATTTCTCTTCCCCTCTTACTTCCAATGGACCACATAAGACTCACTAATTGCATGACATGAGTCAGCACAGCTGTCACAGCAGCGGTCTCATGTGAGCGAGAGGAAATTCGCCGGGTTTGCTGATACCAAAGGGCTGTGATTTACAATAAAAGCATTGAGCTGTTATTGCAGTAAATAATGCGGGACTCACTGACAAGTCAAAACCTTAGTCTGTCGTTGTTCAAGTAAGGAGTATGTGCTGTTGTAGATAACGACGCCCCGACTTCAAATCCAGTTTCATGTAGAACCCAAGTGTTATTGGCACTCATTTGAAGACCAGAGCGGGGAAGCTGGCAGGGAGCGGAATCAATATAACGCGTCAATCTTGCACCCGCTTTGTCTCTTATCGGGTCAATTTGCCGTCTCGGGGGTTTTTCTTTATGGAGGGGAAAAAGGAGCAATCGAAGCTTTTCAACGACTACCAACGTCCATGGACATCAGTATAATTATGCCGATGCGTTGCCCTCCTTTTCATGTACTCCCCATGGGCCACTGACTTCTCACAAACCGCATGAAACGGGACACCGTAGGTGTCACTTTACGGCGGTAGCATGTGAGCGGGAGGTACCTCCCCGGTCGTGCCGGGGTGCCAGTTCCGTTGCATATGAGGATGTCGTATCATGCACCATGCATGGTACTACCTCCTCCTATTCAGCATGGCACTGCCTCTTACAAAATAAAGGTTGGTAATTCATACTCAAGGATTACTGTAGTGGCTCTATAGAGCCGCCATAGCGGAAATTCGGTCAGGAAATATTATTATCACTACACTTCAAATGGAACGGAGGTCCAACAAGCTAGTGAGTAGGTGCGTATAATGAGGTTTAGGTAAAGTACGTTGGTGTTTAGCGCACTACTCTCAGATCCTCAGTGTGACAATTTACCTTTTAAATGTTTTAGTTTTTAAATGTTCTTTCACTTGACTGCGTAGTTCGAATTCCAAATATCAAACCTTAGTTAAATAGGCGAGAAAGCACTTTGTCACAAATTAGGCACAAATATTCTTACTTCTTATGACTTACAAACATATCTCGACTAATATTTAAATAATAGGAAGCTTACCTGAAAGGACAAAGAAATATAATTAGAAACATATTCACACGTACATAAGCCGACAGGTCGTTCTATAGTGGGGTACATAGTGTACATGTTGTTCTCATTAATATTAAAGTTCCTGGAACCGATGTTGTAACAACTATACGCTCTGCTAAAAGCTATATTTTTTATTCTTGACTGTTTCATCGAGGGCATGTGAGCAGTGCACCGAAGATACAAGCAAACTCATGAATGGGTCCAAATATACCTGATATTCGTGGTCATTTAATATAAAACGACGGATCGAGACAAAACCGATACCACCTTTGATACACGCTCATGTAACTTCACGCCCCGGGCTTAATGTGAATAAGTTATACACGAGCGTCTTCCCAAACAGTCCCGTCACGAGGTTCAAGTGTGAAGAGATTGGGATAACAGAGGTATTAGTTTAACGATACGAGATTACTCGGGTTAAATGTGATAGAGATTACGTATTAAGACGGTCCTGTTATTTCAGTACTGAATAGCCGTGGCCGCCATTTTGATAATCGCCTATGCGTTTACACTCATCTGAATTACTGTTCGAATCTGGCTTTGGTCAATTATAGTCGAGAGATTTTGTATTTCCCGCAGCCCCTCAATGATGTTGTTACAATTAATTCTATAGGATTCTATATAAAAAGTCAACAGGGGGTAAGGGGCTGTAAGAGGTTCAGTTAGAATTTTATATACATTTATTTCATCATAGTCTTTCCACATTGACATTCAAGAACATACTTAAAATACTACAAGAATAAATTTACAGCTAAAAAAGAAAAAAGGCAATGGAATCAATACAGTTTTTAATAAGGGTTAGTAACAAGTGAGGGTGTGACGTCTTATCTGGGTAGTTGTCCGAGACTCCCGGCTGCAACTTGGATGGTCCTTTATATATATATTTAATATCTGTTTGATAGCGGATTGTTCTTCATTTCATATATTCAATATTTGAAAGATTATGGTGAGATCATATGTTCATATTACATCCAAATTTAAAAAGGAAAAGGAATAGAGCTCCTTTTATATGAAATATCATCGTTAGTTGATATATTTTATATCACGAATATATAGGTTCACGGCGGAAAAAATAAAACTGTTTAATTATGATTTGGGGATGGCAGATAGCGTCAGCCATCCTAAATATATCCATCCTCCCCATCGCAAAAAGGAAAAAGTGACATTTCTCCAACACAGGGAACATTAAGCCTTACTATCAAAAATGACAGAAATACTTTTTTATAAAATTTTAAGTAGCAAAACATAATTGCTACAATGTAGACACCATACTTTCATAACATTTGTTAATTTTATCAGATAGAAATATCTATTTAATACGCCCGTTGCTTTGCAGTGTGCAGTTATAATTCTTTTTGTTTTTATAAGTTTATTTTATTTTTATTTTACAAAAAAACCAACAGCTTACTACAGTTATAACAGACATAAACAGATCAAACAATCTAAAACCAATTACAGGTTCTCACTACTAGCAACAGATTTTTTGAAACAATGTATGTATCCATATCGTTATTAACAATTAAGCTAGCTTAACTAAATAATAAGTTCGTAAGACATCACAATATAGATAACATTACAATTCAAGTAGATACAGTTACCATTATCCTAAAATTAGCAGTTAAAGAGCGAATCGGTCAACATTTTCCTAATCGAAGTAAACTTCTAGTTAAATATATCTAAATCCAGTTTTAAACAAATTGAATTTATTTGCTTACTCGCTCGGCACATAAATGAGTTCTGTCGATAGTTAGATTTATTGACAGGCACATGAATGGGAACACAACGTCGGCTAGACAGATATTTTGAACGAAATATTGGACAACATCTATGATATTATTAGTAACTTTTATAAGAAATAAAACATCAGCAATTTCCCGTCTAAGGTCCAAGGGAAGAAGATGGTGTTGGCGGCAGATGTCATTATAATTGGTTTTTTGTTAATTGCTGGTTAATACGGAAACACATGAACCGCACGAGTTTCTGTTGAATGCGTTCAATCCGTTTTACGTATATCATACACCACGGTATCCGAATTCGCGATGCACATTCTAATTCTATCTTACTTCTTACTTGGGCGCAATATAGTATTTTAAATATTTTTGCTTTATTAAAATCTTTGAAGTTACGAATTAGAAATCCAAGTGCCTGGTAGCCTTCAAAATGAGGGCATCAACGTGAGCACTGAAATTTAGTTTAGCGTCGTGAACAACTCCTAAATCACCAATCGTCGTGTGCCTGACTAGCTGTTGGCCCTTCAAAGAGTAATTATACGTTATTTTATGATTTTTGCGCGTAAATGACATCACAGTGCGTTTCAATGGATTCAAAGCTACATGATTAGAATCACATTATGATTCTGGTCTAAGCAGATCCATTTGGAGGCAGTGTGCCACATATTCGGTTGAAATTGACCTGAGTATTTTCATGTTGCCGGCGAAGCAAAGTATCTACGACGAGGAAAAGCACAGATTGATGTCATTCACAAATATATTAAATAATAAAGGGCGGAGTAAGGAGCCCTGGGGGATGCCACTAGGACCAATTTAGAGACACTACCATTTAGAGACGCAACTATTGATAGCTACTGCTTGGCTACGGTTGTCAATGTATGGTGCAAATCATCTTAGCAGGTCACCTCACACACCGATTTTCAGCAATTTCAACAACACCATTCAATGGTCTATCAAAGCCTTTGCTGTAATCCGTGTAAAAGTCGTCAACCTGGGCCCCAGCATTCGTGGCAGCTGTCATGAAGTCATTTAGTAAAACCAGGTGTGTTATTGTAGATGGGCCTGGTAAAAAGCCGTTGATGTACACCCAGAGAATTTCTTACTGCCGCAAAAAGCTGATCGTATACTAATATTTCAAACGCTTTGGCGATTATGCAAAATTTAGAAATATGGCGATAGTTGGTAACATCTATTCTATCCCCCTTATTATGAACCGGCGTGATAAATGCCCACTTCCATATCATTGGTACAGTGTGGGTTCTAAGAGAAGTATTGAATAAAGTAGAAAGCGGTTTAGCAATAGATTTAGCACTACGTAATAAGAATGCAGTAGTAATTTCGTCAGGGCCTGCTGATTTATGGGGATCAAGGTTTGAAAGCAATGCAACAACCTTATCACAATTAATGTAAATGGAGGAGATGTCACTGACACTTTTCGGGTAGTTCGTATTAACGATATCAAGGCTCCTACTATTTTAGAGGATAAAAAGTTCAACTGAAAAGAACTGGAAAAAATATTACAAATGGAATCCGTGGTGTTAGCAATATTATTCGCATACTCAATAATATTAAGTAAGGCAGACGAGTTGGACCTTGATTTCATATAGGACCAGAAATGTTTTGGATTTGAAATGATTGAGTTAACCACACAGGAAATATAACGGGAAGAACATGTAGACTGTAGTGTTTTAGTTAACCACACAGGAAATATAACGGGAAGAACATGTAGACTGTAGTGTTTTAGTTAACCACACAGGAAATGTAACGGGAAGAACATGTAGACTGTAGTGTTTTAGTTAACCACACAGGAAATATAACGGGAAGAACATGTAGACTGTAGTGTTGTAGCGGCTCTCTTAGAGGTCTGAGCGTACATAAATCAGTGAGATTATTATACTTATTAAATTTGTACAGGTACTTTTGTTTCTCTTTTAATAGTTATTTAATTAAAATAATGGAGTAAACCAAATGTGGTAAGAATTATGGTTAACATCTATTACTGGGACCAATTTCACTATAACATTTTTAATGTATTTGCTGATAATTCAGTTTCCCACGTAACGGCATTAATGTCTTTGTTAATTAATTCATAGTCACAGTTACGATATAAAAAGCGCCTACATTTCGATAGTTTAAGAGCCCTTGAGTGGCAATCGGTACGGATATTAACGTAGAGGGCCTTATGGTGGAGATCAAGCGGGACAAGGGGGTCTTGACACTCGTTTACCGTAATATCGCAGCCTCTACCCAATATAAGGTCAAGAATTTAAGCCCCGATTTTGGTACAAAGATATAATACGCAGACATGTAAGTTGGTAGCGGCACAATCATTATTGTGAACTAGGGAAACAGTCAACCATAAATCCTCTGCACTAGATTGAAAACCTTCACGCCACGAGACAGGTATATGCCGCCGAGCGGCAATGGGAACACCACCTCCTCGTGATTGTCCCGTACCGCTGTAGTTGAGGTCGCGCTTCCGCACCATGTACCTGTCATCAAAGAGCTCCTCGTTCAGAACCCCCTCCGTAAACCACGTCTCAGTCAAGATTATTAAGTCGTAGCTAAAAAGACATGAATTTCTATAAAAATATTCATGTCGATTCTCAGACCACGTACGTTCTGATAATATACACTTAACCTATCGAATTATATACCAGTGTCCAAGTACTGTTTTAAAAAACATCACATGGTAAATAAAATATTATAATATTATGAATAAATATTATAAATAAATAATCTTAAATTAATTGAAATTATAATAATATTATAAATAAATAATGAGAAAGCAGATTGTTCACATTAACTAAATGACAATTGAAGTAACATAGTCTATTATATAAAGGGGACAAAATCATATAACTATACGGTTCTCTGAAACTCATTAAAATAGGTCCAGTTGCTTCGGAGTTAGGCCCGGACACAGATTTTTTTACGCGCCCTGTGATTTATCACAATTTTTAATTTTATTTGTCTTTACAATAAAACTACTTTTACGGATTCCATCGCGGTTTATTTAATCGTTTAACTAGCCCGAGAAGCGAGTTAAATAATTAAATAAACCTCGATAGATTCTGTAAAAGTAATATTATTGTAATGCGTAACATTCGCGTAAAATTGCGCGTAAAAAACAAGTTCTTAAGCGATCAATTTATTATCTTATTTTTTTCTAAATTGAAATTTACATTTTCACTTCACGGAACCACAGAGTACACACGATAAAAATATAAATCCTTTTGTATTGCGCAAACTTTAATAAAGGTTGGTAAAGGCGTGTGTTATAATGCTTGAAATTCCCAAATGATAGTCTCACCTAGTCCTAACAAGGTATTCTGTTATTGCCCTCACGTACCCACCCTTGCGGTAACAAAGACTGTTATGATTACAAAACACATTACGCGCTGTGTCGGACACGTGTACCTCACGTAACTATAATTTACACTAAAAGGGTGATTTGGCCTTTTCTAAATATGAGCTTGTAGGATTGGAACAAGTGTGGCGTTAGAATTCGTCGCCATTGTTTTAAATATATGTGTAATAGAGTTTAATGTTCGTCGAGCGTAATATGTATGTATGTGTAATTGATACGCCAGTGACACAGTGACTGGTTACTTTGGTGAAATAAAATCCCACAACACCTCATACCTTGCATTAAGACGAACCGTTCAGGATATGGGAGACAATGTAGAAACCCACATACATAATATCCCGTAAAATAATTTACAAGAAGTAGACGTTGTCGTGTAAAAGTAGAATAAACATGACGTGTTTATGTAAGCCGAATAAATTTAAGCCACCTCACTACTCACTTTAGTAAGAGGTAGTGCCATGCATGGTGCATCCACCTATGCAACGCAATTGGGCCGGCACGACCGGGGAGATACCTCTCGCTCACATAATACCGCCTTCAAATGTATATATACATATAGGCGTATTACACGAGTCCTTACCCCGAAAATATATTGTATATGAAAACTGTGATTCAGTTGATATGCCATATACACTTTCATAATTGTTGTCTGCGCGTTTTGCTAAGTTTTCATTAGGCCACACCTTGTAAACTCCTCCCTGATTCGACTAAAATAATGATGTCTAGGTGTAAAATGCAAAATTAACAAAAATAAATAACTTTTTCGTGGATAGTGCCATGTCGTAGTTTTTTGTCATTAAATTTAGAACGCTTAAAAGAAAAAAGTAAAGAAAAAGTTCAAGAACATTCGTTTTTTTTAACATTGTGTGAATAATGTTATTCTACGATTGTGAGTATTAAAATACGTCCAGTGGAATGTTTTATGATAATTTCGGGCCAAGTTCTGCGAAAGCTTAAATCTGAAATGGGATTCGGTGATGTATTGACCAACTTTGTTAGTTGTGCGAGTGAATTCATAAATGGACAAAGACCCTTTAAGGAAAAGTTTGGCGGCTCGCGGTTTACGTGATTTCGACGTTATAGTAAAAATAGTTTGGAAAGTCTATACCGCCGTAAAGTGATATCTTGAGTGCCGCGTTTCGTGCGGTTTTGTGAGTAGCCGGTGACCCGCAATGGCGTAGTGATTATGCGGATGTTCATGGGCGTCGGTAGTCGTAGTATTTTTTTATTATGTCTAATGTGTGAGTCAGTGAATAATTTTATAAATTACGCTTGAGTTGAATTCGAAACATGAAATAAACTTAAAAAAAAACTATTGGCTTATTTTGTAACTCGGGTGTAATTTTGTGTCAGTAATGATTTGGCTCGGTGTGTTCATGTTATGCTATTAACTGTTATTATAAAGTCAGAAAAAATGGGTACGCGGTTCGAGTTCACTCCATAATAAAGAATGAGTTTTGGTATGTTACCTCCTTCTCTCCTCTGATGGGCCACTGAAAACTCACAAACTGTACGAAACGCGACATAAATGCTGCCGCTTCAGGGGTGTTTTATATTAGCGAGAGGTATCTACCGGGTCGTGCCGGCCCAATTAAACTGCATTGTAGTGTGGCACTGCCTTTTAAATAAAACTTGGCTTACTGCTTAAGAAATAACGTAAACGTTTGCGTTTCATGCGAGCAAAAACGCAAGGCACATCTTGTCTATCATTTGTAACAGACAAATGATGATTATGGCAATAACAAAACAATTCTCGGTCTATTTCCGTGTGGCTTAACAAGTGGCCAAAGAAAATAAATAAATTGAAGTATTTCTGGTTGATAGGGCACATTAATCATTACTTCGTTTCATCAATGTCAAATGGGAGCCTCACGGGATAATTAGAGGGTTTGTATGGGATTATGAGTTCATATCCGAGCAACCGAACAATGCTACATAATGAACCGCGACTCCCATGAATTTGCTATGGGTTTGTTTTGCTTGTGGAATGGCGTCTTAACCGGGCTGACACGACTGGAGAAGTGCTCTAGCTTGTGTTATTGACGCGAAGGTTCTGCTATAGCGGTTTCGTGACAGTCCAGACCAGTCCGAAACGAGGATGTACGACAGGATGGTGATTTGCTGACACAGGTCGGGTGAAGTCATGGGTGTTGAATATGTATTTCTGTGCTGAAACTCTTAAATATACAACATTTAATTATTACGACTATTTAACAGATTCTATCCCGTTTCTTAAGATTTATTGTGTGGAATGAGTTGGAATCTTCGTAATTAACTAATGTATCAAAATACGACATTTTTTAAATGTATAAAAAGAGTTAAATAAATATATTTCCGTTGTACAGTTCCTGTAGCAATAGCCCTTACGGTATTTAACACGCGGCTAGGTTAAGGTGGTGTGACAAGTCCACAGATTATTATTATTATATTATACAAAACCACGAAGATGATATTGATATTTATATAATATTCCAATTTTAAATTGTATAAAAATCTGTAAAGTAATTTTGTAGTTTCCACGTGACACTGAACAAACACAAATCACATACAATGTGTCCTTCATATTGATCTAGTCTAATTCCATTTCCATGACACCGTTTTAACTTTTTTTTTTCACTAGTCAATCAACAAAGTTGATGCGTAAACATACGCTATTTTTCTATGATATTCTAGAATAAAAAATCCATGTTCGACACCAGTAAGCTTCAAAACAAATAATGTATAAAAATATTCGAATTATGTTCTAATATGTTCTATATTTCAACCTGATATGTTATGGAAGTATTTTTTTCATATTTCTGAACCTATATTATAGAAAAAACGATTCTATATCTAAATACGATATAATATATTTTTATTTGAAAAATATTCGTTGCGCAAAGCATTCAGATTTCTGCATCCTTGTAAATTCAATATCGTGTGATCAAATATTGTTTGACTCAGCAGACTTAGATCTGGAGCCCTCGGGGTTCACGGAGTATTAAACATTAATCGGTTTTCAGATATGTGTTACTAACAATCCACCCCGGCTTCGCCTGAGAATAAAATAAGCCAAATTATACACTAAACACAGACCAATAACTGTTGATAATGATGCTGATGATGGTGGTCCGTAAAAGTAGTATTTAATCACTTATCTGACTTCTTATGGCAAAGTTTGAGAAATATTTTTGTATAAAACATGCCAATGTTGTAGTTTATGTACCACATGAGCTCCTACATAGGCTATAGAGAAACTACTTATACAGTTCAATGTAGATTTTGCTGAACCACGGAGTCACGGATACTAGCTGGTAATATAATATTTATAAATGTTGAGTTCATATATCTGTTTCTCTAGAATGTGTAGTTTAATCGCGGCAATACCCGTCTTCAAGCCTTCGATTGCAACCGAACATTTTTCTTTCGTGTGTTTTCTCCGATCCGGTACGACTCGGGGACTTAGTTCCATAAAAGACTGTACGTACGAGGCATTTGGTGACTACCTACATCTATATAGGCCTTAGAGCACGTGTGTCATTGCGTAGTAAGTACGAGGCATTTGGTGACTACCTACATCTATATAGGCCTTAGAGCACGTGTGTCATTGCGTAGTAAGTACGAGGCATTTGGTGACTACCTACATCTATATAGGCCTTAGAGCAAGTGTGTCATTGCGTAATAAGGCTGGCAGCAGAACGAACTCGGGGCTCAGGAAGTATTGCACTCCCAGCATGCTAGGCTACCCGAGTCGTTCTGCTAGTATCGAGTATCGACTAAAAGTGCTGTGCGTTTTGTACTTGTCCGCCTTATTGAGGGGCGAGATGAGGGCAGCGCATCTGCCTGACTTATAGTTAGATTAAGGCGGCACAACCGGGGAGGAACTTCTTGGATACCGCAGAAAAATGTTAGTTACGCTCAAACTTTACATACGGCGTGCAAGTTTCCGATGGCATATGCTGGGGGAAAGAGGAAGGATGGCAGCGCAAATCCATTACCTCTGTGTGGATGTTTATACACTTCAGCTATGAAAACCATCTATGTAGATGCTAGCCATCCACGCGGATTTAGGAATGTTAATAGGGAGCGAAAAATTTATAAATCTTTTTGGTCCGGCCCGAAACTTGAACCCTCATGATTCAATGGTTGAACTGGCTTACTACTAGACCACAAGGCTGTCTCATATTACTGAATAGGCAAGGAACAGATAGAAGGTGCCTATGATTATGACTAGAATTCTTTGAATTAATTTTCATCCAGGGCCGTGTCAAGTAGTAATTTCATCCGTTGTAATTGTTAGATTCAATTTGACAATTATCTCGTACTCATCGAACTGCACCAACTAAACGTTATCCGATACATTAGCCGACCGCCCAGTTAAAGCTAACTTTTCCTAATACAATTAACCCCGTGCGGGTTTGAACTAATTGTCTTTGTTAGTTTCTAACCTGAAGCCCGAGGGAGGGTATATGTAGGAATATGTAAGTGTGCCTACGTAATGTCAGGTCACTTCACGGACATGTAAATGTAAAGTGTGCTGTCACTTCTCGTCGTGATATTATGGGCGGCGCACTGGCGACACTCTCATTATGGTTTTGCTGCCAACTCATAGAGAGCATAGCTGCATATAGTAATATCGTTCATGATATTATCAATAAATCATATTATTATATAGAAATGCAAAACTATTCACCAAATTAACTGATTACCGTATCGATAAAGTAATAAATATGAATCCTATTTAGCTGTTACAATTATATTTAACGGTATCGGCAGTAATCATCAGCTAAGGCTACAACAATGTCCTTCTAACCGAACCTCGTATACGGTGGGCATCTCACAGGCTGACTGTTAAGGTATTTTCATCACTCAGAGGCGCAAAAAATAAAAAAAATGTGCAACCTAACTTCTAAGAAAACGCAAACGTAACGTAGTCCCCCTGTGATGAGCGTTGGCGGCGTTTCACAGCCGACGACGCGTCAACCAGAGTTATCAATGATTCATTGCTAATAGTATATCCACGCATTTAGTAATTTATAGAATATTTGGGTAAAAAGGTACTCATAAAACTACTTTTAATGCATAATTTTATTGAATACCTTACTGCTGTGACGAAAAAGACTCAACAGTCGGCCTTCATAGAGACCGTCAGGCGCTGGTCTAACTAGTGGAATACTACAATCTTCCGGGCGCCAGACTGTTATAAAAAATTTAAAAATGTTAAAACGCATTTTTGGTTGGATCTGGCTTGAAATTAGGACCTAATTGCCCCCCATCCTATCAAGAAAACACTGCTGTCAATTTTCGGGGGAGTGTAACCAGAAAGAGCTTGCTCGTTCATCGATTTTCCGCAAAAGCCCAAGCTTCCATGTCATATCCATATACACATGTCTCTATCCTGGGAGCCAGGTACCTCGATCCCGCTGACCCGAATTGAAAACTCATTACATGACCAAAAATTAATTAACAATTATTTTGTGTTGCAAAGCAATTATTTCCACAGTTTCCGTCTGTGTTTATTTTTACGTTAATTACACAAATCTTCTCAACTGAGCTCGTCGTTTGCACAACATAAAGTGTTAAATCACAAAAATGCCCTAGTTTTAGTCTACTAAAACGCTTAACGTGTACGAAGTCGCGGCATGTTAGGAATAACATGAATTGCTGCTGTTATAATGGTCTCTTAGCAGAGTTTTCGCCACGGTCATCTCCACACAGAGACCATCTAGTAAGCTCATACAGCTGTGATCGTAGACAAAAGTGAACTCTATACCGATTCCTTCCACGAATTTCGATGGTGTGCTAGTCCGACCTGTACGGAGAGAAATCAGGCACAATGCCTATGGGTCAACCGAAACTTAACTAACCGCTGAAGCAACATTCAACTGACCTGTATTTGAAAAAAAAAAAAAAAACTGGACCGCAAGACAGTTCCTACGTAATATAGCTATGTGAATAACTTTGAAACCCTCAATCCTAAGTTAAGTTTGTGGTACGGTTCCCTTAATAAGGTATAACATTTGATTTAGTATCCTTAGTCGCAAAGATGCTCTATACATTTTTTGAACTAACGAAAACGACGAAATTCAGTAATTTGATACGAAAGTTCCCTTAAATAACATAAAACCAGAAGCTTTAGCGAGCTTAAATTCCCAAAGTTTATATCCGAATATTATACAAGCATAAAGTCATAATGCATGGCTAGGAAAATCAAAATATTATATTAGAAGATTTACTGAAACTATTTTGATCCTCAGTTACTTTATTAGTACAACGATTTTCTATGAAAATTAAAAAAAATTGTGCATGAAATACAGATGCCGAAATTCAGTTGAAAGATATACCTAGATACCCTAGTATTCAATTTAGACATTAAACGGGTAAAAATGAAACATATTATAAATAATTAAAATGGAAGAAACACTTGTTAATCACGTCTTCAATTAATATTAACTTCTAGTCCGCGAGTGAAACTTCATATTTCGAAACATATAAAACCTCTTTAAAAGAAAGTTTAAAGGTCAAATAGCTTGTGAACTAATTCTATGTTGACAGCTGTTTGCCGATAACAATTTACTTTCAATTTTACTATGTGCACCTCATGTGTCACATAAGTACTGGGACAAAAATCAGTTACGCTATTAATATATAAGTTAATAACAAAATTTAATAAGTACATAAGATTTTTAATGCATACAGCCATTCCTCACACTTATAAATCTCGAGATAAAATGCCTAATAAAAGGTAGATTAATGCGAGTAGCTTTCAATGATAAATTTATTTTTCGCTACCTGCGTTTAATGGAACAAGATTCCCAGAAAGGCGCACTGTAATTGATATAAAAATTATATACAATTTTACTTTGAAGAAGCAAATGATACTAGTTGTAGAGGCAGGCAAAATGTTATAGGTTAGTATGGAGATTTTGATAATGTGACCAATGAAAAGGTGTGAAAAAATATCAAAATTCATCCTTTTATCGCAGCTGCAGTAAGACAAATAGCGTTAGAAGTTGTTCTGTCATAAGTTCAATTTGTTGTGGAGTTTTTCCTATGGCCAAAATTAAAATGTATTCACAATATTGTAAATCGATACATTTTAGAAAATGTTGTATGTGCGTAAGAATATAAATGAATTTAGCATGATAAGTGATAATCACAATAGAAATACTTGGCACAGTAGGCCGTTCCTTTCAGGGGAAATGTTCATGCCTTTAAAATAGCATACGTCTAAAAACTATCAATTAATAAACTCAATAAAGTTGTTAAGGAACGCTTATGTGGTAAAGAATATTATAAGGTTAGTACCTGAGTTTATGGAGATACCACACCTTGGGAGTAAGACGCTCTTCTCAGGCTATTCCGGTGACATTTTATTGTCAACTGTTTAAGTATATAGACGTAATTGTAATTATTTATTATTGTACTGTATTTGTTATCATTGAGTAAATTGAGATTGTTGATGATAGACCCGCTCGGTTTGTTCCGAGCGTTCTTCTTCGGGTCAGGGTTGAACCGGTGGTAGATTTTTTTTACTGACGTTCGAAAAATATTTTCTATCATTCTATTTTGAATGAAAACATTTTCATTTTCATTTCATTTCATGTGATAAGTTATTGCTATATTTTGTCCGTAATAAATTTTTTTGTGGTAATAAAATTAAACTATACACACCATGCTCCGAAGGTGTTAATTGTCAAACACAATGATTTGACTTTTAATTCTTATTTACTTTTTAATTGGGATAGTATTTCAATTTATGGGATCTAGCTATATTATACCCGAAAAGTACCCGTTTCAGTCTCCAGTTTGCGTGACAGTCTGTATCTGGATGCACGATCCCCGTTGCTGCAACACAACGGTAGGATTTTATTAAAATTATTTTAGTAAGAGGTAGTGTCATGCCGCAATGCAGCGGAATCAGGCACGGCCGTAAAGTGTGAGCGGATTGCGAGTAGCCGGAGGCCCAGGGGGAGGGAGGTAAAAGGAAGGGCAACGCATCGTCATAGTAATCATGCTAGTGTTCATGTTGTAAAAGGGCTCCAATGCTCGTTTGTCCCCTATGTTATAAACAAAAATTAAACCTCATTGTATTATGCACATATTAAATAGTTTTCGAATATCATAATAATAGGTCGATAAAGCATCAATATAAAGATAAAATTTGAAGAAAACAAATTGTGTGGCTGTATGTGTGTTTGTACACGTTGATCTCCGATATTAATGGATGGATTTGTAATTAATAATCTAATTGAAATGCTTAGTAAAAAAAATCTGCATGCACTAAAAAGTATGACGTTATTTATAGTAACGTTCCGAGTCATCGTCATTTTTCGAATGAGTGGAGCCTGCGAGGGAGAAGGCCTAATTGTTCCTTTCATTCCAATCGAAATGTGCGTTCACAGATTGATTAAGAAACTCTCTCTTTCTTTCTCTTTCTCTCTCTCTTCCGCCGGCTTTAGTCCACTTCTAGACAGACAATTAAAGAACTATTATTAGGTACATATTTATGGTCCATAAACCTACTTATTGCAACCATTTTCTTAACCCTTCTATGTCTCACATTATGTAATAAGCAAGTGTCATTTGTCCGCCACATCGCAACTAGGACGCAATGAGTGAGAATGTCTCATACAAAGTGAGGGTAGATAAAAAAGGAATTATGTATCAGGTCGGGGAGGGCTCGGGGGAAATCAGGGGAATACCCACAGCTGATCGCGTGATTTAAGAGCGCCTGATGCCGAGCAGCGAACAATGATGGCTCATCCGGTAACGAGGTTTTATCATCGTTCATCATCTATACATTTGCGATTCTTTTATAACATAAAGGGGACAAACGAGCAGTCGGAGCTTTTTCATGACTATCGACACCCATAGATTCTTCAGGAAAGGAGCATATCTAAAGAAAATACCTGAAAAGCCGGCAACACGCCTGCAAGACGCCTCGTCTTGAAATTGTCTATGGGCGGCGGTAGTCACTATCCATCTGCTCGTTTGCACCCTATCTCGTAAAAAAAGAGATATCCACCAAGTTATTATGCAGATGTGTTGTCATCCCTTCTACGTCTCTTCTAACGGGCCTCCGGAAACTCACAATTGGGACGAAACACGACAGCTGTCATGTTACGACGATATGGTGTGAGCGAGAGGTACAAGAAAAAAATTACCAATTTTTTTTTTAAAAACAAGAACCCAACTGAGTAAGATATATCCTAATGTGTCCAATTCACTCGCGATACAAGTAGAAATCTAAATAAGCTCTTGTTACGTCTACATCCGTCCAGTCATTTGGGCTGTAGGGCCGTATATTGTCGTAAGAGAAAAGCGTTGCCCATACGGATTGTGAGTAGCCGGTGGCCCATTGCGGGGGGGACGGACGGAAGGCAACGAATCGACATAGTAACTATGTGAATGTTCGTGGGCGTCGGTATTCGTAAAAAAATTCTGATTCGTCCGGCCCTCGTTTACTTCCCCAATTCTATAAGATAAATAATATATTATGACGCAGTCGGATCCTGCATCATAACCTCTTTCACTTCGTCCTGGCCTAACACCTCTTCTTTATTAGATCTGCATAGTGGTAAGCATGTTGAACCTCTGTTGCGAGGTCCTGGGTTCAGTACCGGGTCGGACATTTATGTTATTGAGACTTTTCAATTTTTAATAACAGTCTGAAGTAGGAAGTTGGCGGTACTTCACTCTCGCGCCTCAGAGAGCAAGCTAAGCAGTTGGTCCCTCGCCTGATTTCTCTCTAATCATGTCGAACTGCCGTCCCATCGGAATAGGATAATGAGGGAACAGACAGACTAACCCATCATTACAAATAAAATATCATGATATATATCTAGAAAACGTTGACGCAACTAAATTTTTGGGGTTGATTGTTGATTGCTAACTAAGCTGGAAACAGCATGTTAATGATTTGTGTAAAAAATAAGTAGATGTGCGTTTGCTCTCGCGAGGATTGTACCGATCTTGGACATCGATGCTATAATTACGGCTTACCATGGTATGGTTGCCTCACTCCCATGATATGGAATCATATTTTGGAGAAACTCGACGGATAATGGAGTCGTCTTCAAAATGCAAAAACGTCGTAAACGGTCGATGTTCAGGTTACGGACTACTGAAAGTTTCAATCAAATAATTATTGAGTACAAAATTATATCACTTCCGTCTCTATACATATATGAATGAATGAAGAATTATTAGTCGATAAAAAAAATCCTGTAGTGTTTCTGATTTTTTTAATGCCAGCTTACTTTAGAATCTCTCACTTTTGTTGCTTAATTAATTATTTTTATATAATTTGACATAAAATATATCTTTTTTTGTGATTCAAATTAATTAAATAATTTTATTACTTCTATGGCTGACAAGGATCTTTAAAATTGACATAGATAATAAGATTTTATAATAAATATTTGCATGCTATTAATTATAATGGCGAACTGCGACGATATTGTATAAAAATCCAACAACTTCTGTCCTCACATTTCTGGCAAATAAAGTTACTTATTAGTTATTACTTACTATAATATGACCTGCGCAGTTGACTAGTCTCCATAGAGATGGGCGTCGTGCCCGTAACTCAGCTGGGACGCTATTATTATTATTATTAGTATTATTATTATCAGATGATACCGTGGCCCGCTACCTAATCTAGGGGATTTGAAGATGACGACAGCTTTTCACAGATGTACCTCTGTAACCGAAGAGGGAAACCATGCCCAATCCTAGATAATGTCGAATTAGAACTACTCGAATCCAGACGCGGATTCGCGGATCACGATGTTTACAAGCACCCTAATAGCACTCAGCTAATGTACCAAAGTTAGAGAAACTCATTGATACATGGTGCGATCGAACCTGAACCATTCGAGTGGAAATCCGAAGCGCTAACCACTTTACCATCAAGGCGCTTAGCTTCTATTAAAATTAATTTTATTCAAAAGAAGTTCACCTTGGTTAGATCCTGGTGATATTATTTCATTAATAAATTGTTGGATTCAAATTCAGTTGGCATTAATCGTCTAAACTTAAATAAATATCTTAATTAAATCTGTGGTATCTGTCTATTCTCGTGGGATACAGACGTGAGCACGTTAGTATGTGTCTGATTATGTCTAATAATATCTATCTGTTTGAGATATTTGTGATTTCCTTAAGTGAATTTCCCTTAGGATATGATCAATTTTCTTTCACAAATATCACTGAAATTTGATCACGACTGAGAGTATGGAGTAAACATTAAAAAACATTTAGAGGTACTTTTCTTAGAGAAGAACTCAGAAATCATTTACGATCAACAATGAAATATATTTATTGATGATTAAATCTTCGTTCCCTGTTATGAATTTACTAGATATTCCATGCGGTTTCTACCGCGTAAAATTAATCTCTCTCGGTGGGACCCATTCATTTTTGCCATATAAAAATTTCCTAAGAGGTAGTGCTATGCTACATTCTAGCCTTATTGGGCCGTTATGACCGAGGATGTACATTGCGCACACGATGTCGTTTTAAAGGCTTACCTAGGCCATCGCGTTTCTTGTAGTTTGTTTATAGCGGTGGTCCATTGGGGAAATGCACATGCCGATGTCAATGGGTTCGGTGTCGATAGTTGAATGGCTCCAAATGCCCATATATTGTCCTATGCTATAAAAACATAAAGCTTTAGCTCACTTTATTTCTTTGAAAATAAAACTGCCCATCGAGTATTTTAAATAATTGTTCTTTTTGTTTGTCAGTCCGAATTCGTAACGAAGTCATAAGTCAGAGGAATAAAGTATGCGATATCACGCGACAAATAAGCTCGCTGAAGTTGCAATGGACTGGTCACACACTATGAAGGACAGATGGCAGATGGTAACACAGTCTCCACTCCAGAAACTTACTGTTTCTGGAGTGGAGACTGTGTTTAGGAAAACGAAGTGTTGGTCGACCGTTCACCATGTGGGAGGACGATCTCCATAGCAGTAGCCAATCCGAGAGGGATGCGAGCAGCAGGAGATCGGTCGCCGTACATTGAAAAATG
Organism: Eumaeus atala; assembly: GCA_017140195.1. Taxonomy (NCBI): domain Eukaryota; kingdom Metazoa; phylum Arthropoda; class Insecta; order Lepidoptera; family Lycaenidae; genus Eumaeus; species Eumaeus atala. Next base: position 303,199 of record JAFELO010000562.1, on the reverse strand, counting down.
CGTGCGTCCAGCAGTGGACCGATGGGGGCTGATGATGTTGTTGATGGTGATATTTTAAGGAAATCTTTTGTTGAGAATATAAAAGTAATAGAAAAATTTACTTCTTCCAACTCAAAGAGACACCTCCATCATTGGGAATATCCATGTAACATGACAAAAGCTCTGCCGGAGCCATATCGAGAGCCAATCATTATGTGCATGTCTTTTGAGGGCGTGTGTCTGAGGTGCGGTCGGCTATGTGTTTTGGCCGAATGCCAAAGTCGCAGTAGGATTGAACGAGTCCATTTGGCTAGATATTGGTTTCCAGTACGTGATTAAGTCGTCCATCAGTTATCGATTAAGGAATGAAACTGACTGACTGCTGTAAAATATTCCATATATATGTAATTGGAAATTCTATATCCAGCTTTTTAGATCTAAATACAATCTGTCAATTGGCGGTCAATTCAAAATAAAAATAAATTCCATTTGTAAGCTGTACCATTTTAACTTCTAACGCAAAGTCATTAGTTTCTAGATAGTTCTGTTTTTGTAAAATTGTGGTAGTTCCCCATCAACACGCGAATATGCAGATGCGTTGCCTTTCTTCACTTAATCCCATCCAACGGGGCGCCGGCTACTCACAAACCACTGAAAACAGTATCTAGAAGTAAAAAAAGCTAGTACATGTGACTCGAATATCCTTCGAACAAACATGATTAGGATATGAACGGCTACGCACAGCGACATGAGCGCGGTCAAGTAACACTAGTGCGTGGTTATCGCAAAAGTTATACACGATTTTACTACACATATTTGTTTCATAGACAAGAACCTCGCTTTTAAATTAACCATAATGATGATAAATAGTTTCATGCTGGAGACCATAAATATTTTTTCATATGTCGTAAAACTTACTGGCCCATTTGCCATCGGTTCTACCGAGTGTGGTTCTGGAGTGGGGGCCGTGTTTAGGAAAACGAGGTGTTGGTCGACCGCTCACTAGGTGAAGACGATCTCCGTGCAGTAGCCGGTCCGGGGTAAATGCGAGAGATCGATCGTCTTGGCGTTCACTGAAAGAGGCCTGCGTCCAGCAGTGGACCGATAAGGGCTGATAATGATGATGATGATGGTGACGTAGCAAACAATGGAACGCGTAATATGTTGTGCCATTGTTGTATGGCAACCACATTGGACCTGCACAACCAAGAAGATACCTGTTGCTCAGTTGCACAAAATAACCACAGTATAATCATCCGTTTAAAAGTCTTGACTTTCAGCAATACCATCGTTTGGACGTGTGCTATGGCCTGTCAGGCGGTTTGTATCTAGCAACGGCCGTATTGATGTTCAATGAAAGCATTTGTTCAGTAATAGACAATGATGAATAAGAAAATTAATTATCAAAGTCGGAAAATAAATATTTTCCCATTAAAAATGCATTTATATCGCCCCAAATCCTTTTTCATCCCAACGCTTTGTCAATAAATATATCAGAAAATATTTTCGCTGACAAATCCTAAAAGATCTTGGTCATTTTATTGAGAAAGAGGGTAAGCCAACACGGGAGATTGTTCGCCGCGGGCGGTATGCGCGTTCCTTTCAAATTCCGCGAACATTCTACGAGACGCCACAAATCGTAATTGTGTATCAGAATATGGCGCGGAAATTAAAAAGGAACCAGTTTTTTGATCAACAGCATCACATACAACCTTAAATTTGTGTCAATGCGTGTGATGATGAAAAGCATTAGTCAACGAATAATTCTTTTTTAGTAAGTGTTTTTTTTATAAGTTTGGCCACCCTGCCCACTAACCACCATAGTGTTCACCAATTAACCCTAAATTTACATTAAATTTATTTATTGAATTTATCGATATAATGTAAAAAGGATTTCTAATGTATCCACATACATAGTATATATTATATTGAAATTCTAACTTGTCGTAATGTGTTATGGAGAGATCTCCATATCTGGACCTATCACTTCTATCTAGAAGTAATTGGCCCTATTGGTCTTTAGCTGTTCTCGAGCACAAGAATGTATCGACCATACGGCTGGTGTTACTAGTGATGTAATACAACTACTTCTACACTTCTGATAAAGAAATTACAGGTCGCAAGAATTTAGTATGAGGTAGCTTCGCAGCGCAATTGACCAGGCAAGTCCGGCGAGGTACCTCTCGCTCTCGTGATACTGGCGCCAAGTGACATCCTCGGTGACGCGTTTCGTGCTGTTCGTAAGTAGCTGGTGACCCATTGGGGAGCAACGCAATTACATATTAATCATGTGGATATTCATGGGCGTCGAATCGCCGATTTCACGTGTACCTATACTATAAAAAGGTCAGCTTTAGCTTTAATCTCGATTACGGTACCCTGTGAATATTTTGTTTTGAATGGTTGAATCATCTTCTTTGCCGTCCAAGATAAACCTGGAATATAAAATATGACCCGAGGTTTTTCACACATTCTGCTCCTAAGTATTCTTAGTGGTATATAGCCAATGACCTTCTTTGGTAAATAGATTACCTAACACAGAAAGAATTTTGCAAATCGGACCAGTAGCGCCTGAGAATTTTACGTTCAACAACACAAAGCCTTCAGCTTTTGTCATCATCATTATCAGCAGTTATCGGTCCACTGCTGGACATAGGCCTCACTCAATGAACGCCAAGACGACCGATCTCCTGCTTCTCGCATCCATCCTGGACCGGCTCCTGCACGGAGATCGTCTTCCCACCTGATGAACGGTCGACCAACACTTCGTTTTCCTAGACGCGGCCTCCACTCCAGAACCATACCGGCCCATATGCCATCTGTTCTCCTGAGTGTGTGACCAGCCCGTTGCCACATCAGCGAGCTCATTCGTCGCGTGATATTGGATACTTTAAATCTCTGCTTTATGGCTTCGTGACGAACTCTGTCCTACAGAGAAACACCCAACATAGCACGTTCAATATCCTTTCTGATTTATATTGTGATATACGTTATGAAATCAAATCAGTCAATGAATATTATCATACCTTACAAAGAAAATAAAATAACGCTTTTAGTAGTCAATGTTCTAAATTAAAATGTTTAAAATTAGAATTCCGGTAAGGGCGCCAAATGAAACAATCACGTCAAATATGATATCTCCCGTCCAACACGGCGACCGTCCAGTTAGCCTAACGAATTATACAGTGAAATTAATTAATTTAAACAAGGCCTATTCCGTTAATTTACAATCCCACTGTTTACTGTTTGTTTTAATTTGCAAGCCAATAAGGGTTTTGTTATTATATTTGTACCAAATTATTGATGCCAAGGAGTAAGTATATTTTCTAAGTCTCCTAAGTAATTATTAAACTCTTTCGTGACACAAAATTACTGGCTTTTCCCATGTCATGCAAATCCGACACAACTTATCTATACATATTATTTTTTACTTCCTTGTCGTCATATTTCGGCGCGTTAAGGAAAAATGAAGAGAGAAAATTTTAACGAGGCGCGCGCACACCGTAACGAAAAATCTACACCCTGAAAGTTGTTCTCTTGTTACGCCAAAGAAGTATAAATTCTAAGGCGAGACACACACAATTTTTATATTTAAATATTTTTCTAAAATAAAGAAACTTTTATTACTATTATTGTATAAAAAACAAAGTTCCCATAAATTGTCAGACTATGTGATCTATGTTATCAAGAAATACTGGACGAATTTTCATGCGATTTTCATCCATATAGAGAGAACTTTCCAACAACGGTTAAAGTGTATAATTACCTTTCCATCACGGGCAAAGCCTGGGGGATCGACAGTTTTACATAATATGTTTAGAAAAAACAATAGGCAAGTTCCTTTTTTTATAGAATAGGGGGGGGGCAAACGATTAATCTGAGCCTTTCTACGACTACCGACGCTCATGAACATCCGAACATCCACATAATTGCTAATGCGTTGCCCTCATTCACTCCCCCCCTCCCCGATGGTTCACCGGCTACTCACAAACCGCACGAAACGCGACACTGAAGATATCAGTTTACGGCGGTATTATGTGAGCGAGAGGTACCTCTCCGGTCGTGTCGGCGCGACTCCGTTGCATTAGGGATGTCGTGTCGTGCACTATGCATGGCACTATCTTTTTTTCTTGACGCGGGGAAACGCATTTACGCGCCTTCACCGGCCCTGGGTAGTATCCAGTGGTGTGTGGGACTCGCGGCACATGATAGTGCCGAATACCCACAAGAACCACCGCGAGTGCCATCAGTACCGCCCTTGGCGAGGTACCCCGAAACAACAATCATCAGGGCACCTCGACGACTAGCCAGCCACGACAAGGCTTGAACATGGCGGGTATGCATGGCACTACCTCCTCCTATTACTTAGTCTGCTAAGGGGACATAGTAAATATCATATACCCAACATCACATGACAACAGTGTCAGCACATAATGTTCACTTCTACATTATCTACATTATCGCTAGTCGCGCATCTGCCCACACAGGTTCTATATAAGAACAGGTGACATTTCAATTCACCCCCGGTGCAGTAAAGGTCGTACATCAAATGGGTTCGCAATACGAGTCCGGAGTGAAAAAGTTTGGATCGAAGCTTAATCAATTATGTATTGTTCAATGCACAAAAAGCCTTTTTTTTGTAAGTGAACAAACACACAATATTTAATACGAATGGATTCGCTGGCGTTAATGGTCGTTTCATTGTTACGAGGCGAAGCCACGCCAAAAAATTATGTAGTGAAATGAAAAACCCGCGAAAAAAAAATTAACATCCATTATTATTTTAATATCGTGTAACATTGCGAATATTAATACGAACATGTACCACTATACACTGCATAAGTATATGAATGCGGATTCATTCGCGTCAACTTTTTATTTTACAACAAATTTTTGGGGTTCCATAGCCACACGGCTAACAAAGGTTTCCTTGTAGTTTCGTCATATCCGTCTGCCCATTCGTATGGCTATCATTACATCACATACGTTTCACTCGGTGATTACAGATGAAATATGTCTGCAATTTGGTGAGTAGGCATATTTTATAACCGCTACAAAATAATGTAGTATTGGTTAAGTAAGTATTTTTTACATCTCAATTTAAAAGTGCTTACTGATTTCAGAGTCTGCATAGGCAGCGGCAGGTCTTTTTAACACTTAGTGGCAGCATGACTGAAAAAACACCGAAATGCTGCTGTATGATATATTTGTATAAGAAGTAGGTGCGCGGATCCCCTGGTAGTGAAATGAATCCGCTTACCCCTAGCCCATTGTAGTTTACTATACAGGTACGATGGACGTTCGTACTTAATAATCCCAAATAATAGCGTGGCAAGATGGAGATGTGGACGTCGCTCCATATTGCGGAGTTATGCATTGTTTAAATAGGGCGTGACGTGAGCGCGAGGAAGGACGGTGGAACAGTAACGAGCGCACGCATTCGGCACCCGCTGCAATAGATTTTTATTATGGTTGAATAGCAGAGCCCTATCACTGTATCGGCATAATTTAATTTAGATAGAACAAGCGATTAACACAATTGAAAACGGAGGTCCGTGCTTATAAAGTTTATTATTTTGTATGGAACTTTAAGTTGATAGAAACAGTCACTTACAGTTTTCATCACGTGAATCTCAAATCGCAGGCTCGAGCCTATGTAACCCTCCCTATGAGGTGATACTTTATAGTTCTGTCCCACTCTATTAACTCGAATTTTAGTACCCATGAACATATATTTTGTTCCAGTCTATTAATTCGGATTTTAGTACCCATGAGCATATATTTTGTTTTACTTGAGTTTAAGACCAGGCCATTATCTACAGACCATTCAGATATACGTGTTAAATCGTGGTTAAGTTTACATATGGCTTCCGACGTGTTGTTGAGACTGATGGATACGTATATCTGGATGTCATCAGCATAGATATGGTAGCGACAGTGCTGTATCAGTTGTATAACGAAAAAATTGTTGGCTCCAATACAGAGCCCTGCGGAACTCCCCTAGTCACGGGCAGGGCATTAGATCGAGTCACAGTGCCATCATCGTCAGTTAGCTCTACAATTTGTGAGCGCTTGCTTAAATAACTATCAAACCAAGACACTACACCGTCACTAAATCCATAGTATTTCATTTTATGTAGTAGCAACGGTATATTTATGGGGTCAAAGGCGCGCGAATAATCGAGAAACACAAGGGCAGTAACTTGTCCCTCATCTTGAGCACATAAGATGTTGTCAACGACATCAATCAAAGCTGTTTTCGTGCTATGATGCTTACGAAACGCCGACTGCATGACTGATAAAAGACGATAGTCTTCTAAGTATGCATTTAATTGCTCGCAAACCACCCTCACTAGTATTTTATACAAACCGGCCGGAGGTCTTTTAATTCAGTAACATTTTCTTTCTTTGGCATGGGCTTCACAATTGCCGTCCGCCAATATTCCGGGAAGGTGCCACTAACAATAGACTTATTAATAATATCGGTGTTGGCACCTTGGCATGCAGAAGACTGGCATGCTGAATGCAACATGTCCAGGCTTATACTCTCAATATCTACTGCGTTCAATAGCAGTGAATTAAGTATTTCTATACGTCTGTGGAACTTACCGTACTTAGAAAGAAAGTATGTGTTCCGTAGTTTTGGCCCCAAAAATTTTTAAGAGTAACTATGGGGATACAGTGTGTGCCTGGGACACTTAGAAAGTGTCTGGTCAAAAAAAGTCTGTGGTCAAAGGGAAACATAAGCCGCTGTCGATGAGACTGATACAGGTCGCCTCCTTCCCGATTGCATTCGTTAATTGTCAGGCACACTCTTATGTGTACAAAGATACGTTGATATTCATGAAACATAATAATACTAATCGCTTGGGGTTTGTAGTGTCTATATATTATTCACTTTCATTATATGTTGTGCATACCGCTTACTCATTGCTAAACTACGTCCGCGTTCTTCAGAACACACAGTATGTTTGTCTTGCTGTTACTGTAAATTTATTCCTTAAGACTAAACATAGTTAACACACAAAAAAAAAATTGGTTTATTAAATCCCGGCTCCTTAGGTAACAGACATGATGAGTTTTTGGTAGCCATGGACGGATACAACTTGGAGGAGGGGCGCCTCGTGTGCCCGGCTATCGCCTACTACACATACCGAGGCCCGAGACCATACGGGCGCCGGGAGGGGGGGTTGGTTTTATGTACGTAAGGTGTTATGCACACAGACTCACGCGCATCCTATTTCACATAACGTCGAGTGTATGTGGCTATCGATTAAGGGAAACGGCAAACCCATTTATGTCGGTACAACTTACCGTCCCCCGTGGCTGCCAGTAAGAATTTTTCTACTACGACGCACAAACTGATACGATGGGCTCGTTGTCGTGTTATGATTATATTTATTAGACTGGTGATTTCAATATAAACTTTTTTGTTTCTGATAATAACGGTTATAGGCAATTAAATAAATTCCTTTGCATGCATCATCTTCAGCAGTACACAAATGCGCCCACGCATCTTAAATCAGACACGTCAACTCTTCTCGATTTGGTTTGCACCAACGCAAATGTTGATCGTGTTTGGATTGATTGTATACCGGATATCCTTCGTGGTCAACATCCGTAGGGAGAAGCCCAAGAGCCGAAAATTTACTATAGACCAATCAAAGATATGGTGTCAGATGATTTACAGCATACAATAAATACTATTGACTGGAGCGGCATTTCCTTTGACCGGGATATCAACGACATGGTTCGAGATTTCAGCACATGTATCTTGTGGGCATTTGATAATCTAGCACCTATAAAAATTATTTTCGCCACAGAACGTCAATATCCCTGATTACACACAGTATAAAGTTGATGAGGAGGAGACGGGATGGCGCGCATAGACGGGCACGTATATCTAAGAGTGACACACACGTGGCGTTCTACAAGCAATTGAAACATGAGCTGTTGAGTGCCATCGCCAGGGAGAAGTCTCTATAGTTTGAAAGATGTGTCACATCTAACGTTCAGCGTCCCCGTTTATTGCGGAGGCACATAAAAGAAAATATAAACATTAAACAAAGAGTGAGCTTTAAACTTCCACAACATCCCTTTGACCACAGACTTTTTTTGACCAGACACTTTCTAAGTGTCCCAGGCACACACTGTATCCCCATAGTTACTCTTAACAATTTTATATATTTATTATATTTTACAGCCGGACAACCGTGAAATCAAAAGTCTTCTAATGACTACTGACATCCATATACATCCGCATAATTGCTGTGCAGATTCGTTGTCCTTCTTACGAAAAATCGACAATAGAGCCAGACTATTTAAGCAACAAGCGCCACGGAAAAATACCTAAATATTTAATGGATTTTACTTGATATTCTTAGACCTGTTATTTTTTTATATAATTCACATAAATTCAAGTGTACTAGTAAATTATAAAACCGTTATATAAAAATGTAAAATAAGCGGAGCAGAAATGAGAATGGAGCAAAATATGGAGCGGTTAAAAGTATTTCTGCAGTTTGAATTGAAAAGTGTATTTAAATGCTTGCAGCAGAAAAGTTTATCATGATGGCGCGGAAAATGCAAGCGCGGAAGTCAGAAGTATGTGTTGCTCTTATTTATTTCTTTTACTCTTATTTATTTACAACATGAAGATTAACAGTGTCTTTATTACGAGGTAGGGCCACGTCGCATGTCAGCCAAATTCACGACTGTGCAGAGTGACTGCTACATGCGGTTTGTGACTAGCCGGTGGTCCATTAGAGCAGGAGGTGGGTGGAAGGACAACACACCTATATAGCAACACACGTATAATTATACGTATGTCTACCTGCGTTGGTAGTCCCTAAAAGGCACTGACTGTTCCTCAGAACACTTATAAAATAATTTTATTATAAATATATTTACTTCTCGATTGTCGGCACTATTTCTTGTCAACATTTCTTAGGGTTGGTACATACATCGCACGGATCGCGCCAAAATAACTACACGCTCTTTTGATTGATGCCTGAAGTTTACGCGAATGATCCTCATTACAAGATTACTTTTACGGATATGATCTCGGTTTATTTAATGACTTAACTAGCTCGAAGTTTCAAAAGTTTCACATCAACCATTGTAACGGGTAGACTGAGATGACTGATGTCCTGATGTCATAAATTGTTGAAAGTATCCGAAAAATTATAATTATTTAGTCGTTCCGATAAACGCAAACGGTACTCGTTATATCTTGCTGTCTTGAGGTGTTATTAGTTGAGCTGTGTTTAGTTTTTTATTTGATTTTATCACTGGCTCCCAAGATGAGGGAGGAAAGCAGCCATCTCTTTTTTTATGTAAATCTGAGTGTTTTTCTTTTATTTCAATAGTCTCATGGATCAACCTTGGAAGGAATCGGTGAGGATTTGCGCTTTATCAAATCCCATGAAATGGCGGGGGCAAGCTTCTGCATGCTTAAAGACCGCCGATTTTGTGACCATGGCTGCTGTAAAGTTTCTGAAACGTCGGGATAGTTAAATAATTAAAAAACCGCGATAAATTAGATTTATTGTAATCACGCTGACTAATTTTATATAGCTTACAAAGGACAAACGAATAGTTGGAGCCATTGCTGACTACCAAATATTATATCAGCTATGTAGATGTGTTGCTTTTCTTCGTCCGCGCCCGTCAGCGGAAACCCTCACACCCAACGAAGCGCAACAAGCACTTGGCGGTTTCATGTGAGCAAGAGGTATCGTTCGAGTCCGCCCGATGCGACCCGATCTTATTAAATCGCAGCAGTTCGCAAACAAAGCCATTTATTGTAATAAATATTTATCGAAAGTCAATTGTAATACATTCATACAATGGCGGCGCATGACTGCGCCCCCGGATGTGCCTGCCGGAACCGTGTAGGGACAGACACCGCCGCGCGGCGAAAGCAGGTGAGAGGAAATGAATTTCACAACTTCTGATTGGCGAAATACCAGGAATATTAACTTCGTTATTTTTAAGCTAACAAATATAAAGTTTTCCACATGGCTGCGGTTCTTAGTAAGTTCAGTTTACCTTAACATTACGTTGCAAAATATTGCATATAGGATTTTTTTGTTTTTCATTTTTAGAATATAGAATTTCCATTTAGGCGTACCTTTGAGACTCTTGTATTGTAATATGTATTCATTTTTTAACATCAATGACGCAATTACATTTAGTATATATATATCTAGACATTATATGTGTCTAGTTTTATCTATTACGTATTTCCAACTAAACAATACAAAATACTCGTGTGAACAAGATACATTTGAAGGACATATTAAGTCTAAGGTGCAATTCGAAATACTGATCTCACACTCTCTCACTCTTTATCTCTCTAGAATTAGGCTGTTCTCCTTCTTGAGCCACTTGTTCAGCCTATACTTTGTCCGACCATAGCCGAACAGCTGTAGCTACATTATTAGATGCAAAAAGGCGTCCAGAGTGCAGAAGAAGGTGCTGGTCTATGTCGGAGCCCCACTTTGATACTGCTCCCCCGAGGGAGGAGGATTTGGTCCCAGCGTCATATTTTGTTAGTGGTACCCTGCTTGTGTATGATGTTCATTTGTATATTTATATGTATATGTCATTCGAATCCGATCAGAAGAACATACAAAAAAACTAGGATACCATTGTATTTTTTTTTTCACAAACGAATGCTGGAAATAATTGTACGGTGAAGAAAAATCAATTAAAAGTGCAGTGGCAATTTGTTTTGTTGTAATTTAATGAGCGCCGGTAAATCCGGTGCGCCGGAGCCGGGCGTAGCAGTCTAAGGGCGAGATAAGCCTATATACTATATCCACAAATGCATGACACTACATCTTCCAATGCAACGGAAATGGGCCGGCAACGGGGAGGTACCTCTCGCTCACTTGGTACCGCCGTAAATGTATCGTAGCGGTGATTCGTGCGGTCTGTGAATAGCCGGTGGCTTATTGGGGGGGAGGTGAAAAAGAGGGCAACGAGTCGGCAAAATTATGCTGATTACAAGTCGTTAAAAGGCTCCGATTGCTCACTTGCTATACAATAAAAAAAACAATTATTTAATTACAATTTACACTTTATATGTAAAATGTAAACTGAAACTAAATATTTGTGGAAATAGTATATAATGATTATTTATTTATTCTATCAAGAAATGTACAATACATTAAATCAACTAAAAAATTACAAACATTATTCCATAGTGCGTGGTGAATAAACCAAAAAATTAAGTAAAGTTACGTTGGCATTTATACGGCACTGTTTCACACGATTAAGTTTTTTTAGAGCAAGCAAAAGAAATAATAACGAAAGTTGAGAACTTAAAGTAGAAATGGACAGAAGACATAATTATAGGAATGGAAGTGGAGTAGATCAATTGTAAATTGGCATATTAAAAACTGTAATGGGGAAATAGGTAGCCATACAATGCTAGGTGGATCAGATCGCAACATTTTGGCAGTTTGTGAACTTGAACAGCTAGAAACAGGATTCAGTGAAGGGAATTGGGGTAGGCCTTTTCCAAAAGGTAAATACAATTATATAACTATAGTAGATCAGGATAAAATGTGAAGGTTATTAGAATAAAGGTGTTTTTTTTTCACACCACGCACCAAAAACGTTTCTATTAAAGCCCATCCAAAATAAATATTTTTTTAACCAGTTAAATATTTAATATCATCTTCAATATGAAGAGATGAAGGGTTCAATATCGAGAATTCCGATTCCAAATTTATATTCTACGGCCATATTTTTTCGTGGGTTGAAGATTGATTAATTGACGCCTTTTGCGTGAAAGGACTTGTTATTTAAGGAACGCACTTAACCTTGTACCGACCCTAAGAGAACCCTTTAAAATAAATCTTGTTACCTTTTTTTTAAAAAACCCTTAGTGTAATTAAATGACAGACAGTAAAATTCACGATTATCCGCTGGGCGGGCGGCAGAAGGGAGGGCGTGATAAACTTGTCATTTCTGCTTCACAGGGCGGATGAGCATGTTTATTTTCAGGTTTATTTTTATATTTTCATGAAACTACGTATAGGGATCGACCTGAATTTTCATGGAAACGCCTAAAATGAGCAGTGATTTTTATAGTATAGATTTTTGTAGTGTATATACTAACCTAACCTAACCAGACAAGTATTTGTAACCATCGATGCTCATAAACATCTGCATAATATCTACATTATGTTTTACGATTTTACACTCAGCCAGGGTAGGACAGCTTGAACATTTTCAGGCGTTGTATTTCTTTCTTCCTCCTCTACCATTGTGAATGGGCCACCTGAAACACTGAGACTGCACAAAACGCGAAAGAGAAACTATCACTTTGCGGTGGCATCTCCTAAGTGAGATGAACCTACCTCCCTGGCCGTGTACACCCAATCGGCCTGCAAAGCTGCATGGCATGTCACAAGATGACAAGACCGATGATATTTCGATTTCGTAATAGAATTTTAGTAGCTTTCATTATAATTTATCATATATAGTCTATCAATATCTGCACGTTCTTGGACCCAGGTCCACTCTTCACTCCAGCCCTACAATTGGCTACTCGCGAAATTGTACGAATCGTGACTGCGGGAGGTGCGTCCTAGGTTTAGCCGTCTCCATTTGGTTGCAATACAGCTTGGCACTATCATTTACTAAAGGTGACAAAACTAATAGTTCTAGATCTTTATAATTGACTCGAGCGTAAAGCTTGGTTAGTCTGAGGATGTTTGGTACTCACACCGACTAGGCGTGAGATTTCATAAGTTGAAATTTACTCATTTATCTAAAAAATGTTACTCAAACACAGTACATTCATCAGTTTTTCCTTTTATTGTTAGGAAAACAATATTTTAATCTTCCCATTCTCAGTATTAACATCCAAAACGCAATTCAATTATGCTCTCGAAACTCATAATTTCTCAAAGGGAATATAAAAAGTAATAAATATTGCTTGGAGTGTAATATAATAAAATTAATTAGTACAAATTGTACTTTGGCGACTACGAAGACATAAATATTTCTAAAATATTTAATAACAAATTGCAATGAAGTTCTAAATTTGTAACACCTCAGTGGGCTGGTAATTATGAAAACGAGACTTTTACATGATTCTACGTAAAAGGCGAGATACACTAAAGTTTTATTGTATATTGATTGCGTTCGTATTACTAACTTTTAATAGGTGACAGCGGAAACCTATCATCATCATCATCATTATTATCGGCCCACAGCTGGACGCAGGCCTCTCTCAACGAACGTCAAGACGACCGCACTCCTGCTACTCGCATCCATCCCGGACCGGCTACTGCACAGATATCGTGTTCCTACCTGGTGAACGGTCGACCAACAGTTCGTTTTCTTAAACGCTGCCCCCCACTCCAGAACTTTACTGAACCATCTACCTTCTGTTCTTCTGAGTGTGTGCCAGCCTTTTGGCACTTCATCGAGCCTATTCGTCGCGTCATACCGGATACTTTGGTTCTCTGCCTTATGATTTCGTAACCAATCCTGTGGGATAGGGAAACACCCAAGATTGCACGTTCGCAAACTTGCGGACCAGTCAAATTAAGAGGCCATGATTTGGCCCCATTGGTCATCAAGGGGAGATCTCATTGGTTGAAGAATTTCGTCGTCAAGCAATGCGTTCAACTACCGTCTTCAAGGAAACCTATATAGAATATAATATAAAACAATCTTATCTGTACTTCAGAGAATTGCCAACTTCTGTATTTGACATAATTACAGTAAAAGGTCTGTGGCAGTCCATAAATATAAAGTTTTTCTACTAGTGAGGAAGTAGCTTTACAGTAAAACTACTTATACTTTTTTCGTGGTTTATTTAATTATATATCTATATATTCAGGTACTTTTAAAAACTTTGTACATCAGGACATCTGTCATGTCAGCATGTCAGTCCACCTGTGACCATGGTTGCTGTAAAGCTTCTGAAACGTCAGGCTAGATAAGAAATTAAATAAGCCGCGAAAAAATCCGTAAAAGCCGTTTTATTGTAACGACTAACATTTACGTAAAATTAAGACATCAATATATCAAGCTTGCTCTTGCTCTTTACTATTTTTATATTACAGTAATAATCTAGCTTTCGTTCCTCGTAAATATAAATTAAATTAAATTACATAATATTTCCATTTATTCCATAATATTTCATAAATTCCTATAACTACAAATTTTGGGCCTTCTACTCCAATGTATTTGTGTTTGAACATTACACCTACAAGTATTGCGCCTATATAAATAGGACCTAAAATCGGCAAAATCCCCAATAAATGCGTTGTTCTGTGAAACAACTATCTGCGGTCCCGTGGAGTGTGGCTCGTTGCTGCTGCTAATTGCAGGCCCTGGCTCCACGCCAGCCCTTGTGCGGCATCAGAGAATAATCTTTTACTGCATTCAATTGTACCACTACCCTATTTGTAAAGTTTTCAATTTGCATATGGGTTAGATATTTCACGTGGCGTGTGAAGCGGAGTTGTTCAGTTTAATACCAGCATCTTCTAACATCATGTTAGAAAGCTCCACAATCTGCAACTGGATGTACGTAAATCCACAATAGTGTCTTTTTAACAGTACTTAAATCCTAGATGATTTCAACAAAACTAATGTCAGTCTTGTTGAAATCACCTAGGATTTGGATCACCGCGCTCAGATTGACCGGGTACTGTCCGCAGGTGGTGTCGAGGTGGAGCCTTTGCAAGTGGCGCGTCTGTTCGAAGAGAGTAATGAATATGGATGATGCAACTGGCGTGTCTGTTCGAAGAGAGTAATGAATATGGATGATGTTTTTTTTATAGAATAAGGGGCAAACAATCAATTTAAGGTTTTCTACGACTATCGACGCCCATGGACCGCCACATAATCACTATGCCAAATGACGTCATATTTCGTGCAGTATGGGAGTTTCTGGGTGCTCATTAGAGGAGGAAAGTGGAAGTAGATCAATAATGCTGCCTAGTCGTTATTCGGGTAGCAACGGGCGTCAGAAATCACCCTAAGGCTCTGCTTGCTTGGTACTCGTATGGTATAAGCGGGCTTATACCATAAAAATATACCCTACACCTGCACAGTTGTGCCGATGCACAATAGGCCATAAGACGAAATTAAAATACAATCTAAGCATTAACATCTTTAGGATTTTATATGTACGAGATGGTAGCGGAGGGATTACCTCGCCAGCAAGGGTAGGGGGGGGGAGAGGGGCACAAATTGCTGTCTGTATTTTATTGCGATCCGACAGCGAGATTCGGTGGTTTTATATTTAAATTATTCAATCTGGACTGAAGTCTCTAGAGAACGAGTTCCCACTTAAGAGCGCTGCGCGAGAATTGTCGATTTCCCCCTGATGTATGCCTGCGGTTTGCGTTTCTTATTGAGAATTTTTCCAACCACTAGGTGTAGCGACGAACTTTAATACGATCAAATGAATGCGGCATATTTCACGTCATGTATTCTATGTTTTCACCTATGTGCAAATAGGCAGTATTTATTTACGGGTGCATACAGCTGATGATAATAATGATGTATATTCATTTTTAGTCACATATTATGTGACTACTTCATGGTCTGATAATATTTTTTTCACCCACAGATTCGATATCTCGGATCGGACCAAAAAGAGTTATTAGGATTTTCAATTCATAATAATCGTTCGGAGTATGGAAATTGTTAGTTTGTGACCGGCGGTGACCCACAAGCTTCCCACGTAAAGGCGTCGGTCCTGTGCTTGATTTCTCTACGGTCGTGTCTGCTGCCATCCCATTAGAATACGAGAGTGAGGTAGAGACGTAATAGAATGTGCGCTTGTGACTGCGCAAACACTTGTGCACTATAACATGTCATGCCACTGTAACCGAAATTAAGCCGCAATGTTTATGTATAATCGCCTCTGTGGTGTAACGGTACACATGTCGTCTGTTAAGACTGTTAGCTTGTGGGGTCCTGGGTTCGATCCCCAGGTCGGGCAACCGTTATTAAATGTTTCTCAGAATATTCTGAGCACGCATTAAATTGTCCGTGATTGGAATGCGGCCAAACTGGCCATAGGCTTCCCACCTATGACATCATGGGCCTCAGTACCTTGGCTGATCGTGTTTGTGCTCGTATATCTACTGGACTTACGAGCTGTGGATGTACTAGCACACCTCTGCCTACCTCTTCGTGTTTAACTGGCGTGAAGGTACAATGTTTATATAGTACGCAACAATACTAAAATGCATACATAACATATTAACAAGTTTATTTTACAATTGGCCAGTGTCTTCTCATCCAGAAAAACCAACTGGGACCTCGTTAAGCGCTGGTCCTAGGGATTCCACCGAAAATTACTACTACTTCTTAGAAATTATGATGTTCTGGGTTGTGCTGCTCCGATTGCAATGAATTGATGGCCATGCAATTAAAGCCACAAGTATTAATTACAACAAAACAATACAAAAACCAATGGCAGGAGTTGATAATTTTACTAATTGAGTGGCGCTGGCTTCGGGCCAACAGCGCGCACTTCAATGGGATTACTCAGCCGTATGGCGTAATACCCCTAGATCGTCAATTGAATTTTAGTAAGAGGTATTGTAATGCTGCATTGCAGCAGAATTGGGGCAGCGTGACGTCTCACTCGGTTCTGTTGTTGTTTAAGCGATTTCTGAGGAGCCGGTAGCCAATTGGGGAATAGAGTAAAGGAAAGCGATGCTCTATATGAGGGTGTTAATGGGCGTTGGTAGTCATCAAATGGACCCGATCACTCGTTTGTGCCACTAGAGTATAGAAAAACTAGTCTGGAACTTGAGCGACGACCGGCTGGCTCAGTAGCTGACGTGGCAGCTAGGCCGCGTCTTATTCCAGAGGTCGCGGGTACAAATCGCGCCTAGTTTACGGAATTTTATACCTGTATTACACGTATTTGTATTGTAAATATCTAAAATATATAAAATTCCTTAATTTGTAACAAAATTTCTTAAAGTCCCTAGCACAGAGCTCGGTTAAGAGATACTTTTATATTATTAGTACTATTAAACTATTAAAAAATATTATAAATTATTAAACATTATTAACATTAAATATCCTTACATCCAGCACGACCGGGTAGGTACCACTCGCTCACTTAAAACCGCCGTAAGGCGACACCTTCAGTGTTACGTTTCGTGCGGTTTGTGAGTAGCCGGTGCCCTCCGGGGGGAGGCGAAAGAGGGCAACGCATAGGTATAGTCTGCCCCCTATTCCATTAAAAATCTGCAGAAATCATAATCCTGATATAATATATTATGTTAAAAATACCCACTACTAACAGTAATTACTACAGTTGCTTCGCGGCTGAAATGGTCCAGCTTGACCCGGGATAAATCCCCCATTTCTCACATAACACTGGCGTAAAATGATAGCTATGCTTCGCCACATCCTCACATCGCCTATACCGCAGAGCTGGAAGACAAAAGTCTTCAACCAACGCGTTCTACCCTTGATGACCTACGGGGCCGAGCATGGTCTCTTAATTTAGAACTGGTCAGAAAGTTTGCGGTAACTCAGCGGGTTATTGAACCTGCTATGTTATGTGTTTCTATGTCTGACAGTATTCGTGACGAAGTCATAAGGCAGAGAACTAAAGTATCCGATATCACGCAAAAAATAAGTCTAGACTGCTAATAGTTAAAATTATTTGATTCTTTATATAATTTGTGTTAGGTTTAAAACGTTGGGTTTATGTAGAGTGCTTAATAAAGTATTAAGTGTGAATAAAACATTTAATTGAGCTTTGCGAGGGAGCTTTTGCTCCTTAGGGAATCCTCTTAATAAACGTAATGAAGAAAAATAACTCACGGGCCAACTGTCGGCGTGAACTTTCTCCTCGGCAAGTATAAACAGTCTATGTTTTAATGAGTATTTTATAGCTCTGGACCTTCGACGACTACAAATTCTTTTATAGGGGACAAATGAGAAATTGGATCCTTCCAAGGACTACCGCTGAGATGGAGACCACTGGCACTCGTAAAGCGCATAAAAAATAACAACATAGTTGTCATTTTTTATATAGAATTGGGGGCCCAGGAGCAATCTGAGCTTTTCTACGATCACCGACACCCATGAACATCCGCATAATTACTTTGCGGATGAGTTGCATACCTTCAAGCGCCCCCCTCCTTCATTAGCCACCGGCTACACACAAACCGTGCTGGCCCAATTCCGTTGCATAGGAGGAAGTAGTGTCATGCATTATACATGGCACCTCTTATGTAGCATGGCTCTCTACCTCTTCCAAAAACACTACTTCACCCAATCCGGCCAGAAGGCAGCATGATACTACCTCCTACAGGTCACTTCCGATTTTTCATATTTTTTACCTGGCTGTATCAGTAGAAGGACGCAATATTTCATGCATGATTTTTAAATCGTTTCTACATAGCAAATTCTATTTAAAAGAAGTGCATAGTTTTTACAATTCCTTTTTGCAAATTTAACCTTAAGTGCGTTATAAAAAGTTGTTCTTACAAAGAGAATAATTTCATATTGTGCATTTTGTATTTTTGTGTAGATTTAGATGTTTCCCGTGAAAGCATGAACTGTGAACTGTGAACTCCAACGTATGTGGAGACGTTAAATTCGTATTCATAACTCAAGTGACACTACGAACAACATTATATTAGAAGCATTCGGGTTTTATATGTTTAATATTCCTTTATATTCACATGTAGCTCAACTGTATCGTGTAGTACTTGTGCTATACCGTAGTCGAAACACACGGTGTTTCCCAAGTGTCAAATTAAATCTGGACAGACTTTAACATTGTTTTCTTTGGCTCTTATTCCAGTTAAAGCAGTTCTAAATAGGATTAAAATCGATGAATATTTAAGCCCTTTTGCGTACGTGTTAAAGTTTTTTTTAAACTTTAACTAAAGTGGTTTACTTTGATGCACAAATATCAATTGAATAATATATTTAATCTAAGTTCGAATAGATCTACAAAAGAATTAGAGAATATTCCGTTTCGCAGCCGACTCAGATTGTAGGGGCTCGGGGATCGGATCGTGTGGAAGACCCGTAATGACTTCGGTATTGCTCGCGTTTACAGCACTGGCGTATTCAAGTGACGGCAACAATACAAATAACATGATTCCTAATTACATACTCTATTTATTTCACGTCGATGCAGAAGGAAGCAACCAAAAAAATCTGGTATACCATTGGAGGAAAGGTGCCCTCCTTTTCTCCAATGGCCTACCAGTCCTCACAAACCACATGAAACGTGACAGCTTAGTTGTAACTTTAAGGCGGTACCATTGAGAGACAGGTACCTCCCCGGTCGGACCAGCCAAATTCCGCTGTAATGCATCATGATACTACTTCCTACTGAAAATCCCAAAAGATTCACCCTGCTCTTAAAAGAGAAATAAAACATGTTCCATTTCCTTTCGCAAATTGTCCTCAATTAGGTCATTAACAAAGACATCGCTGCAAACAGCTCAGTGACACTAAAACCTGCTGTTATTACAAGACCTCCATTGTGTTGAAGATTAAAAAATTATGTGACCCCAAAAACTTCACATTGAAAGTGAAACAAAAAGCGTCAAGCTACCGTGATTGACGCGGGGTGAAATGGTACCGACAGCAACATAAATTTGGCGAAATTATCTATAACGCAAAAAGGAAACTTGTTTCATCAACCCCGCTGTCTTATCTAATTTATTATCCTATTTTGGACGGCCCGTTACTACGACCTTTCAGAGCACCTTGATGTTGTAATTTACGTATTTTTCACTTTTTCGTTCGAACTTGGTCGTTTAATGTTTTTTACAGGTTTCCTTGTTATTGCATTTGTTTTTTAAGTTTTAATGCTCGGAGCATGTTTGTAAATTAGCTTTCGTCACTTTGTGTTTCATACGGACAAGCTGTGTGGACAAACGTACGAAATGCAATAGGGCGCAAATGCAACATGAACAAACAAAATAGCTAAAGCTGATGATTATTATATGAGCGAGAGGCATGGACCCAGTGATATCACCTTGATCTGGGTGCAAAACACTACTGGCCACCTCTCACTAAATCATGTATCACACTCACTGCCAGTTTGCTGTTGGCTACATACTTTTATAAAATAGAAACGAAAACAGCCAGTCATTTATGACTCAATCGAAATAGGATTACACAATTCTCTAATCGTACGCCATTTCATTAAGACTGCCAGCTTAGCCCGAACCTGATAAGAACCGGCGGAAACACTCATAGAAATAAATACTTAAAACTTATCAAGTTACAGATTACCCATATTTCGTAGCACAGACTAGTAGCGCTGCGTAACTGCTACGAGCTAGTCTAGGTCACTTAGCCACCTATTTTTTATGGCTAGGTGGCTACTAGGTGGAACAACGCTACGTGGCATGTGGCTGACATGAACTTATAATATTATCCCTGTCCTAATGCCGCTAAAAAAAATTCATTTCGATACTAGTTCTCATCTCACCATACATACAATACCAACCAAATATAATTTTACATTTTTGACATATCACGCTTCTTAATAACATATTTCATTAGATTATACTTATATACTGTTAGAATAGATTGAAATTCAAATTGAAATATAAATACTATGATGGATAAAATATATTAATTACCATAAAATATTTATTATGAATTTATATTTCAATTCATCGTCATATTTCATAGTTTACACCTATGTTACGCGTATTATCGCATAATTAAGATTTAATATCTGTGTTACGCGTATGATCGCATATTTTCAGATTTAACATCTGTGTTACGCATATTATCACATATTTTTAGCTTTTTTTTATAGAATAGGCTTTAACCATTAGCATGTATATCAGGCAAAAAACATTACTTAGATAGCTTTTTTAACTTGAGGGGAAAACGAGCAGTAATAGCCCTTTGGTGAGTACCGGCATCAATAAACATTTGTACGCTCGTTATGAAGACGTGTTGCTTCGCTACCCTGCTCACCTTCTGTGGGAATGGGCTACTTGATACTCAAAAACTGAAAGAGTAGCAGCATAGCTGTGGCTTCCCGACACTATCATTTGAGCAAAGGACACATGCCCCGCCGTACCGGCCCAATTCGAACCTAATGGAGCTTGGCATCGCCTACTAAATTTGGCGTTCTAACCCCACCCACTTAATTATTGCGAAAGGTTATTTACATTATACACTCCGGTCCAATGCCTATTGAATTCTATTTGCAATGCGTCGCCATGATTTCGAGAATTTAGTTCCGACATTCCAAAACAGGCTGTTCATTCCAGTAGTCTATTAGCATAAAAGCCTGGTTTGCATATTTAATTGATTCGCTAGATTGATGATCATGGGTAAACGAAGTGTTTTGATGAGAGACACCTATAGATCTTTGGCGCTATTGTTTAGTATCATCCACTCAGCCATCTCGGCTATTCGGATTCAACCAAACGACATAAAATGACAGACATTGTGACATTAACAACAAAATGACAGACATTATGACATTAATACGAAAATGACGGACATACTAGACATTTACAACAAAATGCACTGTATTTGACAAAATTAGAAAAAAAAAAATTTTTTGCCAACCGTATCTCTGACCCAGGTACACGTCATCCTTGACACAAAAACTGTTAGACGTGATGTTGGCATTGTAGAGACGTGAAGATGTGTCACTGAGGGTAGAGTGTGCTAAAAGAGACTCTAATCTCGCCTGTACAGGGTTTTTAATTGAAGGGAATTCTTTATGAAGCCGTCGTGGGGCCGCTGAAGAACACGCTAAAAATAAGAAAGTTTTAATCAAATTTCAATTTTAATTGGATTGTTTTTGTATGTGCTATGATGGATGGATTGTATGGTGGGTTCATTATCACAATCAGCGCCATCTCACACCAATCCTATGATTATTGGATGATGCTTAGCATAGTTATAATAGTTATAGTGTTCCAGGCTGAAAGCTATCTCCGTAGAAACTAGACAACTGCGCAGGCTTGCAACAGTGAACAAGTGTCCTTGCTGCATTTTGCCAAAAACTTACCACGGCTCAATTAAATTTAAATATACGAATTACGACATCTGCACATATAACATATAGACCAATCAAACTTATCATCTTTCAACCTATGTTGTGACAGTGCGGCTGGTAGCCTGGAGTGTAGCCCATACTGAGGGGGTTGTTCCTTGTACCCCTCTTATTAAAGGAGGGGTAAAATGAGAAGAGTTGCGCACGGGCACAAAGCCAGGCTGGGAACAAGAAACCCTGGACAGTCATGACATTGATTGTTGTATTGTCGTATAGAATATAATAACTCTTTTGTAGAGATTTATTGTAGAGTTGGAGCCGCCGTGGACGGGCCAGCCGGGGTGCACAATTGCTAAACCCTCACCTTACCAAAAGTGGTATCATAGCACTCGTAGTCATTGTAAGCACCCGTGGAGCTTAGTGGTTGTTCATTACTACAAGTGCCGCGCATCCCACTCACTATCAGCCCCAGTCATCGCCGGTGACAGCGCATGCGTTTCGTCGATAAAAAATGTTTAATTATGGCAATGGAAATATAAATGTTCGCAAGTAAATCATTGTTTGTGGTTTCGTTTTAGTTTGGATAGAGCTGACAGCGCATTCAGCGCTACAGGAAACTAAGGGTAGTATCACATTGCGTTTGCGTGACATTAAACGTGTATCATTGTCGTTATGGTGTTATATAGTTTAAAATTAACGTTGTATATATCATCGAGAAAGTCAAAAGTGTAAATATTTTAAAGGATTTCAACAGAATCCATTTAATTCATATTCAATTCATATTCTACAATCAAATTAGCTGACCTGGTCGCTCGATGCTGTGGCTGCCGCCAATATAAAATGCTAGCAAGTGTAGCCCTTTCAATGTTGTAACGTGGAGACTACAAGGTATACTTTATACAGCAACAGGTAGGTTGGCAGAATTGCTCCCAAATTGGAAAGGCACTACCGTGGAGGAATCCCTCGCTCACATGGCATTGCTCAAAAGTGACAGTTGGGCTGTGGTGTGTGAATTTCCTCTGATCCATTGGACGTAATGGCCGAAGTAGGGCAGTTGTCAGTTGTCATTAGATAGCTCCTTTATATGCCGCATTATATTATTCTACAGAACTTCTACAGAGCGAACATCATTCAGGCAAGAGATGTAAGTGATGAAAATGCGTTAAAGCGTTAGACGTATCTGTCTGTTCTACTGCAATCGATTGCTAGGCCGCTGTTTCACACGGTTTCTAATAACGCGCCTAAATCGTTTTTTAAGGAGCAATCTCCAAAAGAATATGTTTGTAACAGCGAGAAAGGTTTCTGATATTATTTCATAATTTAATTGCTTAATATTCTAAAAATTTTGTTACTTCTTTTTTTGTCCTCCATGAATTAGCTTCTTAACTACTTTATCATTTAAAACTATTTCAGACACTTGTTTGTACTTGCGCTAATAGTCAGATACTATTTTGATTTCAGCATGATTTTTGTTTCCGGGACATACTGGTTAGCACAGATTTAACTTACAATAGATTTTATTTTATCCCGAAAAAATATTTTGTATCAATAGTGAGCTAAACCGTGGGTCGATTCTCTTTTTTTCAAATGTGTTTTGTTTTCGTATACATTAATGATGAAATAAAATAAATAAATAAAGTATTAATTGTATTTTAAATACTTATCTTCTTATTATTGATTGGAAAAATCTACATTCTGCCTCAGAATTCCATCAAAATCTCTAACGTGGCATTCTTATAAGATTAACATAATGAAAGCATATTATTTCCATTGGACTTAGCCTCATGTGTGAGCGCGGGATCCATTTTCTTTTCTATGTATGTGCCCTAAGCCTTACGAGGCTGAAAAGCTTACTTGACGTTTTATAAATACGCCTACGAGTTCATTATATTAAGAGCATCTAACGACGCCTGTGATCATTGTGTTATATTGTTATATTCGTACTTCATGTAACAAATGGCAGAACGTTCTCGAATGTAACGAGTTGTTTTAAGAGACTTGAATCTGAATTTAATTTTTATAACAGTGATATTGGTAAATTAGGCAACAGTGTTCTCTTTGGTTCGCTTTTATAACATATATGTATTTTAATACATAAGTCATCATCAGTGGCACGACGTCCTCTGCTGGAAATCTGCTGGACATAGGCCTTCCTCACAGAGCGCCACAGGTCACGGTCATGACCCACTTGCATCCAGCGGCTCCCCGCCACCTCAACCATGTCATCAGTCCATCGGGTAGAAGGCCGTCTTACGCTCCGTCTTCCAGTCGGGGGTGCCACTTGAGAACCTTTCTGCCTCAACGATTATCGCGATTCTGCGATCAATGTGGCCTGCCCATTGCCGTTTCAGTTTGCTGATTCTTTGAGCTACGTCGGTTACCCTGGTTCTATTGCAGATTCCCAAATTTCAGACCATGTCTCGCGGAGAAATATCAATCATAGCTTCTAAAAGATAAAAAGTGACATGGAATAAATATGTATTCATAGAAATTTTATCTCAAGTATGTCTGGCCGCATTGTTCAAATTGAAATTACCAGTTCTATTTCAGAGTCTTAAGTTTAAAAGGAGAGTTGAGATTGTTTTAAGGCGAAGCTATGGACTGAAGGTGGAGAATGAGGGTAGTCGGAGTAAAGTCGAGTTAATCTATATAGTCCTCCAAATGATAATGTTACAAAAGTCACAAAACCCATAAAGTTTCACGTCATTTTATACCAATATTATCCTAAACGATGCGTTTTATTTCATTTTTTTTTGCATGCAATCCTGGACTTCATTCGATTCTTTCTCGTGTTATTGGAACATGGCGTACAAACGAATGTCTTCTAGCACGCTAAGAAGTCTATTTTTTTTTTCAAATTAGCACATATTAAACGATATGGACTTAGCGAGTACCTTATGTTAAGTAATAACGTAAAACACAGCAGTAATTACTAATTGAAACAAAATGATGATGATAAACGAAACACGTTTTTATCCGTTCGGGAATAAAAAACTTCGAATCTAATTTATTTAACGGCTCCTAATGGAAATATGAAATATGTTCGGAATTTATTGCAACTTCGTATCGGTTTTAAAACGTAATAAATTCATGATGTGGAACCGCCGTAAATCGTGGATTTGCGTTCACTAATGTTGTAATTCATCATTTTAGTTTCTGAATTATTACCTCAGGCATTATAGGCTTTTAGTTTTAGGAGCGTTTGCTTCATAGCTAAACACAGACTTAAGTCTAAAGATAGATAGTCTGTATGGTAATTATTTGCTTATTTTATCTCATATATTAATACGAGGTGGGTTTTTGATTTAGGGGCCCTTGTTTTCTAAGTAAACTATAAATATACCTTAGCATGAAGACAGATAGCATGTAGGCGTGTATATTCACTTTATCATTATCATGATCATGGTTATCAGCTCTATACATATTCCATATTCATAATACTTATCTGCAGAACCACATTTCAAAGTATTCTATACACGTATTTCTTTAAAAAAAAGGGATAGAATTTATGTTACTTCTTTGCCACTCCTAAATAATTTCCGCGGTCGGATCAGTGTTACGTAAGGGATAGTTTTCCAAACAAACAACAAAAATTAGGAACTTAACATTTTTAATATTAGTATTTACATAATATTTTGTTCTTCTTAACAAAAATTTGAGACAACAAGTTATGAGAATGTATTTGATACATGGAAAGGACATTATTGTATGCTATTTTTAAATGACCCGGTTATAACACCACGACAAATGCAGGTACAGCGCACTTGTTCACGCGTCGCTTATCGGCTATGTATTGCCTATGTTAAGAGTTAAGCATCGAGACACACTGCTTGCGCGCAACCGGTGGCCCACGGGAGGAGAGAAGGAACGTCTATGGGTGTCGTTAGTCTTCATAAGGCTGCGTTTGCACGCGTGCCCTTTATACTATAAAAAAAATCCACGATCCCGTAGCACCTTTTAGTTCTATACGCATTTTTTCATAACTTAAGACGACCTAGACCTAAAGATGTTAGATAGACTTAAATCTTTATATGCAAAATGTTAAGCGAAAGTCTTTCCGGTCGTACTATTCGACTACAATCCCGCAACAGCAACCTTTTATAAATATCGGAACAACCGAAGATTGTTAACATGCACTCCTGCACCCTCCATCCGAACTTAACGCAGATAAGCCAGTGGCTGCCCAATTAAGATGCAATGCAGTTTCAAATTTTCACTTATAACATGAAACATCCTCGTAATGAATTAAATGCTGTGGTGAGGTGGGGAAGCCACATGCCCCTCGCATCCGTCTGCCATAATTAGTTCCTGTCATCTATTCCTGGACCAACAGGCTTTCGCATCATTGAAAACTTAAAGAGGAGGCACAGGTATGTATTTTTGGCGTGGGAAGTTCCTTATTACAAATCACTATCAAACGCCTTATAGTCGACATACTAGCTATATTTAAGGTGCGTAAAATCTATCCCAAGTGGACCTTTAATATAATATGTATTTGTGCCAAATTTTATCAAAATCCATCGAGTAGCTTTTGCTAGAAAGATGATTGGCGATGAACATCGAAACCATTTCGCATCCGTCTAATACAAATCCAAATCACATTTGATTCAACTATAAGACCAGCGGAGGAAATGTATAATCTAAGTTTATGATGTTTACTGTTTATTATTTATTGTTTATTTTCACATATTGGACCTGTGTAACGATCACTTATGCTTGTCTTAGCGGCTAAGATTAAATTGAGAGTTCACAACGCGCCCATGTCTGAGATCATTACGCCACGAAGATACTTAAATTTAGAGTAATTCATTCCATACATTTTTGTCATCTATGAAATCCTTTACATTCATGATAGATTTAAATTTATTAACTGACAAATCTGTTCTATTACTGAGAATTTTATTATACAAACTTATACCGGTAAACGTGTACCGTAATTGCCCGTAAATTAATTATTAGTTTTATGGAGCCTTGAGAAGGGCGCAGCGAGTTTGTTCTTATTTCTAGTATTTATATTATGAAGATCACATTTCTTCTTGATTAATCTATACTTTTATGGACATACATAAGGTTTTCACATATATATATATAGGCCATGCAATGTCATAATGTTTGCAGTATTAAATTTATCATTAGGCGACTCCATTGGACTCATATTATATACTGCACGAACAGCCCTTTTCTGCAAAAGAAAAATTTAATCAGCATCAGCAGCATTACCCCATAATAGAATTCCCTATGACATAATGCTGTGAAAGTAACTGAAATAAAGTAATCTAGCCGTTTCTACGATCGTTATCTGTCAAATTTTTTTGCGAATGCTGCAGATGAAAGTCTATTCAACAAACTATCTAAGTGGGTGCCCCATTTTAATTAGCATCTAAAGTTATTCCTAGAATTTTGTTGTATTTTCTAGCTCTATTTCTTCACTATTAAGACATACGGTATTATTATACATTTTATCTTTTTTCCATTTAATAATACGTTATTGTCATTAAACCATTCTACTATTCCAGAGACAACATTGTTTACATCATCAATGGCATATTACAGCCTGTTTGTTTTGAAAATACTTGATGTGTCATCTGCAAACAATACTATCCTATGCTTATATTTGCATTCTATACATATATATATATGCATTAAGAAGATAAGGTAAGTTATTGTTATATACAAGAAACAGGAGTGGTCCTAAAATAGGTCCTTGTAGAATTTTAAGAAATTATCCCAGAGATCGTTTTACATTCACATGTACCCTTTGAATCCTACCACTTAAATATGATTTGATGAAATAAAATGCAATACCTTTAATCCCGTAGTGATGTAGCTTCCCGACCAATGTTTCATGCTGCACACAGTGAAATGCCTTAGATAAGTCACAAAAACCGCCTCGGGCATCACGTGACTCTTTCCAGGTCTCAAAAATATTTACACCCGCATCAGTTGTCGTTCTACAATCGCGTGCGAATCCAAAATGTTTGTTATGTAATAATTTATTGCTGTAAAAATGATACATTAGTTGATACAAAATAAGTTTTTCAAACATTTTGCAAAAAGTGGGTAAAATAGAAATCTGTCTAAAGTTTGTAGGATTGAAAGTGTTACCTGATTTGAATAATGGAATTATTTTGCTCTGTTTCATTAGGTCAGGAAACACACCACTATCCATACAATAATTAAATATCATACAATGTTAAATCTGTTGCCATAAAATCTATTAATAATTTAACAATTGAAATAGAAATGTCCCACAGTCCATTTGATTTTTTTTTTAATTAATAGATTTAAATGTTTTAACAATGTCAGATGATCAGATATGATTGAATTTAAAGGTCGTTACACATTCAGATATATTGCGCTTAAGTGAAATCGAGGCCGCAGTTGAGTTGAGGAGTTCAAAGATTTTCTAGTGGAAGTAGGAATGTCAATGAAAACATTTTCAAAAGCAGTAGCTATTTCTAAATTTCTAAATCTGATGTTATTGATGTGTCTCTTTAATTTGAGATCTTTGTTTTGTTGTTTGACTATTCCCATTTCGTCTTTTATAATTTTCCAAGCCATTTTGATAATATCCTTGCTATTTTTAATTTTCGAACTGATAAATTATTTTTAAACTTTTACAATCTTTTTTAAACTTTTTGGAAAACTCTTGGACATACTCTCTGAATTTTTTACAGGTATTATATTGTATTTCTGCATACAGTTCATATAACATTTGCCTATTTTTGTGAAGTTCTGCTTTTGCCCAGTCATTAAACACCAATGTACTTGCTGACTAACAACAATTACTAAGTAAGAACGTTTTAGATGTAAATATTGATTTAAATAAGGAAGACAATGATGAGAAAAATAGATTATACATGTCATTTGAGCTTAAAGTATTGGGTAAAATTGGCAAACTTTTAGTTAGGGTATCTCTCATATTGTTCGAACATCCTAAAGTTACTGGTACATTGTTAATTTTATGTTTAATTACATTATTCCGTATATTTAGAAATTTCATTAATTTTTTTCTGTGGTCTGAATCTAATTTATTAATTATATTTATTACAAAATGGAATTTAATTGTTTTTAATTGTAAAAATTTCAAATATATCGTAACTACTTAGTGGAGGTCTATACACTGTAACAAAAATGAATTTCTCTAATTCTATGGCTGCTAACTCTATTCTCCATTCAACAGATGGGTTCACAATGTCTTTACTTTCTTTAAATTTGAAATGTTTCTTTAATATTATCAACAAATCTCCATATACACAGTCGACTCTGGTGAACGAACTACCAACCTGGTGATTACTGAAGTTTAATATATATGTTCATTAATTTTTTATAATTAAAACTATTTAAAATAACTCAACTTCCAACTCTTTTCCGCTTAGGCATTGAATATTCTATTGCACCAAGTTAATATAGTTAGCACTATTCTTACACTTTGATTCTGTGTACTTATTATAATTTATAGATACTTATAATAAAGAGCTAGAGGAGACCTCTATTGTCTTACTACTAAGTTTAAATCTCAATTGTTAATATTTGGAACATATTCCAACTCCTTATTATGAATAACTTGTCCAAAACGGACGGGTTGTTTTACCAAATTTTTGGCTGTAATATCAAAATAATATAATAAAATAGAATAATAGATGAAATTTATCTTTGTTTAGGTTATAACAAGTACTAGTAAAGTTTGTTAGAGTCCAACAAATGGAATTTCTTATTATATGTACATACATTATGTCATGTGACGTTTAACTTTTACCTAATATTATTTTCCGAACCAACCAACCATTTAGAATATGGGAAAATGTACAAAACAACTTTGTTCACATGTATATTATCTAGTATATCATAAGGTTTTGAGAGTTGAGATTTGTTTATCTTCCCTCTGTTATTTACAAAAATTACGAAATTAGTATTTTATCAAAATTGTTTATATTTTTACTTGTATAGGAAACAATTTTAAAAAAGACCTAACTAAAATATGTAATTATTTAATAGTGTTTGACAGCATATTTGTAAATTGAAATAAGGTCCGTAGCCAAGTCAAATTTCATCGCTGTACATGACTAAATTATTTTTTGGTATTTTTGTGATACATTGGAAAGAATACTAAAGCCAGTACAGTTTCTACATGTTCACTTCAATGGAGTAGTAGATGAAATAGATGAACAGGTACTGTGCGTTGAGTGTCGTTTGGAAGCTAAACATTCACTATCATATATAGATATTTTTTTCGAAGTCATCTATTGATACTCTTTTATATTATATTATTATTAACTGATACTCTTTTATAGTTTTCTGAGAAGTTTCAAATTTATTCTTAAGTATACTTAGATAAGTCTGTAATGTGGAAATATGTTCCTCCAAGAGCTTTGTATCTGTTTCATATTTTTGTTTTTAATTTTTTCTTTCATAGATCAGTTGTCAAAATTATCTACTAATGATTGCAACCTGTTACTTTCTGCTTTAAGTTCCTAGTTATGATGATGCATAGATAACAGTTTCGATTTAAGCTTATCATTACTTTTCAATAAGTTTAAAAGTTCACTTTCGTTGTCTTGTATTTCTTTGTTAAATTGGTTACATAAATCCTTTTCACTTTTTAATTCTTGTAAGACTAGTTTGGATTGTTCCTAAAGATATATAGCTCCACGAGTCATTTTACAAAACTAATTCAATAAATTAGTAATAAGTTAAATGAATTTAATAATAATATAGAAATGTCAAATCAAAAGTTTTAAAAGTGAGTTATATTTTTATAACAAATACTTCGTTGTACAAAGGCAACATATAATTGTAAACAACAAGCCGACTTATGAAGCGCTAATTAGTTATTTTAAGATAAAACAACCATTAACAGGCCGACAAATAGATAAGACTATACAAATGTTACCGGCAAATTTTAAGTTTCAAACCTACTATCAACTCACTATTTTCGATCACCAAAAACTCACTCAAATCAAAAACAAGCAACTAATATAAATATTGATAATATGTCCTCAGATATATCAATAGAAATTGGATTTGGGCCAAACTTTACATTAAATAATTAAAATAAATTAAAATGTAACATAGCGCGACAGTGAAGTAGCTGCCCGGGAGGGCCGTCACAATAAATAAAAATGTGATTACGTTGTACAAAAGAGAGGATTTTATCAAAGTTGTGTAAAATCAGACGCAATCCTGGGCGGTGATTATGTCAAGGAGAGCCAGAAGCAGGAGTGGGAGGGGCTCTCCTCGTTAATTAATAGAACCCTCTTCATCCTAACATGGATTTAATTGAACAAGTCCCACTCAAAGGAATCAAACAGTATAGCAAGAAAAAATATTTTAACAATTTCGTATTACTTATATCATCCTTAATTTTATTATTCATTATACAACATTGGTAAAAGGGGATGAGTGAATTGAATAACAACTGCAGTCAGTTTGCGGTAGTCTTCGTCCGTCATCAATAAACATAATAATATGAGTTATACACTTTTCATTCGTAGATAGATACGTATGGACTTTTTGCCGTTGCTTTACAAAAATTTTGACCAATTTGTTTAATAAAAGTCACATTACAGAAATAAATTAAAAAAGCATATTAATTAATTAATTTAAGCATTTAAGCATGCAAAAACAAATTGAATTATGGGAATTCGCCATGTATTATCTGTTTATCATCCATGTGAATATGTATTCACTACTAGGAGGGCCGTCGTTTTCACTCGCATAACTCCAGTCATATTGATCGTGGCGTCATAATATATAGGCTATAACTTTTCTGTAAATGTAGTGTAGTCACCATACACAAAAGTATATTTTCAACTCCAACTTGTAGTCCCAGAGATTAGTTTGCTCAAAAAAACAACAAAACTCTTTAGTTCTATTATATTAGTGTGTGATGAGATGCATCATTATGTTAATTGCAAGCTTAACGAACAACAAATCCAGCAGCCTTTCCTACAAGGATACAAGGGTACAAGGATAGCACGAATGATCTTTGTCATTATTAAAAGTACTCTTTTTTTATAGAATAGGGGACAAACAAGAAATCGGAG
The DNA here is from genome assembly GCA_017140195.1 of Eumaeus atala. Lineage (NCBI taxonomy): Eukaryota > Metazoa > Arthropoda > Insecta > Lepidoptera > Lycaenidae > Eumaeus > Eumaeus atala. The sequence continues at coordinate 271,168 of JAFELO010000562.1, read as the reverse complement.
AGAGAGAGAGACGACTACCGACACCCATGAACATCCACGTAATTATTATGCCGATGCGTTAACCACCTTACCCCCCCCCATGAGCCACCGGCTATTCACAAACCCCACGAAACGCGACACTGAAGATGTCACTTTACGGTGGTATTATGTGAGCGAGAGGTATCTCTCCGAGCCGTGGCAGCCCAATTCCTTTGCATAGGAGGGTGTAGTGTCGTGCACTATGCACGGCACTAACTCTTCCAAACCTTTCAAAGACGTGAAAATAGCTGACGTTAAAATAAAAGTCTGAATATAATGCACGCTTATGCACTATTGTGTGGTAAACTTTAGAATACATTTATTCAATTTATCTTTCCACATTCACTGTCCAGGACACTCTTAAAATACTACAAGACCAATTGTTATTGGTTAGTAAAAAGGTGAGGGTATGAAGTCTTATCTGGCAGACTCCCGGCTGCAACTTGGATGGTCCTTTATATATATAATTATTATTTATTTTCCTTCATTGTGTTGACTGTCCTTCATTCCTTACAATATATTTTAATAATATAGTGTTTAATAAAAAGAAGAATAATGGTTAAAAGTTAAAAGGAGTAGAGCTCTGAAAAGGAACACACAACCAGTAAGATTAACATTCTCCTGGCTTCATGAGCCAACTAAAAACAGGCAATATATATATATATATATACTCAGCTACAATTAAATAGGATCTAACATCAATATCAATATATAAATCATGGCATATACTATTGAAGCTAAATCATTATTGATACGGTCTGTCAAATTAATAGCCACATACTATATCATGTTATTAATACTAATACAATGCACACACAACAGAATTAAGACATTTTAACATTTAATGAAATATAAATATGACATCGGTAAGAAATCATGAACTCACTCTTTTTATGAAAAATAATTTTATTTATTTATTTTACGTTTAGTTCACGGCGGAAAAGATAAAAATATTTAACTATAATTTGCTGAAGGCAGACAGCATCGGCGTTAAATCAATCCGTCGTCCAAGCCACGCCGAAGAAAAAAAGGAGTGACATTTCTACAAAACACAGAACATTAAGCCCTACAGACAAAGATGACGGATATACTTCTTTATACAATATTTAAGTTTCAAAACATAATTGTTATAGACTAAAAGTCCATTGTCACCTTTGTATTATCATAGACCATACTTTTATTTATTATTGAAGTTGTATTCTCTACTATTGTATTTTTTGCAAGGTTTTTCTATAGCGCAGACAAATGAGCAGTCGGAGCTACAGGGACGGCCAGTGTATATTTAATATTCGCATGTACAGATGCGTTGCCACCCAGCACCTCATTTCATCAATGGGCCACGGGCTACTCACAAGCCGGTCATAAGGTTATCAGCTCTTTAGTCAGAATACATTTAGGTAAGGCGAGTAACAGGGAATCGGTCGTCTCGTTATTTATACATAAAACTATAGATGAGATTGACTTCAAGATATGTAGGGAAAGAAATTAAAAAATAAACAGCTAAGTGCGAATTGGACCCGCACACATGAAATACCATTGTATCAATACGAAAACTGGCAATATAACACGTTTATATGGGCCCCATTTATATATTTGTTATATACTTTTAGTGTTTGTTGTTATAGCGGGAGCAGAAATACATCATCTGTGAAAGTTTCAATCGTCTAGCTATCACGGTACATAAGATGTAGCCTGGTGGACAGGTGGAGAGACGGACTGCGAAGTCGAAGTTAAATTATACTTACTTTTATGTATGTCTACTGTTACTCGACAGAGTACGCTCTGTGTTTAGTTATATACTACTATTTTTTATTTTGTTATGATATAACGCATAGTGGCAAATAAAAATTGTGGAATTAATATTTTTTGTGCCAGCACTATATACATGTCGGAAACATCCATATGAGATATAGGTATGTGTTGTAAGAGGTAGTGCCATGCTACATAGGATGAGGTAGTGCCATGCATGGTGCATGACACTACATCCTCCTATGCAACGGAATTGGGCCGGCACGACTGGGAAGGTACCTCTCGCTCAAATGATAACGCCGTAGAGCGACACCTACGGTTTCGCGTTTTGTGCGGTTTGCGAGTAGCCAGTTTACCATTAGGGAGGGGGGCGGAAAGGAGGGCAACGCATCGGCATAATTATTCTGATGTTTCTGGGCATCGGTAGCGGTTGAAAAGCCCCGATTGCTTGTGTCTCCCCCTATACTATTAAAAGAGGTAAAACTATGTGATCGCGTTTCGTACAATTTGTAAAAAGCCGATGGTACATTGGAGAGGATGACGAAAGGAGTGCAATGTATGCGCATGAAAATAATGCGGATGTCTATGGGCGTCGGTAGTGGTCAAAAGTTTGCTCATTGCCCCTATAGTATAAAAAATCATGCTACGCCAGGCGGTTGCACCTATGTGGAATATATTCCAAGGAAACTAATATTTTATGCTGTTCCACACTTCTGTATCTGCGCCAAATTTCGGTGGTCAAAAGCCGTTCAGTTACGTGAAAGATTGAGTGACATACACTCAAAGTTTTGCATCAATATTGTCAGTAGGATATACATCGATTAAGCTTGTTGTATGTGGATACAGCCAAGGTATAGGATGTCACAAGCCTCACTACTGCGCGCCACCTAATTTGAGTTGGAACCACAAAATAAAACGATGTAGTTTCACTTAATATTAGTACCACTTTATATTTACTTCATTCTAAATAATAACAATGATATACAACAAGTTGTAACCCTCTAGCTTTAGTTACAAATAAATAGATTATTAAGAAAGGAAACGATGTATTTTTTGGCGATAAGAGGTTGTTTTTATGTTATTCTAGATTATTATTCGTATCTGTGCGAAGTTTTATTCAAATCCATTCAGGTTTGTTGCAGGAAAGTTACATTATTTTCTTGTAATATATAAACAAAAATAACTATTCAAATTAATTCATCGATACATATTATAAATCAAAAGCTATCTGTCTGACTATCTGTCCCAAAATGTACTAATGGAATTTTCGTGAGATTTGCACCAATGTATAAATCGATTTCCGTGTAAGAGTTTGCCCTGTTATTCACGGGCGAAAATTTATGTGAATGAAGACTTTTTCACTTAGATAGCACTTAAATTGCACGAAATTGAATATAAGTTAACTTAAAATTTATAATACTGATAATGAGGTGTAAATTTCATATTCAAACAAGATTTGCTACTGTGTTCGAAAACCAAATGAACTGAAGCAGTCGTTACACGGTAGAAAGTCACTAACAAAAAGTTTGAAATTATAAAAAGATCACCCAATTTTTACACTCAAGAAGGATTTAGGGCAGGTAATATTTATGAAAATATTAATAAAATCTGAAGAGCCCTCCGGGCGAATACAAAACTCAGTTCAATTTTTATCTTGAGGCCCTGAAGCACGCTACCGGATATCCGGCCTTCATCGGCCTCCACTTTTAAATCAAAATTAAACTTAAACAAAAAGTCTTGTAAATTTTTCTTGGAAGATTCTGAATTTAATTTATTGGAAACATTTTATAAATTCAAGATAATCAGACCATTCATGGGGCAGCAGTGAAAATATTTAAAAATAATGTATTTTAAAGATCTCAATTCATATTTTAAGAAATAAAAACTGTAAAGAGGATTAATATTTTTCTACAGTTTCACGTTAATAGGTAATTGCATTAATGATATGAAAAGACCCACGCCATTAAAATACTTGTTATCTGTGTGGTAACGGTTCTCTAACATATCTGTGAGCGCATCGCCTGATGGAGTGAAAGAGACGACTTGCGACACTTTCTCGCTCATAAACATGCAGATAGTGTTGCGATTTTCAAGACAGGAAAAAGAAAAAATCTCGAAAAACATTTGAGTAATTAGTAAGGCGCGAGGAGCTAGGCGCGCTGTATAACAAAAATATGAGGAGTAAAAACCTGTGAAACAGGAATCAAATGGAAACACCAGCATTATGCTTCACTGATATTACGTTGTTGACGTCACTTGCGTGCTTTTCAGTTCAGTAGACACGATTATACTACGAAAAATATATACACTGAATCGAAATAATCTAGTTTATTTAATCACCAATCCCAAAACCCAATTTCCACGACCGTGACACTCGATACCAAAATCATAAATTGATTTGTAATTACAGATGGAAAGCCACTCCCGCATGGCAACGCTAATTAAAATTTAATACCGCCCGTCGTACAGACTTTAGCACCCGCGGTTGGAGGTAATATCTGCGTAACGTTGCGGTTGGAAACTGAATGTACGAGTGTGTATGTGTGTACGAGTGTATGCAAGTGTGTAAAAGTGTGTACGAGTGTGTCAGATTGCGTATGTATGTGTACGTGTATGTACGAGTTTATGCAAGAGTGTATATGTGTGTACGAGTGTCTAAGAGTATGTACAAGTGTGTACGAGTGTGTAGAGTATGTCAAAGTGTACACAAATGTGTACTAGTGTGTAAGAATATGTACAAGTTTTAAGAGTGTGTGTGAATGTGTTCGGGGTAGACGGAATCTGCATAAATATGGGCTGCAGTGATACATGGGTAATACCTAAGTGCATGGCTAAGTTTTAGTATAAGGTCAATTTTCAACTTGAATGTATGAATCTAAAAACTCTTTAGTGCCTAACCGTTTGATGATATTTGTTATACAAGAATTGTTAGACCACACAAAATTGCTAGGATAGCAACTGTATGTAAGTAAAATAAATCGTTTCTCAAACAATATAAATCTGTGGAGTTATCAACACCACATCATTCTAGTCATCTGTTAAGTATCGCTTGGACTTGTATTACAGGACAACGTACTGTATTAGAAGTGTAACACAATAATAAAACATTTCATGTATTTCTATATTGAAAAGCTTAAATATTTGTTATTTAAGCTTTTCAATATAGAAATACATGAAACGGCCGATACAATCCGTGCGCGACATACTTTATTTACCACAACGCCCAAAATTGCTCATGTCCGGATCAAGCAGGACTAGTCCGATGAAAGTGCCAGGAGCATTAGCACCGCCAACTAGTACTAGGTCCCTCCAGCATGTTTGGTATGGTATGGCAAGACCGGAAAAGTATCTCAAGCTCCCATAACACCCATGTGAAGTTCCAGTTATAATAGTCTAACTGGAACTTCACGTGGCCAACGCGTGCCGATATTTATTAATTTAAGATATTTAATCTTCAATCTTTAATTTATTAAATAATAAATAAAAAGGAAGATGAAGATGGTAGAGACAGTTAAAGTACCCTGCCAAACCTGCCAATTCCTCGAATGTCCCTAAGACGATGCTTGACCAACACCGCAGACAACGATTTCTCATGTTATGTCATATTTTTATGTTTGTAATAAACTAACCGACAAGTCACTGAAAAAAAAAAGAATACAAAAACGTATAAAAGTCGCAAACCGCGGGGCACTCCGTTCAGACACTTGGAAGTTTATCGAACAGAAAAAAGCTGACTTAACTGTTAACTTTTCCCAACCAATTTCCACTTGGAAAGTTGTAAAAAAGCCCATCAGCTTAGCTGTAAGAACATAACTTTGTAGATAAATATAGAAAAACGAATCAAAGGAAAATCGAATGTAGGAAACATAGTTCTTTAAATGATTTAGGTTTCAAGACCTAGTTTTGAAACTTAACCGGTGTAAAAATAAATAAGAAAACTATAATAACACTGGCATGCCCACTTTTATGAGTTCAAACATTGAATGTATGAAGGAAAATTATATATACTTGATTAAATTAAAGACACTCGTTTCTCGAAAATCGGACCAAACGTTCAAAATTATATATAGTTTTAGATTTTCGCGTGATGTTAAAAATATTATACATGTCTCCATTTGAAAATGTTTTAGTATTTAAGGGTTATAATTATATTATATTTTATACACAAATTTATAATATTATTCACTTCTCATACTTCACATTATCACCATTCATCAATATCAGCCTTTATCGGTCCACTGCTAGACATAGGCTTCTTTCAATGAACGCCAAGATGACCGATCTCCTGCTACTAGCATCCATCTCGCACCAGCTACAGCATGGAGATCGTCTTCCAATCTGTTGAACGGTCGACCAACATTTCGTTTTCCTAAACGCGGTCTCCACTCCAGAACCTTATTGGGTTATCTTCTGAGTGTGTAACCGGCCCATTGCCATTTTAGTGAGCTTATTCTTCGCGTGATATCGGATATTTTGGTTCTCTGCCTTGGGACTTCGTTACGAATTCTATCAAAGAAACACCCAACATAGCACGATCAATCGCACGTTGAGCTACGCAAACTTGCGGACCAGTCCTAAATCATGAGGCCAGATTTCGGCCTCGTAGGTCCTCACGGGTATAACGCGTTGGTTGAAGACTTTTGTCTTCAAGCTCTGCGGTACAGGCGACCTGAGAATGGGACGAAGCTTCCAGAATGCTGCCCAACAAAACCTAATTCCTCTGTCGGCTTTCTTCTCAAAGTTATGTCTACCTAATTGCAACAGTTACCCGAGGTAGACGTGATCATCTACGACTTCAAAAATAGCACCATCGACATTGACCACCATAGGGAGAACGTGTTCGCTCAACATGACCTTTTTCTTGTCTAAGTTCATCCTAAGGCCAAAACTTTGGGAGGATTCATTTAGGCTGTGCAATATTTTCTGTAAGCTCTCTAACGATTATAATATATTACTGTTAAGTAGCTTTTGCGAAAATATTAAGAAACATTTATAAAAAGAATGTTTTCGTAGTAATAGTAATAATCTTTGATTAATTATTACTTACCCAAATATGGCTTCCCAGCGTGGTAATAAACGTCATAACAATACAACACAATATTTTAAAATTTTAAATAAAATGAAAAAATCACCTGCACTTTGTCGCCTCTTAAAAAATAGGAGCGACTTGACTTAAGCATAGAAAGAAATATTAAATCTTCATCTATCCATCATTTTGCATAAATTTTACATTTTAAATTTTTTTAGCGTGCGAACATGAATTTTTATTATCAAGGCATATCGGACGAGGTGCAATTAAAATTCAATCTCAGCGAAAGCGCTTGTTTTTTTGTGAAATAGAATCTTAAAGATAATTAAAAGTGTGAAACGGAGCAAGAAATCTATTTTTTCCAACACTCCTCATTCCTAAGCATTGGGACTCGGCGCAAACGTGATTGACAAGTAGATAGGGATCTGAGGGTAGTTTCAAAAGTCGTTTTGATAAATTGAAAAGTGAAGTTCATTGATAAAGTCGGTATTTCAGAGCTTTTGTATATTAAAATTATATTGGGCACTAAGGACTGCATGTCCTTTACATTTATAATATATTATGAAATTTATCTAAGAATATGACCTTGAATGTTGTCAAGTTCACGGTCACTATTAGTACAGTATGATGGCTTATTCTAGTACAAAAAAAAACTTCTTTACTTTCAATATTTTCATAAGAACAAAAATTCCCATTAGATTTAGTTGATCATTATTTGTATTAAGGTTAAATTTAACTCGCGTATTGGATGTTCTGTTCAGATACTTACTATATAAGGTATGCTACGATTTTAGTGTCTATTATCAGTTTTATTAAGCTTTACCACGCAATAACGGTCTTTAAAGAATATTCTCTTATTATATATTATAATAAAAAAATTTGCCAATCGCAAGTCGTACTCATATATCGTCGTCATATGCTCGTCATATGCCCTGGGTTCCGCGTCGACGGGTGGTGTGACCATCTTACCTTACATAAGTTGGAAAACTTCAACCCCTGGGTTCTTGAAAGAACATTTTGTATGAAATGAACGACCAACATAAGTTCGCAATGGTTTTTCTTCAGTGAATAATTATAATTTAAATTTTTGGAACTATTCCTTCGTATGTATTGTAAGTTCTTAATACTTGACAAATTCAAATATTCTAGTTCAACCGGAAGTATTATGTTCCTGATAAAACTACTAGATAAACATATAAACAAGCGAACAGACTTGCGGAAAAGAAAGTGAGACTTTCTTGGTACATACATATCAAAATCATACAGAACAACATTTACATACTTTTTATACGGAATAAAAAGTACTTTATGTTATTCCAGTGACTACAATGAATGCGCCCTTTGTACGTTATTAATTAGTACTTTTCTAACTTAAAAGCATTCAAAAATGGAAATTCTTATTATAGTAGAAGATATAATTAAAATGGACGACAAAAAAATATTGGACAAATAAGTAAGTACAGAGTGAAAAGGAGAGAAGCTTAAATTGAAGACATAAAATGTTGTTATTCACAAGACAGCATGAAACAATTGTAAGTCTTTTTAACCGTCTCATTATTGATGTTTCATTTCCATCTCCAAAGCTGTCCGGCATTCATTTATTCACTTTTAAATTCGCACCAAACGTAACGGAGCGCGGCAGCGTCGTTACATCACAAAGGACAGAAATCGGTGTCAAAAATAATTTCCATTTTACAGGTTTGGAATTACAAAGGCTGGAATTCAGAATAAATATGGTGACTTTTTAATATATGCCTGAAGTACAGGCATTATAAATATAACCAAATAAATACTTTCTGCACAAATGAGAGAGAGCTTTCTATTGTGAGTATCTGGAGAATTTTCAAAGTATGATGAGAGGAAAGAAATGTATTTTAATTATCAAAATAACATGGTTATAATATAAAAACAACATGTAATTAAATGCGTCAATATAGTTACAAATAAAGGTCCTCAATAAAGGTACGTCTAGCACACCCACGATTAGCCACAGGTACTGAGGACCATGATGTCATTGGTGGCAAGCCTATGACCACTTCGGGCACATATCAATCCGGACACAGCAGCGTACTCAGAATAATCTGAGGTTTATTTCATAACAGTTGCCCGACCTGGGGATCGAACCCAGGACTCAACGCGGCTAACCGTGATAACGCGCGACACCCACACCGTTACACCATAGAGGCGATTAACAAAAGAATTAAAGAGTACACGTCCTCTAAGAATTGAAGAGTTTTGGTCCGCACCAAATTCTCACCGATTACTACTAAAATGACAACTAGCTACGTAGTACATTCCTATAAGTATTACCCAAATACTTGTATTAACTTTTTCTGTTCCACCATAGATGTTCTAAATTTGACAATATAGGAAAATAATGTTTAAAATAAAAACAGTTTAGAAATATATTGTTATTCTATTGTAAAATAATATTGAATCAACATTTGTGTCAAATTTTTGGAATATAGTAAATTTGTAACTTTGAAAACGAACGAATAATAAGCATACGTATTATTACATCATTTCAAGTATTAGTAAATATTTAAGAACAAAATCATGCCATTCTTACAATAATAATGAAAGGTAGAAGAACAAAGTAGACCACTGGAAACGAAAAAAAAGGCAGGTAACATTTAATTTGCCAGTACAACTACTGGCACCCGTGAAAATCCACATAAGTAATATGCCTGTGCGTTTCCCGCTTTAACCCCCCTACCCCCCACCCCACCGACGGGCCACCGGCTACCTACTCACAAATCGCAAGAAACGTGACACTGAAGATATCACTTTCGCCGTTATTGTGTGAGCGAGAGGCTCACCGCTCGCGCCGGCCCAATTCCGTTGCATAAGAGGATGTAGTGCCATGTAGTATGTATGGTACTACCTCCTCCTATGCAGTATGGCATTACCTTTTCCTAACTTGTATCTTTTTATAATATTTTCCTATACATAGACTCCTACTCAATATTTTGCCTTCAATAGGTACACATGTATACATGCAAATGTCAATATAAATTGATAACACAAAACTGAATTGCTTTTGTCTGAAAAACATGTTTTAGTAAAAAAAAACTGTGTTTAAATGTCAATCAAAAAATGATTCCACAATAGCCAATAGCAATCACTTTCCAAAAACGTCGTTAAACTATTGATACACCCGCATAAAAGATATCCCAACTCCACAAATACAGTAATAGCCCAGTTGTCTATCCTAAACTACCTACGTTCCAACACTCCAGTGGAATGTCCATTCAATTTGGCGAAGTAATTTTTTTTCTTTTTTATACTGGTTTTTGCAGGTGAGGGCAACGCTTACGCATGCAATTCAATTACGGCGTAATTCGGTTTGGACATATTTTTAGTGTATGGAATTTTTTAGTCATTCTGGGCTGCTGCCAAATAATACTGTTGCATTTGAATTTTCTATCATACACAATTCCTACGTGTCAATGGTTTATTCAATTTTTTTTCGGAAATGTTACATTATTTGCAATTCAAATATAAGCCGCGCAAAAATTGGATATACGAGCTGGTAAACGATTTAGAGCGGGATCATAAAGGCTTTTCGTTTTTTATCGTTTTTATGTCCAAATTTATGGCAAAGGAACTTCTATTTTTTATTAAGCGTTGACATGTTGATCACATGTCAAGTTTATGATCATTATAATTTTACATACCTATGACAATCAAATCACCTCAAAATTATGTCTATTTGATATTATATTTGTATCTTCCACTAAAAGTCGAGCGTATATTTTATCATAATTGCTTTTCTATTGGATGCCAAGTTTTGATTCATATAAACCCCGTCACTTGAAACACGAAATCATAGTATACGTATTATATATTTTGTCATTCCACGCGCTCTACGGTCGACAAACACTCTTCCATAAAGCTTCATCTCCTGAGTCCCGCAGATGTAAGTAATATTAAATTATGTAAGTAGTTCAAAGTAATACAATATTAATATTAGATCCACCATTAGTAAATGTTCAACATATAAGTCTCTGCGGGCCGCTTCATGTAGTTCCGAGGGATATGGGAACGTGTTAACGCGAAAATGTGAACGGAACTAAACCACGAAACCGCCGCCACTGGCGGGATTTGAATTATTAAAATAAAATGTCTGAAGCGTTCTCGTGGAGTTACATTTGCGGAACTGGCGCACACAATTACACAGGAAATTGCTGAAAGTGCACTAATATAAGACGTCCGCGCTGTCACCGCGCTGTCATCGCGCTCATGCGTGAAATAGTGCTGGTTATCACGACCAGGATACGTCTCGTCCAGATTTCAGAAATTGTTATTTTATTGTGCTCCCGTCTTTGTGTATTTCAGCGCTGTTACCGTTGAACACTTTCAGTGAAATGAATTTTATTCACTTGTTCTGGCCAAACATTGCTTCATAGACACAAACAAAGGTGCGAGTTGTGATATCAAATCTATAAGTGAAAGTATCTGTTTAGAAATCAGAAGGGGCATGCTCCGTTGCTTTGGACATGTGGAAATAAAGTATAATGCAAATGCGGAAGGATGTAGATCCCGGTAGATCCTATTGAGCGAGTCCTGTCCGAAGATGATATCAAGTCTTCAGAGCCGGCGTGTTTATAGCAGTAAGTAAGCCTGATGAAATGAGGCACTGGGCCATCTCTACCCGTTCCATCATGTAACTAGCGTAAAGGTGTGTTGTTCTTGTTGTTGTTGTAATTTTTATAATTAACGTTAACTGTACCACCAATGGAAAATATTTTTTTAATTGTAACTATATTTAATATTAACACAACAAAATGGTTTCGGTAAACAATCGATTGAACAAATAAAATCTACGAAACAGTATAAAAATATCCTTTGCTGAAAAAACTTGTCCCATAAAAAATATTTGTCTATATTGTCTTTGGAACAATGGCGGACATTAAACAAAACTGTTGTCTTTCCATTTCGCGCCGGAACTATCAATCACGACAAATACCTTTTTATAAGTCAAACAAGAATATTGTCAACGAATATAGCTACCCATTGATTTTTATTTTTGTTCCGTTCGGATCATATATGCTTTCTCCCAAGAATATATTATATTCATATTTTATCTTATGTTTCTGTTTTATTTTGTTACAACACAAGTTTATATTATTCTTTTAATAATTATTATATACTAGCACACCGCTGCCTACCTCTTTGGGGATGACAGGCGCGAAGGTACTTTCTTTTTTTAATTACTGCATATGTCGTAGCTTATGATAGAACAGGTAATTACTAAATGATAGAACAGGTAAATTAATGTTCATTTATATAGTTCTGTAGTTGGTTCGGGTCAGCCTCTAATAATACTAGAGCAATTTTAATTAATTTTCGGACAGATGCGTAACTTTGTACAACCTAAATTTATTTTATTTCAATTAATAAAAATTAGACCCTATTATAACAGCCACTGTCGCGGCCGGGTAAGCTAATGTTAACAAGATATGTATCTTGTTAACATTAGCTTACCCGGCAACCGTGAACTTACCGTGAACGAGACAACGTCCTTTATCTATTAAAACGTAAGGAGGAAAACGTCCCCAGAAGTTGGACAAAGACATCAGAAGTTGAATAGTTGCGAGGCACTGTTCCCGTATTTCAAATACATTCCTAAATCTTGTGCAGTATTCCCGATTCCCTTTTCAATCGGAACCATACAACATAAATTTGTCCGACTTACATTCTATCGGTATTGCTCTTCTGGCGTTTCGGGGATTTAGAATCAATATCAGTTTTGTATCATTATATTTTTGTAGCCTTACATTTAACACTGAATATTTGAGCAAACTCTAGCAATTTTGAAAATTATAGCGCCTTGACCAATTGAAAAGGTCTTGCTCAGATTTTTTTTTCTAATACCTTTTGTTAACAAATTTATGAATAGTAATATAAAACACTAGCCATACTTCAGATTGAGACATACAATGGTACTATTGATGGATTTTTTCAGTACTTTTCTCTTCAAATGGGCCTACATGGAATGGTTGGCATCGCTGTTGCTCCCGCCTCTACAGTTCACGGACTAGCGAAGACTTTTGTGTCTTCTGGTTTAGGAAGACTATAGCGGAACAGACCCCCTGTTTTCCCGCAGAGTTGAAGAGATGTACCGGGTTGTTTATAGGCGTACAATATATTGATTATTTTTGGTACTGAAAAGGGGGAGACGGGCCAGCTCCCCCAAACTAATGGGACGGCGCGCGCACGATGCTCAATGGTGAGGGTGTTTTCCAGTACCTTACAGAGTTTCTTTATTTTATTTTTATTTATTATTTAATAAGAAATAAAGATAACAAAACATGCACCTTTAGGTTATTAGGTGTTTAACACAATTTAATTCTTTTTATTTATATTCATATAATTCAAAAGGTTAATTTTTGTAATTTCTTTTTAAATTTAACAGATTTAGTATTAAAATATCTGTCTAATTAAATTGTTTGTTAAAAATACAGCAAACTCGAATCAAAAATGCATTCGGTAATATTTTACAATACTGAAGAGAGCTGATCTCTTGAGCGCAGACGTGGACAATTGAAGAACACGTTAGAGGTTCTATTATATTATGCATTGTCTCGTATAAGAAAACTCTTTTAGATGGCGACGACTACACAAGGAGGGTAAGGTATTTTCAGAGAAGCCTATTTTATGTTGTATTCTTCTGTAAAATCTGTTTTGTGACACTTCTAAAGAATTAATTTCGCCTTTGAGAGATCAGTGTATAGGACACTAACTTGTCCACCACCCTCCACATGTAACAACACCTCATGTAACAACGCCTCATGTAACAACGCCTCATGTAACAACGCCTCATGTAACAGCGCCTCATGTAATAACGCCTCATGTAACAACGCCTCATGTAACAACGCCTCATGTAACAACGCCTCACGTAACAACGCCTCATGCGTGAATTCACACAGATTGG
>JAFELO010000562.1:243391-257114 GCA_017140195.1 Eumaeus atala | reverse complement strand
GAACGTGAAATATAGTTATCGTAACATATAATTTGGGTACGTTTTTGTTTTACATCAATTTGTTACACCAACACTAACATTGTATATTCTTGCAGCCACAAGAAAGCATTGGTAAGAGGGTGCAAGGAAATGAGTTTGTGGTCTTTCTTACCCTTGATGATGTGCTTTCGTAGTGACGTTTTCTTACCTGAAATTAAAGAAATATGTTAGAGTAGGACGTGATGTTATATCATTTGGACGACCGATCTCCACGTCTCACAGTCATGATTCGATATGATTACGAATTACAATGATTCCTTGTTACCTTCTCAAAGATTGTTTTCTAATAGTTCTAAATGGAGTGTACATTATTATTTTATGATCGCATAATACAAGCTCTTTAGTTTAACATGTCTGGATAATTGTCCGTCGCAAATTAAATTGGACCTATTTTCTGGCTACCAATTGAGCTGAAATTGTATATGTAATAAATTAATCATAAATCACAATTCTTATCATGATGTTTTTCAATTGTAAAGAAAAACTAAATATTAAACTTAATGTGTAAACAAAATCGTTAATACCTCATAGCATACTGGATGAAGGCTACTGACAGATTAACTAACGAGTTGACACTAGAACAGTATCCTGCGGAGCCAGCACTAGGAATGGTCTTAGAAGGCCCGCGACCATATTTAGACTAGAAACTTATAACCCAATGCCACAATAGAGTGGACTCACTTTTATGTCTAAAATATAATCGCAAAATATTTTTGAAATGAATGAACAGGATTTTTGTAACACTTGTAAAGAAGGCTCATTAAGATTGTTAACTGAAATATTGTTCGGTGGGCAATGAAATATAATTATTACGTGTTAAGCAGGGGCTTGCTGGATGCTGATTTTATTTTTAATTATTCTGTAAATTAAACATTATATCAACACCATAACTGCTTCTCTAAGAACATTATATTAAAAGTTAATTAGGAATTATTTACAAACACGTCTAAAGCTACAATTACGTACTATATTTTAAGAGTTAGGGACAAACAGGTAGTCGAAGACCCTTGTATAGAATGAAAATACAGCATTAATCTATCAATATTACAGAAAAAAGGAAAAATGATATTGAAAACACACATATTTGGCAATTTGTATATACCGTCAGCACGAAATGTCGATTGATAGATCCACGCTTACAAAATGTCGATTGATAGATCCACGCTTACAAAATGTCGATTGATAGATCCGCGCTTACAAAATATTAATAAAATTAAATAAATATACAGATCGCGGTGGTTCCAGTCCCGGAATGGAGCAAACTCTTCTTCTAATTTCTATAACAGTTCGGAGTTAATTTGACGGTGTTACACACACATATCGCTGAGGTATCAGCTATGTTACTAACCTAGTAGGGCATGGTAGGTAGCCAATTATAGGCAGGCTCTGCCCCTGGAAAAGTCCTCTAGGAGCCGGAATATATTTATACAAAGGTACACTTGATGATCGATGCTTCTTTCTTCTATCCTTTTTATTTTTGTACAGTTTGCACCAGATTTCTGTGCACTGCACTGAAATCTTCCATCCATCACTGGACTGAAGTTCAGTCCACGGCCGAAGAGAAATCGTGTGCCTGGAAAGTGTGTGGACTATAGTATCCTGCGTAGTCTACTAAAATTGAAAATAGGACATAAAAATTTGAATATGTTCTACTTTTGTTGTTGACTGTACTTGTATATGTAGATAAGTTTAATCAGTGAAAACTAAGCATAGACGTCAAACCCTGGGCTGCGGCATATCGCGTATACAAACGTATTTGTTATATAAGTTACGACATGCTAGAATGTGGTTACATAATTCACGGACCTGACACATGATAGCTTGTGCTGTGAGCCGTACATCGATAGAAAAAAACTGAGCACCTTGTTAGTCTGGTAGCTCATTAAAATCAGCTACGAGATTAAAAGAAATCATCAAATCGGTTTGGATTTTTTTCTTTACCTGCATATTCTCTCACTTATTGCAAAATTTCTAAAGTTTAGATCAACGGGAAGAATCTTAGTTACTGCGACAGAAATATACGCATAAAAAGGCTTTATCTCCTTACTGTGTTTTTTATATATTTTAATTTTTCAGTGTTTAAAGGGATTGTGAACTTTGGTGTATGACATTGAGCTGGGTTTTCCACGAAATCCTGAGATAATGGGCTTGACAGACATACACGCGGGAGACGAAGTGATCATGTATTATGTGTATGTATATATTATGTGTGTATAATTTCTATTTATGTTATAATATGAATTTTCATCAAGAAGCGACAATACCCTCCATCAACTGCTATGTTTTCTTTCGATGTACGAGACCTCAAATATACCATACGGTGGCCCGTAAATTCTCCCCTAAAGGTAATTTTAAAAGGTTACTAAATATGTCAATTCCCAATTTTTATTATCCTTCCTCAAACCCTTATTCCAGTTTGTTTAATGCGACATGTCCGGACACTACGGGACACACTAAAATTTTATCACCAGCGTGTTTTTATTCCTTTATCCTGTATTATTTATTTATTTATCCTGTACTGTTATTATTTTTGCTTTGCTTTTGCGTTTCCATTTATTTTTATTACTCTTATGGATTAAGATTTGTTTTACGTTGTGGATTACTCGCGGTGGAGGGTTAAGCCCTCTGCCAAAGTTGATCCGCTGGTCTCCTGGGATTATTTTCCGTAGGGACTACCTTCGATACAGACTTCAATGTAGAGCAACTTGTGGCTCAAGTCCGGCATACCCTTCTCCGTAATAGTTCCACACAAAAAAATGCCCGCTCATTGGAGTGGTGCTGCTATATTTCGCGTACGGTCATTTTGCGATTGCACTGGCACCGGCCTTGCGATGAAAACAGTATATCGACCAGACACAACGCGTACTGAGAAGATTCCGATTCAATTGTCAATTCCATCCGCGGCGCTAGCAATCGGCTTACCCATACAATACGGCGCAATAGTTGCAATACCGATATTGTTACGTTATATGTTATTGTATTGTACAAACGGACTATATCTAGCATTAACAACAGGTAATGTATATCATATTTAAATTAATAAGACATCTAGCCTCGCGATTTCACCCGTGCCCTAAATAGAACATTCACTGTTAGAGTTTCTTCGACAACATTGTCAATCATAATCAATTCAAATATTTCGCCGTCAAAGTGTAACAAAAGTATCTGTTCTGACAGATAAAGTTACCAAATGTACATTATAAAATGGTAAATAAGCCGAGAGAAATCATTAAAATAGTTTTGTTGAGTGACGTTTCTAAACTTATGAAATCAATAGACAATATATTGGGATTAAACTCATTAGCTTGTGACGTCGGTTAGCGAACACGAAGTACCAGTTAGTATGTGCATAGATAATACTCATTACGAAGGCAGAGGCACGTAGCGCGAGTTCCGTGGTTCGGAACTTCAGCTCCGAAGACTGGCAGCAATTAGTGTTTGAGTTAATACCGATCATTATAGACGACTACTTGTATAGCCGAGTACTCGGCATGTGTCGGCTTTATCTTATAGGTGCTATGGCCAATATTTTCGATACGAAGGTCAATTCGTTTGTTTCAAGACATATACAATAGAATCCCAGAAAATATCAACACATTTTAATTAATTAATTTAAAACCATTATCATAGAGCATTCGTGTCCTATCTAAACATATTACAAAACAAAGTCTCCAAAAGATGTCTGACTGTATGAGATCGATTTTCTCCAAAGTATAAAAACCTGTTTAGTAGAAACCGGTTTCCATACGATTTTTACTAATGGATAGAGCGAATCCCGAGGAAGGCTTCAGTGTATAATTTGAAATTTATTCACGGGTGAATCTGGTGATAAAGTAAGAGGATTTATTGAAATACCACACTATGGAAATAACAATCTCTTCCAAAGCCGTTTCGGCTTTATAAAGGCTCCGTTTTTCCTTTTGAGCTTACCCTCATAGGAGAACTTTGTTTAAATATAGCCTCATTTGCACACTATGTTAAACTAGACACTCCAACTGCTATAAATGAGCTCATAAAACAATACAATAAAGAAGATGTAACATGTGCTTAATTACGTCTTAAGACTGCACTACACTGTCCAACTTATCCGCTCCCTATACTGTCGGTAATAAGTCTCCGCGGCCGGTGTTATATCAACGTCACGCGGAAGCGTGTTACTGTTAAACAGTTGCATTCGTGCGATGGTAATTTGTCTATGTGCCTTACAACATGAGCTGCGATATACTGAGGAATTTCTAAGATATGAAATGATATTGCTGTAATTTGTTAAAGTGCGGCCCCGCACTATTATACTATATTCACTTGAACAGTGACTGTTCGTAATCACAAACGAATTGCTCGCTTCTTGTCAGGCTCGACTTTAACGACGTGTACTATTGGACGTGTACTTCGCGCGTTGATCAAATTCATCGATTCAGGTCTAGTGGGATGCAAACATCAATATAGCATTTGTGTAGTAACTGAGCGGTGTAGTAACTAATAAGGTGGTCTTTGACTGAAAGTGTGACAAAATTCACACTTATAATATACTAACGATCGGTCTGTATTCACCCGCGAATAAGTCATACAATATAACCTTCCTCGGGAATCGTTCTATCCATAGGTGAAAACCGCATGAGAATTCGTTATGCACATTTTGAGAAAAATGATGACATATAGACAGACGGCTTATGGGGACTTTGTTTTATAATAATTTTACATATATAGAAATAGGGTGTGTAACATTCGCCTTAACCCAATATACCGAATGGTAATGGGTTCGATCCATCATCTTGCGCATTGATATATGAAAACCTAGACTAAGTGCTAATACCTTAACAAATAAAAGCAAAGAACTAGCATTTGTTAGTCCTACGATTAAATATCTGAACGAACAAATAATACTATGGAACAATCTTGCGATACACCTGCGAAATCACAAGACATCTTCCCATCGCGAGGTCCTTGAAAACATAACCCTTTTTCATTAAGTGTACTACACTTTCGTAAGGACTCTACTACTATACGATGCATGTATATATTTCTAGTACGACTGCACTCAATTTTATTGCGAGCTTGAGTTTCGGCTGGTGATATTGATTCTAGACTTTCTCGAACGCCCTTAGGTCATACAAGTGGCAATTTGCTCTGGATTATTTTTTTTTGTCACGCTCCGAGCAGCAATTGAAGTAGACTTTAGTAAGACATAGTGTGACGTACAGCCAAATTAGATTGGTACCTCTCGAGCACACTATATATCCCTAAAGTAATACCTCTGATGCTGAGACATTTTATGCGGTTTGTGCGTTCACGGGAGGAAGGTGAAGCATGATGTTTTATAACAATTGTATAGATACACATATAATTGTTATAAAATTATGTGTGTTTAGTAATGGAAGGTAATACATATACAATAGTATAAAAAACTACACGTTCTTACGTAACGTACTCTAATTACGTGTACTTAGCTAGAATATTTAAGTTTGCTATTTTGAAAATTCATTGAAATTTCGATTGCAGCATGGAACTACCGCTAATGAAACAATAACAGAGAATAAACTTTTTAGCAAGTCTCAGCTTGCTTTCGCATGACTTGCGAACAGAACTGGCACTTGTAAACGTTAATGTAACCGTAATCATAATGTCGTTTATAGAGACTAGCAAACTGCGCAGGATATATTGCAGTGCACAAGTGTGGCGCAGCCACGAGTGTCCACTCCGTCCCTTCTTTCAACTATTCCAATGGTACGTCAATCCGACACGACTGGAGAGAAACCAGGCGCAGGGCCTCCGGCATGACGTGCTCTTTGGGGGACGGGAGTGTACCACCGTCAACTAGGAAGTCAGGAGACTTCGGACTGTTATTAGAAATTAAAGACCCGGGAGTCGAATCTCCCGGGTTCGACTCCCGGGTCCGTCAACTTTCTGACTTCGGACAGTTATTAGAAATTGAAAACTCGGAATTTGAACCTTCGGGGTTCGACTCCCTTGTCCAACGTTAACTTCCTGACTTCGGAGTGTTATAGGAAATCGAAGACCCAGGAGTCTCACGACTCTGGAGTCAGTTTATCACTAAACCACGAGGCAGACAATATAAAAAAATATTATATGTATAAAACATCAATAGACTGTACTACATATATCACTATACACAATAACATTAATGAAACACTAGATGTTATTGCTTTTACAATTAAATCTTTGACGATTGCTAATATGTTTCTTAAATATTTCAACAAGTACGTCATTTTCTTAGTTCCTCATTGAAACTTGATAACTATTTTAAAGGAAATAAGACTTACTCAGTTGGCCATTCACTTTAAAGAAAAATACAAATGCAGATATTTGTCCACCGACGGAAAGTGTATTTTCTGGAGTTATTTCCAAAAGCACAATTGTTACACCATATGCCTAATTATAGCAACAACAAACTACAAAATTCATTAATTTCTCGGGATAAATATTTGTTCCAGATTTGCCGTTTATCTCAAGTGTGTACCCAACATATATATATATGGGTTGGGTACACACTTGAGATCATAACAAAGAAAAAAATGTTTTTTAACTGTAAATAACATTTGTTACTTTTAAAAATAAACAATAAAGTAAAATAAAAATAGTTTATTTCTTAAAACACACTTCATTAAAAGATAACATCCTTGCAGTTTTAAAAATAAGTAATAAAAAAAGAAACGTAAAAAGAAACATTTACAGGCAGCATGGTAACGTTTGGCAACAGCGTGTTCCACAAAATGGTGGGACCTCAGCTTAAGCCAGACCTTACGATTGACACTGGCTTTTCAGGTCCCCGGTCAGGTTCAGGTCAAAACACGTGTTTGATTTCACAAACATTAATTATGGAGGCAAGCATACACACATACTTACACACTTATACTCACATAAATACACTAATACGTAAACTTATATCAGTTTACTTGTTATGGTAAATTTAGTGATAAATAACAGATAAATATATATTAAACTAAAGTAAATTGTGATAATTGTTATAAATGAATAACAAGTTCATTATACATTTCCAATAAATACTTTCACAATGGCTGCGTCATACTCACTTTTCCTGCGCCCATGAATCTCCATTTCTTTGCGCCAATATGGGATAAGCTTTATGTTGAGATTTAAAGTTATTTTTGATACTTAAGTTACGTAATGTTGGCGGCAGGTCGTTCCAACATTTCGTCGCAGCGTATTTAAAACTACCTCTAAATGCGGCTGTACGGTGTGCAGGGCAAAAAAATAAGAAGATGTATTGTGTTGACGAGCCCTATCCACTCAAGTTTTTTGTGCAGATACACGGGAACTCCATCCTTAACTTTTTTTGTTAACGCGGGGAAACGTATTTACGCGCGTGTGTGGGACTCGTGGCACATGATAGTGCCGAATACCCACAAAAACCACCGCGAGTGCCATCATTGCCGCCCTTGGTGAGGTGCCCCGGAACAACAAATCATCAGGAAATGTCGAGGGCTAGTCAGCCCCCTAAGGGACCAACTCCACCTCCACAGATGGGGTTGCCCCGCACTACTGGACAACCCCACTGACTTTAGGACAGTGCATTGAGGTGAGGTACCCATCCTCGCCCCTTGCCCCGTGCGCAAAAGAGCCTTCTCCTATGGCTCTCTGGTCTCCTCTTCTTATAAGAGGGGTACCGTGAGCGATTCCGCCTCCTGATCATTAGCCCCCTCTTCTTATAAGAGGGGAGCAAAGGTCCCCCACGTTTCAATTGGCTGCGCCTGGGTTCGGTCCAGGCTACTGATCCCCACTGCCACGACAAAGCTTGAACCATGGTGGGATGATTTTACCACCCTGTTCATCTTTGCTTTATCAGTAAAATAATTACCAGTGCGTTTCTTTTAGGCTGCAAGTCCTAAAGCATATCTTAAAAACTTAAATAAAAAATAAATAGATAAACGCTTTATTTATATTATATATTTATTGTCAATTTATATATATATATATATATATATAAATTGATAAATAAAGATATATATACAAAATATATGCACCCGAATAGAAATAATATACTTATTTCTTACTTGACAATGTTCTAGGTGCTATCTTCATTTCCCGAGATAAAACCTTTTGCTTTCGGACAGGATTTCTTTGAATTCTTTCCCTCACTGCCTTGGGCACCTTTTTCATACCAACACTGCGTGGAATATAAATACCTATAAATAGCCGAGTTCACAAACCTTTGGCTAACACCTAATGTATGAAGAGTTTTAAAAAAATTATTTGGCTCCATATCCACTTTGAGTAATGATTGCATTACAGCCATTCTGTTCATTTTATCATCCTACTCTATTTTAATATCGCAAAATATTGTACAGTGAATTGGTGTTAAAGTGAGAAAAGACAATGAACAATTGAATAAAAATCACATATTCTAGATTCCATAGTTATATTTTTTTTATTTGTAACTGTAGTTACGGCCAGACTGTGTAATAGTACGAAACCATACCAGAAATGGAATGCCTTCTTTCATATAATTTAAGCGGATGCGTGCAAATATTCATGTAGGCAAAAAATTTAAAAATCATCGTTTAGGATCCAATCGATTCAACCAGGAGCTGTGTACTATCGTTATTATAAGGCCCGTATTCAGAAACAAAGGAACAATACTGTGAGTCTCTCAGCATGCGTCGACGCATAGGGTCCTGTAAACCTATTCATGGGATAATACTTATGCAGCGGTCTGCACTATGCGTACTTCCAAATTATTTGTGAATACAGATGCGAGACGTACGTAAAAGTAAATAATTAAGATAGCAACACCACGGCAACCACGTATACAAAAGCAAACATGGTCACATGTGAAAAAATTTATCCCGAAATATTTATATCGCAATCCCCGAAGTCCCGCTGTTCTGTTACGGAATCCCTTAAAAATGTATTTTAGATGGAACTAAAACCTTACGCAGTAAACACTTCGGTGCCTCATTTGGTATTCCCCAACTTTTACCTCGGCGGCCGGCCCACCCAGGGATTTATTCTGAGGTTGTCCGCTGAATTTTTTATTCCTTACACGTCACATAGAGATATGCGGCTTTGGGCGAATATGTTTCCGTAGAATTTAAATATGCCGTCGCAAATTCTATCGAGAAGTTATGTCCTCGGTTGTGTTTGCAACACATGGAATGTAGGCGATGTGATTTGTCTTAACTTTTCCAGTCGGACTTTATTGAAATATGTACTTAGGTAAATAACTTTATATCAAACCACATCACATTATAAATAATAGACCCTAAGTAAGTTAAATAAGTACCGGATTGACGTCCCATTCCAAAAATATGATTGTCAAATGTTGCATACTATACAATAGAATTCGTGGAAGTGCGCAGGGACAGACTCGGTATATCGGGAGTTATTTTTTATGAGATGAACTATTTAATTGGATTACGTTAACAGTTGCTTTCTATTTTGGATAACAGAAGTCAAATGTCAATCTTAAAGATATATTCCATGATGGCGGATGAAGGTTCTTCGCGGTGGTGAGGTAAATCCAATCATGATATACTTTATTTCACTTCTCCATTCGTCCTAATACAACTAATGTTAAAAGAAAACGCAATTCACGCCCTCAAATGCTCCCTAACCGTCCAAAAACGTATCCTATCGGAAAGTCATTTATGTTTTAATTAAAAACTCTTCAAGGAGGCTGTGGAGGGTAGGGGGGAGGTTTGTAGGAGGCAGGAGGTCAGAGGGGGGGCGGGTTGTCAGAGATTATTAGAGGACAAGTTGGGTGCTCTCGGTGTTTACAATTCTTACCGAAAACAATGTTTTTGTGTTGAGTTCGTGAACAAAGTTGGCTAATGCAAATTCAACAACTTAGGTGTTTCTAATGTACGTGTAATTTGTTATTCCTTACTAAGTTATTGTTTATAATAATTTTAAATATTTAAGTATAAAGTGTGCTTAAGTTATTTTTAGGGATTATTTTGCGAAAGTTATGACACGTAATTTCATTTTGCTTACTTTTTTGGGTAAAAGTACAAACTATGGTCCCATTTTATGTACAACAATAGTGTTGATTTACTTTTGACCAAAAACTGGCTCTTAAACGCTAGAGAGGCGTATTGTATCTATATGTGGACTTGGCTATTGAATATATAACTTATACATAAGTTCAATGGCCACTAGGCATGTTTGAGCCGAAAGCGAGTAAGGATGATATTTTATATAGAATCGCAGAATTAGAGCATAAATCGGCAAAGAAGCAACTAGGGCCATCAGCCACTACCGTATTAACATCTGCAGGTAGGTGCTACGTAGATTTGTGCTTTCCTTCATCTTATGCCTCACCAAGGGACGACCTGGTATTTACAAATTGTATGAAATACAATGAAGACAATCCCATTCCAACTATAACTAACATCTGTCAATGACGTCACGTAAACCCCAAAATGCGAAGAAAAAATCCTAAAGAGTAGAGCGCCGCCATTTGGTAGCACCGCTTTCTTAGGGTACTGTGTTTTACAATCGGTTTCATCTTCTTGAGACAGTGATTTAACGTAGGTTTACTCCGAGTAAAACTATGCCACAGTGTCGCCCAGTGCCGCCACCCTTTCAGGCAGTACAGCACACACAGCATACGGCACAAAGGGCACTGCAGTTGATGGTCCTTAGTCTGTAATGTAGCCTCACATTGGTATTGCTCCCAAAGTATTTGGTCTCCACACCACATCCACATGTTGCATTGGTTTGTGTCCGTTTGAGCCGGCATCATCGCGATGATGATGATATTTTAATAAAACACAGGGACGTATTATATTGAGCGTCGTCTTGTTCATAATTTAAACGTAATATTTTTGGATATAACAGGTGATCCCGATTGACTTATTCATGTTCCGTAGGGCTGGCTCTGTCTGAGATAGTATGATAAATGAAACATATTTTATTTTTAGTTAATTTCTTTTATATTATGGACCCACTAGCAAACGTTATAAATAAGGGCGAAGAAAGCAATAAATTAAGCCGCCATCAACTTTATTTATGAAATAGGAATTGCTACAAGGGCTTAAAAAGAAATTAAATCACGATGTAGGCTTTAATTTTTTCAGGTTCAAAAAAAAAAGAATTTCATCAATCTGGAGCATTGTTATACTACTATTGGTATACTGATGCTTGACAAAATTAACGTAATATATACATACCATATTAAAATGTGCCTATGTTTTAACAATTAGAATGTAATTTGAGTCCGTTCAATATTATAATTGTATGTAAAAGTGTAGCAAATGTATAAACTCTGCGTTTTTTATGAAGTGAAAACTCCACAAAAGGAAAACGCAATCCCTGATCATCGGCGAACGCACATTACAAATATATTTTTATGTTCTTACTTCTATTGGCAATCCACGTGACGTCAATGAAAGAGACTCGCCAGGATCGTATTAAATTATGTAATTATGAGCCTAATTGAACTATACAGGGGCTATAACACTATATGCGCTACCTACTACTATGAAATTGAGGAGGTCATAAGTATATTGTAATAGCAGCCCCGTGATATAAATACAATGTGAATATTGTAATAGCGTAGTGACAACCCTACAAGGTTGCCTCGAAGACACAGGTAATCTGTTTCTCTCATGTTTATATGGGAGCGATTTGTTTTATATCTGTTATACGTGTAACAGATATACGATCTTTCTATTCATCTGTCACCGTCATCATCAGTAGCAGAATCCTTCATGCTTCTACATGTGGCGCAAAATAAGTCCTTTTTTACGGACTACATATTTGTGTAACCCTCTGTACCTGTAGTTCCGAACCGACTTAGGGTTCTTCAAGAAAAAACTATTCGTATAGAACGCCGGCAGAGAAAAATGAGGCAAAGGCTTAGCGCCGAAGTCTCAGGTGGTGCATCTGTCTGCTGGCGTTGGGGACTACTGGCCTTTCCGTACCCCATTGCTTATTTCGCAGCTATGTACACTATCCACATCTTAAGTTATGCCCACTATCGCCATATACATTCATGAGATTATATACATACATACACACATAGGCCGAGTTTGAATATAATCAGGACGCCTTCGGTTGTAAAAAATACATTTCTACTCAAACGGTTTATTAAATAAAAGTTGCTGCTTCAGAAGAACTATTCATTATTTTGTACAGAGTTTACTCTTCAATAGCGTAAGTAGGATATAACAAATGTGCCTCGCTATCTGTGCTGGGCTTGTCCCAGTTTGGCTCGGCTTGGCTTGGCTTGGCTCGACTCCGCTCTTCTTTGCTGGCAAGTCATCAACACGTCGCTGCTAAGGCGTCTTTATCATATATTCCATCATATGTTTGAGGTAAATCGTATAGGAACTATCACTGATGGCTTGTGCATTATATAAGGGGTTAAGTAACATACTTAAACCTTTCAACTAAGCGTATCCAAAAGTATTGCCACATCTTGCGCTGATCATATCAACACAATTATGGCGCTTACAATGGGAAATGGTACTTCATAATAGCACCATGTTACCTAAGTAACCCTAAAAATAATAAATCTAATCTCCTAGCGCACAATTAACAAACTTTTAATATCTATTAATCAATCGCTAGCACAACAGAAACAAAGAAGGTTATTAATGTTTTTGTTCATTGTTGGAGAGCGACAAGCGACCAGCTTCTCGTCAACCGTGACCTCCCCCTTGCATCGCGGAAGCAAAGAAACACGGGTCAGGCTAACTAGACTCTAAACTAAGACTTGTATTGTATAAGGATCTCCTTATAGTTTGTTTTGGATTGCAAAGGGTATAAATATTGTACCGATCAACTTGTGTTATTACCGGTGATAACACTGGTCATCTTATGGCTGCCAAGAAAGCTAAAAAATTATGACACATTTACGACACGATCTTACGCGTAAAATCTAGCCGAAGCGAATCATTCATTTTTTAAATTCTTTTTAGCATTTGCAGCATTTTCACAGACTAATTTTCACATTCACAGTACTAGTAAGATG
This sequence comes from Eumaeus atala, assembly GCA_017140195.1. NCBI lineage: Eukaryota > Metazoa > Arthropoda > Insecta > Lepidoptera > Lycaenidae > Eumaeus > Eumaeus atala. The sequence continues at coordinate 244,120 of JAFELO010000562.1, read as the reverse complement.
TAATCTATCTCCTTATATATAAAACAAAGTCCCCAAAAGATGTATGTCTATGGGATCGATTTTCTCATAATGGGTTTTCAAACGGTTTTCCCATTGGAATAGAGCTATTCACAAGCAAGCTTTCAGTGTACAAAGGTGGATTGCTAGTAAACATATAAATTAGACACCTAAAATAGTAGTGGATCTTCGGTCAAAGATACAACGAGCGAAGCAGTGGACGGAGGTATGTTGATCACAACGCCATATTACGTACATAAAGATTTAAAAACGCAATCGTGGCAAAATGTATTAAAGAGGAGCTTTGTGAGCGGTAATTAGCAGGTCATTAAGAAAGCTCGCTAAAGCACGTTTATTAAAAATGGATAAGGGTGGAAATGGTGTGCACTTTCCCCCTAAAAGCTTCAACGGCCACTCAAAAAAGCTGTAAAAAGCTGGCGATAACGACACTAGTTGCTCCCTGTTTATTCTCACAACATTATTGTTAAATCGCCGACTATAAAGGATAATACACGATTCAGACTAACGAGCGGACGTAAACGTGGCTGGGGTGACCATAAATGCACATATACACGGGACTGTACTCAGGTACGCTTACGTTGTTATAAATAACGTCTCTCTTAAGTTAAGTTAAAGTCTTGGAAAATTATAAAACGGCACTTCAAAAGTACAATAAACTCGATCATCAGCTTTTAATTGATTATATATTAATGTGGAAGTTAATCCGCGTGT
>JAFELO010000562.1:211575-243286 GCA_017140195.1 Eumaeus atala | reverse complement strand
TTATATATAATTGTTATTCATTTATGAGATAAAGAAATACGTTTTATTCCCATTTTCTGTATATAGTATAAAATGGTAATTAACAAGTTAAGACTTAGCGTAGTGAGGTTTTGACATAAAATATTTATTAAACTTCAAAAGTAGACATACCAATTTTTATTGCTTATTATGTTTATAAATGAAATTATGATTGACAAAATTTAATGTCCTAGTTGATATCGTATTCTATAAGTTACCTTATAGAGCACTTCCGGAAATAAATTATCACTTATAGTCGACATTCGAATGAACAACAGTTAAATTCTTGGTATCCGATGTTAAGGTATATCATTTCATCGACCGATAATTACCTTCTATAGCAAATGGTGTAATTTTCCTGTGTTAAAAAATATTCCGCATATTTTATCTTCGGTAAGGAAGAGATTATTATGAGGTAAAATCATAAGGTATAGGAGGAAACATTTTATACGTATGAATGCAGTTGAAAAACGTCAAAAATATAAAATACATTTTGTAGGCAATAAGTATCTATATATCTTACGACAAACTTAAAATGCAGCTATAGCAGAAATCTTCTAAAAACATTGCTTTAAAAGTTGGAAATTATCCACATAAAACTTTAATCAACATTTACCCCACAAACAAACGCTCGTTAACCCAATTTGTAACTCAAAAACTTTTCCCATAAACACATCAACAATGGCCACCCTAATAAGGTTTCAAATCTACTTCCATACATTTTTCCGGTCCACATTTATGCCGCTGTAAAAACTTCTCCGCTGCGGGTTTTTGGGACATTAGCCCGTAATTATATGGCCGTTAGGCTTATAACGGGATTAGGATTGTAAAAAATTTTTTACGTCCACATTATGATGAAGACGTCTTACCTTTGTGTGTGCCCTTAATGTCTGTCTGAATATTACTATCGTTATTTTCAAGAGTCTTTGCAACCGGTGTGTATGTATGAAGAGAGTATTGAAAGTGGAGGAGGCAAGGCAGATGTGTAAGGATCGTGATGTGTGGCACTCCGTTCTTCCTACCTACCACATTAGGGAGCTGGCGTGAAGATGTGCTGTTGATGTTATTTCCAAGTCTTTCCGTGACTATTATAAGAACATAAATTAAGTGTAAGGATCGTGATGTGTGGCACTCCGTTCTTCCTACCTACCACATTAGGGAGCTGGCGTGAAGATGTGCTGTTGATGTTATTTCCAAGTCTTTCCGTGACTATTATAAGAACATAAATTAAGTTTTCTTATGCATTATATAAGGGTATGCATTATATAAACGAGTAAACGGAGTCTTTTGGTGACTACCGACGACAGTGTTAAGTAAGTAGTAAATAGGTCTAAATTAAATATAAACGACATGCTAACAACATATGTTTAGGATCAAGACCAGAAAAATACTACCAACTTTCTTACTATGGACCAATACTTCTTGATCCAAATAATGATGGGAAATCCTTGGAGATTCAAAACCAAATGCTACACACTAGACTCAAAATCTATTAAGATATTTATATATAGAAGAATTTATTGTGAAAGCGAAAAGCGAATTAACGCTTAGAAGATGAAATCAAATCTGTCCGAAACTTTGATTAAATCGAGCCGCTTGGAGTTTGAACACAATAGCTATTAAAACGGTGATTCTCCAAGACTATCTTGCGGGTTCTTAAAATTCTAATTCTAAAGTCGTTTGTCTAGAACGGCACTACAAAACTCTTAAACAACCTTAAAATTGGTAGGTAAATCTTATGTGTAAAATCCTTATGTAGGTTTTTGTATAGGTAATGATCGAACATTCGGAGCCTTTTACGACTATTGTCATACAGATGCATTGCCCTTCCTTCCTTCATGGACCACCATATATACTATGATGCCACGACATGTTATTCATATTATTTTTAGTGCTTTTGCATAAAAAAAAAAAACATATTTTTATTTGTACTCATCGACACCAGGGCGAGCGGCGCGTTTTGAGTTTTGACAGTCAAAGAGTTGCCCATTTACAGGCCTGGTGAGATATTTCCATCACTCTTAAAAAAAAGAAAACATTGTAGCTGGTAAAGTTGAAAACAAAAATAAAGTAACTCCAAAGAAAATTCAAAGTGTCTAAAATCGCTTATTATATATATTTTATGGTCACCATATTTTCTCTGTTTGGTGTGGTGCAGACGCGTCATCGACTGTGACGCGTATGGCCTCATAATAATGGGCTAATCGTCATTACTAATATATATCAAAGCATTCAGTGAATTTTAGAATATTTTGGTAAAAAAGTTACTTATTTCCATAATTTGGATGGGAATCGAGCAATGAAACCTTTCTGGTGTAATGAAAATCGCTCACCAGTCAGCCTGTATTTCGTGCACAGTCTCGTATTGCGGAAAACTGTCATCCCACGTGAATATGGCAATGATGTCGTCAATATTGTTTAATACATTAATACTCCATTAGTATATAATATAATAATTGAATATTCCATTCTTACACCGACTGTACTTGATCAGATTTTGAACAGCGGATCGCGTTTCAATTTAACTTTTTGGCAATTCAGGGGATTTCTTCGGCTTAGTCGTTTCACAAACTGGACCGGCAGTTAATGCGATTCATTCCTTTGTCATTTTAATTTAACGAGATATTTTAAAAATGTAACTTTGGCGTAGAACAACGCCATCTTCATGTTGGTTCCTTTTATTTCTTTTATGTACGGGCCTGGCCAGCATTCTTTTATTATCAAAAAACTTAATTAATGTAGTTGAATTATAATATAACAAGGTTGATAATATCACTAAAATTTTGGTATACGAACGTAGCACTAGCATTTTTGTATAGTACGGAGAAAGAGAGCAAGCAGTCTAAGGCTACCGGTTAATGCCGACGCCCATATACATCCGTAATATTATCATACAGATCTGTTCTAATGTACAGGTCCCAAACAGCATGAAACGTGATAGAGCCGTCACTTCGCGGCGGCGTCATGTATGTGAAAATAGATCCCGGATGTGCTAACCGAATTCGGCTGCGATGCAGCATGGCTCCAACTCTCAATGGTCGACATGTGGCTCGACGGAGTCAAGTAAAGGAGAAAGTGGAGAAGTAATCAACGAGAATAGACCTTCGTCACAGTAAATAATGACTAAGTTTTTAGTTAATCTACTAAATTGAGGTAATAAAATTTTGTAAAGTTTGAAGTAGTTAATGAATGAATTTGGTACATATAATGCAATGATAACCTTTCAATGATTATGTTAAAAAAATTATGTTGACGCGGGGAAACGCATTTACGCGCCTTCACCGGCCCTGGGTGGGGTTAAGTGGTGTGTGGGACTCGCGGTACATGATAGTGCAGAATACCCACAAAAACCACCGCGAGTGCCATCAGTGCCGCCGCACCGATTTTTTGAGAGTACAATGGGGTGAGGTTCCCATCTTCGCCCCTGCGCACACGGCAGTGCCCAAAAGCGCCACTTCCTGTTGCTCTTAGGTCCCCTCCTTTTATAAGATGGGTACCGAGAGCGGATTCTTATAGGAATCCCCCTCGGTTCAATTGGCTTCACCTGGGTTCACACCAGGCTACTAAGCCCCACCGCCACGACAATGCTGGAACCATGGTGGGGACACCCCCACCATGGTTTCAGCATTGTCGTGGCGGTGGGGCTTACTTTTTTATTTTTTACAATTTCTTAAAATGAATCATCATGGCAATAAGTACATAACATAATTTGATGAGATTTTACAGTAGTACATGTTGTGCTAACTATGTGTCTCAGTTTTTTACACCTCATCGCTCGTTATCTGAGATGGTATATGCTCAAAACACTCATGTAACAACGTCATGGCAAAAAAGATAGAAGCTTCCAAAGGCCGACGGACTCAAACCGCAGTAAACGCAACGATATAGCCATCACATGACTCAAGTGCGAAAGCTCCACCCTCTCGGTCGTACTGGTCAAATTGGGTTGTAACTCAGAAATGTCAGAACTCTACTTATACCTACTACGTAGTTAAATTAGAAATAAAACCCAACTTAACTGTTCGGCACATTTAACTAACATTGTAGATTCCCTAGTGTTAGTTCTGTGAAAATTTTGTTGAGTAACATAATTTTATCATTGAAAATTTTGTGAGTTTCTACAAATGAAACTAGAAATTATAAATTTAACAGGAGGTCATAGGTCACTGGATGTTGCTAATAATTAAAATGTTGACGTTTGGTCGAGACTATTATGGGCCGTTTGCAGCATTAAAATGTTGATGGTTTATATCGATGGCTTTGGCTACTAGAGACTTTGCAATACGAGATAAAATTTTATACTACATTTATATATAAATTTTGTCACAAGTTGACTTCAGTAACCAAATGCCACAAACAGGTAGAATAATAATATAAAAATGGATCAATTTGATTCATATAAAAAATCAAATATTGGGTAAACGCCTCTATTTGTGTTATTTATTACTTTATTATTTTAACTATTCCGTATCTACTGGCTCCTATAATCGAAGTGACACTTTGCTGTCGCGTTTTGTCCTGTTTGCTAATTTCAAAATTTTAAAAATTATGGTGACAAACGGGCAAAGTCATAGATTACTTAATAATAACTACATAGCATAAGTAAATTTTCGAAATATCATCTTCATAATATTACTCAAAATCGTTGCCCTCGTTCCTCCCTCCCCTCCAATCAGCCAACGGAAACTCACAAACTGAGTTTCCTCTTGTTTGCCAGTTTCCGATTTCCCCATTGAACATAATGATGGAGGGCAACGCATCTGTAAACCGCCGTCGTTTGTATGAATATTTATGGATTCAGGATACAACAAAACGCTTGGATCCGTTTTTTAAATTAGAGTATAAAAATACAACCCTCATAGCCGAATGATTTCTTCATCTCGACAAGAGTTGGCATAGTTTCGTTTACTCTGGAAGAGACGACTAATATTGCAAGAGTGTATTGGCAAATGTCACCTGCATGCTCGCTCGGTTTCAAATACTCGGCAAGATCTCGTAATTAGGTGGCAGTATTTTCACGTTTGTTCGCACATAACAAAAATTAGCCCAGGTTTACAGAGCACAAGAAAACAATCTCTCCGTCGACACGAAGTTGGCCCTGATTCACAAACATCTTAATTTCGCCAAGAACAAGTGTACTTTAATTGAATTTTAATATGTCCTCGGGGAGGGGCTTCGCCCGAAATTCCGTAATACTTGAGCATTTGTAGATGTAACGAGGCTTCGGAAATGTTACCCTAAGACTAGTCCTATGAGACACGAGGGAAATTTATGCAAGAAGTTTCTTTGTCTAATAACAAGCTGTGACTACGTCTTCGGCCAACGGTGAAAGCATTCCTGACTCACGTCATAAAGATTATTTTATAGCAAATGGGACAAACGAGTCAGAGCGGTAGGTACCTTCTTACACCTGCTGAAAAATTTAATTTAATTTCATTCATTCATTTACAGCTTTTATAAACCTATAAAACAATCCCATATATCTACATCAGTTACCTAGCCTTAGGTTTAATTTTTTTTTAGTATAGAGAAACAAACGAGCAACCCTTTCTGCGACTAACGACGCACATGAAAATCAGCATAATTATTATTGCCAATACGTTGCCCTCCTTTTCACCCCCACCCGCAATGGGCCACTGTCAACCCACCAACTGTATGAAACGCGATACCGTATAGATGACACTCTACTGACACTCACTCTCTTTATGTTATAAAGATTTACTGTAAAGATACACCTTAGTTGACCGAAAGCTTAGATCGTGCGAATCTTCGCTTAGTCGTGGCAAATGTATATAAATGTTTGTTTGGGTGATGTTTGCGAAGTGTCCGGTCCATCCTGAGCGGGCTGCGGCGTTATGAGTGATGCGTATTGTTTTTCTTCAAGTGGACTGGTCTCACCAAAATGGATTCTAATTTCGATACAATACCACGCCGCTTGTTCCAAATATCGCATATGTTGTGTTTTGTTCCATGTGTTTTCCTTTTAAAAATATTTCAGAAAGAGGTTTTATCATGCTGTATACAAGGAGGTAGAGCCATGCATAGTGCATGACACGTACATCCTCCCATGCAAAGGAATTGGGCTGCCACGGCCGGAGAGGTACCCTCTCGCTTACAATACCGCCGTAAAGTGACAGTTTGCGAGTAGCCGGTGGCATATATGGGAGGGTTAAGGAGGGCAACGCATCGGCATAGTAATTAAGAGGATGTTCATGGGCGTTGGTAGTCGTAAAAAGGCTCCGATTTCTCGTTTGTCCCCTATTCTTTATATTAACTTTCCATACCGTGTGAGTGAGAGTTACCTCCTCGGTCATGCCCAATTCGGCTTCAATGCAACACGGCCCTACCTCTTACTAGGTACATAACAAAGCTAAACGAGACATTTTTACTGCGGTCAGTAGTTTAATAGCATACATTCGTAACATCTATATTATTAACTAACTAATTAATAATGTCCTTACAGCATTCTGTATGTAGTTATAATCATCAAAGACGAAGAAATTAATATCATTAGATGTTATTGATATATTTTCTCTGTCCCCGTAGGTCGGCCATTTTGTACTCACGACAATAATATTGGCTTAATTATTGTGCTCACTAATTGATAATTAGGACTCAGATGTTAGGAATATTATATCAACTAGAGAATTGGGCTATATCATTAACGCGGCGAATATGTTGTAAGGACTTGCATCATTGCTTTTTTAATACTTAAAACTGTGCTATTAAATTACTCCATGTAAACTATAACCCCAAAGATATACTAAAACTAGTAAAAAATTATACACATCATAGGTCAATCATATACTTTATTATATATTCATAACATAGTCTATGCCACTCAAATTTAACTATCTAGATGCTACTTACCAAGTGAAAAACGAATTAATATCAGTATATACCTAGAAAAGGGATCACGCCACAGACTATAGTGATACAGACGCGTCAAACTGGAAGTGTCACTGTTCTGCCATTTCACATTAAAATCCATTAGATAGCTACAAAAAGAATTATATTTTGTTTGAATAAATAATTTCATTTCAGACGTGTATCCGAAAAGATGGGGTTATGGCCCTTTCTTTTTCAGCTGGGGCTAAATAAATCGCTCACTTAAATAAATTTAGAAAAGGAGAGACGAATTAGAAAGGGAAAGTAGACGTACGTACTAATTTTGTACCCGCGTACGTGACCGTCGACTGCGACACCTTCTGCTTCATGTCACGAAAACGAAAACGCTCTGATGGATGTGACGTTACGTGACCTCACGGGTAACGAGTGCGTGACGGAGGGCTTCGGGAGCTGTTTATACGTATTGTGGTGCCGGGTGCACGGGAAATATATGAGTTACTCACAGTTTTTCATCGACGAAAAGTGTTCCTAGCCAATTTGGAATAAATTGGAACGCTTTTGAAAACGAATTAAGGCGCAGCATGTTAAAACATGAAGAGTGAAGCAGCAATCGAGTGTAAAGCCACCGTGATTCCGTCTCTATTATCCTTTAGTCCAGAATCATGTTATTCGGAGTAAACTGTAGTGGAGTACCACAAGTTTCTTTACAGTGGCTACCCGGCAGATCAGTCAATTATTACAAACGTGAATTTCTAATAAAATTATTGTCCGGTTACTATAATTCGGCAATTAAACTTCGATTTCATCTCTGACTTAGTGAACGTGCGTGTCACTATGATGGCGATAAAGTCTATTGGCATCTTTTCAGAAGTGCATATGGTCAGAATCGAACTCAGACCCTTGGCTCGCAGATCAATCTTCCTCTCAGGCCCTCGGCTGGCAGATCAAACTTCTTCTCAGAACCCCGGCACGCAGATCAATCTTCTTCTGAGACCCTCGGCCCGCCGATAAATCTTCTTCACAGACCCTCGGCCCGCAGATAAATCCTCTTCACAAACCCCCGGCCTGCAGATAAATCTTCTTCACAGATCCCCGACCCGCAAATAAATCTTCTTCTTAGGCCCTCGGTCCACAGATCTATCTTCTACTCATGCCCTCGGCCTGCAGATCAATCTACTCCTCAGAGCCTGGACCCGCAAATCAAACTTCGAAAAGCACCTGTGCCAAATTTTTATAAAATTTGACACAGATGCAAACACAGTTTACATTGAGGAATAACATATTGGCTGTGACTGATACTAAACGAGTGAAGCTAACGTAATAAGTAGTTTTATGATAAATTTACCAACTCTGTGGTATATAGGCACAGACGACAGTACTGCAATTGACATAAGGTCATATAATGACACGATACATGACACCTGCAGCTGCTTTTGACATTGATTAATTGCTGTCCACTAGCTACGCCATCATGTCACCGTGTCAGCAAATAATAAATACACAGTTTACTAGCTTTTAACCCTGTTGCTCTACAGAGTATACTAATATAATAAATGTAGCTTTTAATTTTAATTGGTGATTGTTGCTCTACAGAGTATACTAATATAATAAATATAGCTTTTAATTTTAATTGTTGAGTGTTGCTCTACAGAGTATACTAATATTATTAATAAATATAGCTTTTAATTTGAACGCGACAGACTCTGGGAGTACAATTCGGCTTTTGAAAATTGGTTTTATTTACGATAGCCACATTCATGAGTAAGATTATAGGTTATGCACCACTACGTTACGACCAAAAGAACCGAATATAAATGCGTAAAACCGCGGAGCGCGCTTAGTGTTTTTATAGCATAAGGGGCAAACGAGGAATCGGAGCCTTTTGATAACTATCGACGCAAATCGATATTCGCTTGATCGATACGCAGATGCGTTGCCCTCCTATCATCCACCCACCAATGGGCCACCGTAGCGTCTTGATATAGCATAAAACAGGCATACAAAAAAATTAAAAATAATTATTAAGGCCCTAAATGTATTTTACGCCACGCTATTTTTATTGAGAACTAGAAAACCACCCCACCGTTGCAGTGTCCATGATATTTTTATATTAATAAAATATATTAAAACCTGTGGTACTCATAGATAATCTAGGATTCTGGTGATAACAGGTTGTTTGTAATCGGTCGATTTATTTTGCGTTTATTCATTACAAATAAAAATAGATATGTGATTCTTTTCTTTTAAAATATAATAAACATTGAAGTGTAAATAAAGCAATTTTATAGTAACACCAAAAGAGTCGCTAAAACAATAATACACACCGTAATTTAAAATTTAAAAGTTAAGCGAAAACATTTGGGCGGGAACGGAAAAGAATCAGATTAAGTATGCCTACGCTGAGTTACTTACCATATTACGGCCATTTAGGGGACCGAGGCGACTAAAGTTATCGCGGTAAAACTGAAATTTTGGTGGGAAAAATTATGTAAATTGCCATAGAATGTTCGAGAACAGTATAATCGCCTCCCCGTCAGCGTATAGACTTACGATGTTACAGTGTGGATGTTATCCTTATCGATGTCATTTTACGAGTCTATTCGAATTTATTTTCCCATCACTAATTTTTATAATAAAATTACTGTAGTGCGCGTGTACTGGATTTTTTTATTATTCCATTTAAACTGTACTCCGCGCTTGTTGCTGTTTTCTTTCCATTTCAGAAAATTCTGATAAACTGACAAAATGAATTATTTCTATATGTACCATTTTAGGATCTATGCGGGATAAGCAAACAAATTGTCAAACAAATATTGATATCTGTACTCTAGCTGGGAACTCTTAAATTCATTGCATATTTTACCAGGAGAGCAAATATTTCACACTGTATAGTTTGTGAATTTGCAAAGGTACGTGCAGCAAATCGGATTTCTAATTTTCTTTAGAGTTAAATGGGGGAAACAAAACGCAACAAAATTGCTTTCACTTTAAGAAGGTATATGAATGACACTTTATCGCAGGGACCTACTAATGGCGGCGATGCTCTTGCATTTGCTATAACAGTTCATCGACCTCCACGCTTGTGTATACATCTTATAAAACATGAATGGTGGTCATCGTATTTCAAAGCGGAATGTACATTTCAAAATTAAATTTCCGATTTATGATAGGTAATATAATAAAAATCCATAAACACATTTTTTTCTGAAATTCCAAACGAACGTACGCCAATGCAAATATAATGCCAACTGACTTATCCGAATATTTTCAAACAATCATAAACCGTGTTTGAAATATGGCAAATTTTAATGAAGTACATGAATTCCGATCACGAATCGTGACCCAGGCCCTCCAATTTAAATCTCTTGTTAATAAACAGGACCTGGACAAATTATGCGCTGCATTTGATCATCGCTACCTGCCAGCGCTGTTTGCCCAATAATTATAGTATGCTGTAGATATCAGGTGATTAGAATATTTTTTTAGTTATTACGTAATACCTTTTCATTTTTGTTGAGTGTTTACTCATTTTTTATAGAATATGATATGCGTGCAATACACGGAAAAGTAGTGAGAGTAAATTTTCACGATGCGCGCGTACACGGTCATGAAAAAACATTTTTAAATTTTTCAAAAAAGTCACCGTAATGCGTTGTAACAAAACTTTCAACTTATATAAAACAACATTATTTTATTGTTAGTGTCGTTTTTTTCTACAAATGCAAAATAAGGCGGAAGATAAGATTTTTACAAAGATTTTTATCTCGTTACGCTTAAGAAGTATAACTTCTAACGCGTGTCATGTACACGAGTTAGAAGTACACATACATTTTTTTCTATTACAGTAAGAGGTGTTGCCATGCTGCATTGCATCCGAATTTAGCCGGAAAGATTGAGAAGGTCTTTTTTTCTCACTCGACGCTTACGAAAGTGACAGCTATATTGTCGCATTTCGTGCGAGTTTCCGGTGACCTATAGAGGTTGAAGGAGGAAGAAAGGCAACGCATGTCCATATTTCTATGCGGATGTTTATGGGCTGTTTGACCCTTATATTAAAAACAATCATTATGCCTTAATATACTTTCATACATTACTGAACCTTAATACTGTAATGTGTTTTGACAAAAAATAAAACACCCTTTGGACGGGAATACATGCAATCCAACAATGTCCCTTATGTTAAGGACATAGTGGAAATGCCTTACAGGTATTTCCACTTTAATTTTAGATTCCGAACGTATCCACCATATTGGATTCCTAGTTCAAAATATATTTAACGAGTTCAAAGCAAGATAATACAAAAATATATCAATTAATATCACAGGCAACTCCTATAACAAGAGTATTAGTTAGAAAGTTCTCCACTATCAATTCCAACCGATAGCCCCCGACACTCGATCTTCGGTTACACGGTTAGCCTGGAAGTTTGCCAGCGCTTGTGTCATACCTTTCGACTGGGTCATAAAATAATTATTATAATAACACTCATAGTGAACGAATATGTTATAGGGACGCTGTCGTAGCAGAACTTCGAGTATATCACTTTATTGACGTTCGTTAACCGGTAAGGTTGAGTTTTTAGATTACGAGTGGAGGAATACAGGTTTGATTCCGGATCCACCTCTGACAAAGCCCTAACATTGGAGTTTTATCTGCCTCGCGGTTTAGTAGTTAGCGTGTTCATCGGTGATGACTTTCCCAGGTCGAAACTAAGATCGCAATTGTGATTTATAATAGCGTGAGGAAGTTGAAGGTGTTGTACCCCGTAATTTGGGGAGGACATGAAATAGTCAATGCTCCGTCGGCATCTAGGTAAAAATTGTAACAAGCAACACGAAATAAGGCGCCGTAACATACATTATATACAGGCTGACTGGTGTTCATTTTAATTACTGCAGAGGGATGTTATGTCATAGAATAACTACCTGTTTTTAACTACCAAAATATCCTATAAATTACTGAATATGTGGCTATAATATTAGCAATGACGTTTGGCACATTCACACGCGTCATCACCTGGACACGCAGGCAACGCACACTATAGAGACTACGGTGACCACCTAGATGCAATATCAGTCCCTATGCATCTTCAGAGCAGACACTCTGTATCTATATCTGTATATGTACATATTTTTTATATATAAATATTTTTTAACCTTACAAACTAGAAAATTCTGCGAGTGACGAAAATGCCTTACCGCTAACTTCCATATGATCAATATATCCCCGATCAAACTAATCGATTCAAGTGTACCAATGTCTCTCATATCTTATAAAAATCAAAATAAACCGCAATATTAATCACTAAAGCTGTTTTATTTTCACAAAGAGATCATATGAATGTCTCATCGAGTACAAGAAACAAAAAGGACCAATGATGAAAGGACATGCAGACAATTTGGGGCCCATTTATACTCAGTGAAACGAACAAACTACTCTTATTTCATATCGCATAACAATATTCGTTATTATGACGTTACAAAGGGTCATGTCATCCTGAGGGTATTTCCACTTTTTAGTGTTCCGTATTTGTGAATAAAATTCGGAACTCTCCTGAATAACTTTGTTTCCTGACTGTCACAAAAGAAATTTCCATTGATATATAAACACGAAATTTGGCAAGATTTTTTTTTATAGTAATGAGTGCAAATAGCAATTGAAGCATTTTAACGACCATCGACGCAAACATCTGCATAATAAATTGTCATGCAGATGCGTTATCCTCCCTCCTCTTGTTTCCTGCCCTCCAATGGACTATCTTACAGGTATACTTTATCATATACACATATATTCATCACGTGCACAAATATATTTTTTTAAATTTTAGGGGTCTACCATGGTCATGCCTCCTCCTAGTATCTACGGAATCCGCTGTATGCGAGTTCGGCTAGCACTTGACTTACTTTTTAATTATCCAGATTTGAATTCTGAAGAGAATTACGAGTACTTTTCGGAACAGCCTGCGGGAACAATGTATCCTTTTATACCTGAGCTGGACAGACAAACATATATCGTGTTGTAGTTATATTTATACTTTCCATAGTAAATGCTCTTAGTATTGCCCTGTTTGGGTCTCGCTTACTTTTTTAATATTTATTATTGTATGTAATAAACATTGTAACCCAATACAATAATTCAAATCCGATAAAACGGGTCAAACTAGCAACCGGAGACATAAGCCACACCAAGCGTGACAACGTAGCTGTGACTTTACTGCAGAGGCATGTAAGCTATAGCCAGAGCAATTCAGCTGCAGCACCTTCTTACCAAATATGATGTACGTAGATGAGGCAATGCAGGAATGTAAGGACCTTGATATCTGGTACTCGGTACTCTTGGCCTAACGTAGTAGGAAACTGGCTTAAATATGCAAAGAGCATCCCCATCGGTTTAATTGGCTTTACCGAAGATGTATCGATACACCACAGGGCACTGAGCGCAACAGCGACGACAAGGCTTGTACCAAACTCATCCACTGGTTTTTATGAAATTTTCTCTGTACGTTCCGTAGCCCTGAGAAACAGCAAAGAAGGTAATTTTTGATCGGTTTTTTTTCATGGAATTAAAACTGAATTTAAAATAAAAATGCAAGTACAACCGCGGTGTGCCTGTTGCATTGATATAATATTCTGTGGACGTATCACTACGTTAGCCTAGCGTGACCTCGTGACCTAATACGGGGCTAGGCTAACTTAGTTGAACCAAGCTCACCGTGTGTACTTGTGGTACGGTATGTTACGGTGCTAGTATGTTCTAAAATGATAAAATCAAGTCGTTAAAAATGATTTAATAATAAGCACGGTTTGGTAATTTAATGACCTGCAGTAACTAAACTATCCAAAAGGAGCAGATCAGTCCTGGCACTCATTTAAATATTTTAGTAAGATGTATACATATCGGCTGCACATGTTAAACGGTTACGACCGGAAGGTCGTTAGGAAGGCACCTCACCTTACCTCGTACCTCGTAGATAGCTATGCTGATGTGCTTCGTGCGAATTGTGAGCTGCTGTTGGGCCATAAATGGGGAGGAGAGCAACACGAGTACACTAGAAATAAGCGGATGTTTATGGGCGCCGAGAGTTATGACAAGGCTAGTTTGCCTGTAAAGACACAGCTTAAGTTTGATAATGACATCGTTTTCACTAACTTAAACTCAATACATTGGTAAAGTCCTCTCAAAAAATTCAGTCAATTCAATTACTGGGGGCTGAAAATTTGTTTCAATCACTGGCGGGTGTACAGTGGGGAGGAGGGGGGAGGTGACACTACCTCTCGTTAATACATCGAACGCGCCCCGGGTACCGATTTGGAGAAAGAGTTTACAGTGACATTTTGGAGTTCGTATTACTTATGCCATGACGGTGACTCGGTTGGGAACATAGACATAGCTGAGTCGAGATTATTAACAATTATTTTTAAAATATTGATTTGTGAAGACAGTAGAAAACAGTGTCCATACCAAAACTTTAAAAAGTACAGAAAATGCGAAAACTTATTTAGCGACGATAGTACAGGGAAAAGTATTTATGTATCCGCGTCAGCAACATACGTAGAATTGATGTGACGTAGCACAGTAAACAGGTGTGGGTTACCGTAGTTGCACGCACATGTGCCACGCTTCGCGGCTTACGCTAACTCGTAGCGCCTACGACTACTACGGTCCTTAAAGTATGAGCCACTAAATACACGTCACTGTTACTCCGTACTTTTAATTTTTTAAATCTATG
The DNA here is from genome assembly GCA_017140195.1 of Eumaeus atala. Taxonomy (NCBI): domain Eukaryota; kingdom Metazoa; phylum Arthropoda; class Insecta; order Lepidoptera; family Lycaenidae; genus Eumaeus; species Eumaeus atala. The sequence goes on along the minus strand of JAFELO010000562.1, from coordinate 228,690 downwards.
TCTGTGTAATTTGCGACGTAAGTGAATCTTACTAATATCATATAAGTAAAATTTTGTATGTATGAATGTTTGTTGCTCAAGCGCGCTATAATACAAGACAGACTTTGATTTGACTTATGTGTAATTTATAGCTAATATACCAAAATAATATTTAAGACGACCAAGCGTGAATCGTTCTACAAGGAAGGGTTTTTTTACATACAGATACTGTTTCATACAGATACTGTTTCATACAGATACTGTTTCATACAGATACTGTTTCATACAGATACTGTTTCATACAGATACTGTTTCATACAGATACTGTTTCATAATACAGATGATTATGGTAGTCAAAGTCCTAATGTGTGTTTTAAATTTTTAATGCACATAGAAACTGAACATAAAAAGCAGTAACAATCAACAGTCATATCAAAATCCTATCACGTTAAGATAAAATTGGCCACTTGTAACACTTCAATAATTGACCCGGCTTCGCGATGGAGTGCAGTTGTCGAGTGTGCAGCTCTGACCGTTGACGTGCAGTTGATTGCTACTGTTATATACTAGCGACCCGTTGTTGAACACTCATGTTTACGCTGTTGTAATAGATAATGAGATAGTTATTTTTCACGAGAAATCAAAAAATATGTACTAGCCGAATGCGGGTAGTACATATTTTGGTATTGGATAATGGATTATTTCTATATAATAATACAGAAACAGCCCGTCCCATTTTGTCACAGATATACGGAACATTGCAAAAATTCACGCACTGCATAAAAATAAAAATTATAAATGCATGGTAGTGATGATTCAATATCATGATAATGACAACAATTTAAGTTCACGATAGAACAACGTCTGTCGGGACAATTAGTTGTCAATAATTTCTGCAGCGAAATAAAGATTTACTTTAATATTTCTTAGAATTTTGGTTTTAGAAAATATTATGTAGCCTATGCTCATCAAGAAAAAAATTGAATTCTAATGGGAATAACTTTTCAATTCGGTTAAGTAGTTTTGATGCAATGCTAACAAACAAACAGTCGAATATTTCCTGTCGTAGAAGTTATAGAAGTCAAGGTCACAGATAAACGAGGTGGGATTGCGTATCTTCCGTCAATGGTGCATGGACATAATTTTTCAATAGCTCCAAATTATTAATGACTATTTGCAAACCTCGTGTGTATGCAAGGTGATCTAGCACTAGAGAATATTAGAGTTTCGTGCCGACTATCAGCTTGGTGAGAGCTTGGTGCCGACTGACACTAGGAATATTATTAGGCAACTGGGTGCCGACTAAAGTCTGGCTCACACAATAACATTGGCTCAATATAGGCTCATGTGTATGTGTCCCCTACACAATCCCACAGACAGTTGCAACACCACAGGTTTCGCATTTGCATTGTCCGTCTTTGTTATAATTATAAGCTCATTTCTTGATAATCCGCATCGACTCAGTATACTGAGGCAGCTAACTACACAGAGTGCGCATCAGGGAAATCCGCTTAAAACCCATGATAGTAGGTAATACCTTTCGGTAATGGGCTATTGGAGAGTACTGCAGCGGGGTGATCCAACTGCAGAATCCCGTAGTTGGCAATGTGCGTCGGTAGCCAGCAAAAGATTCTCTTGCTAAATTAAGCTGTAAAACTTAATAATAGTAGATTGGTTCAACGCCAATAAGTATAAAGTTTATGCTCATTACTACACTTACGATCACTTGGGCCAAAGGAAACGGAAACGAAACTGTGTATCAGCTACAAGCAGAGGTGTATCGTTTAGCATTATTTATGACATAATCCAGCCATCACGGGACATGACAGCAACAACTAATGTCGGCCAATTTGACCGCTGATTGCGTCAATTACTGTCATGTAATAGATGACGACGTGGGGACGATATATTGTGGGTACTTAAATATATCCGGTGCGGGGTGCCTGCGAGTAGCAGGAGGTCGATTGTCTTGGCGTTCATTGAAAGAGGTCTATGTCCAACAGAGGACCGATAAGGGCTAATAATGATGATTATTATGAAATATAGATACAGTATTTATTTATTGTACGGCTACCAATTAACTAAACTATATAATTACTTCATTCATTGGTACAAAAGTATATTATTACATCATTTATTGGTAAAGAGATTGCCACACAATTCTTCCCTGAGGCTACAATACACTATGAGCACATAATATACAATTACAAAAACAATACACAAACAAACAAATAATATGAAACACAATCAAACAAATTAAGTGGTGTATAATGAATGGGCTTCGACCATATAACAGTAGACATTGTAAGTTTCTTTAACGTTTACTCCATAAGAAACGACTCAAGGGCCCAAGTATGAAAAATATGGGAATTAAAACCATGTAACATACGCCTTACGCACCTTTTGCTTCAAAATCATGTTCGCTCTAAAAGATCAAACTTCAGTCAAATGTCGAAGCTGTCACATATTTATAATGTATTTCCACAAAAAATATAGCTATATTATCTCTGTGAAGAGTGAAACGACTGAGAAGAAGATAACGTAAGGGGAAAAGGTAGCAAACTCATGGTTAATTTTATCGATGATTTGCCTTCTTAATGCACCGCAGGAAACACAATAGCATAGACATCAGTTTTGAGGCGATATGACGTAAGCCAGAGATATGTTCGCGGTCGTGTTACACAACATCCGGTGTAGAAAGAGCAGCCAAAATACTGCAGTTTTACTGTACAGTACAGTACTGCAGGACCACTGGTGGGAAGAAGGAAAGGAAGGCAACATTGGCATAGTAATTATTTGAATGTTTTGAATGTTGTTTGTTCCACTATACTTACTATGAAAAAAAGACACCCGTTCATTAGGTTGTTATATTTGACATCCTTACAAATTATAATCCTCTTATCATTTGGTCGTTGCTTCAATTGTGATTAATTAACGAACCGATGAAAGGAAAAGTGAAAATATATGATTGTTAACTATTCCCGTCAGGTTCAATTAGTGAATAGATTACGTAAGGGGCCCCATAGGGGAGCGTCGGCGGGATACCGACACCATGCTGACGTTATTAATCGCCCGCCCTTCATCACCCAGGGCGGCCTAACAAATAGGGCGGGCGTCTTAAACAGTAGGAGTACATAACTCCTTACCGCTCCTTACTAATGTATATATATTACGAAATGAAATGGGACTTAAATTCGCAACATTCTATTTGGAGTAATACCGATCCTTGATTTCCGTTTCTTGTTTATATTTAGACACAACGATACCTCCTTATTACAGAGAAACAGGTAATGCCATGATGCATTGCAGTGGAATTGGGCCATCACATCGGGGAGGTACCTCTCGCTCGTTTATCCCCCTATACTACAAAAAAATAGTACAAGGGCACAAACGAGAAGTTCGAACCTTCTGATGACTACCGACACCAGCAGCATCCACATATTTACGCCGACGTGTACTTAACGGACTCTTGTCTCTCCATGATTGACAGAGGCAGGGAGCCCAAGGGAAAGAGCTGAAAGCGTCTTTGGAGCCGCAACGTATTTAATCAGAAGTAAGTGAGTTTTAGATGAGATGGATGGATGCGAGTAGCAGGAGAGCAGTCAGCTTGGCGTTCATTGAGAGAAGCCTATGTCCAGCAGTGGACCGATAAGGGCTGATAATGATGATGATGAAGTGAGTTTTAAACGCCACTTCTTACCGCGCACAACTGAATTGTGGAACCTGCTGCCTCCCTCGGTATTAAGAAAAGAGCATGCCTATCCTTAAAGGCCGGCAACGTTTTTGTAAGACGCCTGGTATTGCAGATGTCTATGAGCGGCGATAATCACTTACTACCTGCTCGTATGTCTCCTATCTCATAAAAAAGAAAGGAAAAGTAGGAGCAGTAGTAAGTAATTGCAATCTCCGTTCTTAATCAAAGCGGAGACGGTACAAGATAGAGAGAGGAGGAAAGAGAGAGCTGACAAGTGAAGCCCGGCTGCCGATGATGCATACCACGAAGATGTATATTAATAGGTGCTATGTTAATGTTATTGTTTATCAAGTCCAACGTTTCAAAAGTCTTATAACAACCATGCTCTCACGGCTCATTTGGGAACGTGGTGGTTAGCACGCGTGTTACGCCAGAGGTCGCGGGTTCGAATCCCGCCCAGGTCATGGATGTTGATATATGTATTTTATGTATTTCTATAATAAAAATCTTAAATATATAAAATTTCTTAAATTTATAAAACATATATAACATATTAAATATATTTCCGTTGCGTAGCGCCTTTGACTGGGCTAACGTGGTGTGATAAGTCCACAGATGTTATTATTATTGTATTATGGTCCCGTGCATGGATTGGTCCACGTCATGCTACGTCAAATTTCTACGTACCGACTGCATCGTATCCAACAATATTCGTATTAATTATGAATAAATGATGAAGCTGGCATTTACATTAGCAATGTTATTATCTCCGATGATCCGGTTTCAATATTAAAATAGTATTTTATTTGTTGCGGCTTCTGTATCGGTTACTAACCGTAAATCATATTGTGGTTGATATCCGCAAATACTGATCGATGCGTTATTTCGCAAATGCACTATACATGTATTGTGTTACAAGGGCGTCAGAAGTGGGATATTTTTTTATCCATGATCCAACTTATCTTCAACATCATTATCATCCGGACGACGTCCTCTGCTGGATATGTCCAGCCTCCCTCATATAGGACACGGTCACGAGCCACTCCCCAGCGGCTCCCCAACAACTTAAGCGCACACCCATCTCGTCTCGTCTGCGCCGAGTCCTACTTAGCCGGATGTAAGTACGTACCTCCGGAAGCGGCGAGCAGGCCGTGCGCGCGCAGCAGCGCCAGCAGCAGCAGCAGCAGCGGGCGCCGGCGCATGCCGCGAGCCGCGTCGCCTGCGCGTCGCCGCCGCGCGCCACCCCGCGACCCTTCACCTGCAATAACATCACAACACCGACGTTAGACCCCATCATCATCACTACAATATTACTGTTTTAATATCTAGCCGTTTGTATTAAGAACCGTCTTCGCACCATCAGCCATAACTGGGAAAACTCTTCGTTTCGCTATTAGCATTTTATAGGATAAGGGGCAAGCAAAAAGATCGCAGTTGAGTGACATCACACATAGAAAATACCGGAGTTTTTGGTGACAGGCTCTCTACTACAATCGGTTCGGAAACACCTAAATTCGCAAATGGTTCCACAATGAAGTTGCGGGCAGTAAGACATTGAAAAACGACTGTGCGTTTGGGTCCAATTTCTTGTGGCTGGACCGAAGTATGACGAAGGCGGCTTTACTAGTCAATAACTCTAAAGATATAAAAAATATATAAGTCTATAGCAACCACAAGCGATTCTGTATGGAATCTGTTCCCTCAAATCTTACAATTCAAATGCATTGATTGGCTAGTGTTACTTAAATGTATATTATGTGTAAACTATTGTATGCCAACAGCCGATGCCTTGTAAACAAAAAGAAAAATAAATATGATGATTTTGTCAATTAATAATTGTTATGAGTTCATACACATCAGCCAGTTAAACCTTATGTGCGACACTTTTCTCCCATGCTCTAGAAGGGCCATGAACAAACTGCGCAAAATGCGAAAAACAATTTCACTCCCAGTCTTTGTAATATGAGAGGGCCAGTACCGGCCGATGCAGCTCTAAATCGGACACAGCTAAGAGGATAATACGAAACTCATGTATGCAACAAACTATAACATAAGCACCATTATACAAACGAGTCTCCTCGGCATTGCCGCTGAGAGGAATAATAAAAATGTTTATGCTCCAATAAAAATTTTCATTCGATAAGCATTTCAGATCTACGGAACAGATTGTTTTTAAAATAAACCCCCAAGCAATAGTGGGTGTTATATGGATCCATATAGAATTCAATTTCCTACACCGCTGCCAACAGAATTGGATATTCTCTATTCGAACTAGTGAATATTTTTAATAGGCAGCGCCATTTATTGGTATTAGTGAATTTATTGCTGGTGAAATGTTAATGCTGGCACGTGATTGTTAACCCATTTGCTCAGCGTGGCATTTGTGATCAAGTCTTTACAAGCTGTATCGTCAACGTTGCTTTAATTTGCACACATTAGTAAGTTGTAGTATCATGTTGCAATATAGCCGAATTGGGCGGTGCAACTTATTAAACCAAACCAAAATATTTAATGAAATCTTGTCAATATTTACTAAATAAATAAATATTTTTTTGCCAGAATTGTAAGTAGGTAAGTACATAAGCAGTTAGGAGTATTTCATTTCCTATCATCACAATTCGCTATTAGTAATTAGCATGCAAATACAAAGTATCTTATCATCTATTTAATTATGGTAAATATATCCTTAGTAATCAATTAACGTAAACCAAAATTATATAGTATATTAAGGTATAACACTTTAGTCCCATACATTGTCAATGAGATCAAATGATAGTATTAAAAGTTTAAATTGTCTTTGCACCGTCTGTTCAGTACTCATTGACGCTAAACACTGATAAGTGTTTAAACAAAAATCATTTAAGTATATTTTTGAATAAATTTACTTCTATGATTTTTTAAAAGATTTTCAAGGGATTTCAGCCTAGGAAATAAAAGTATATCAGTTGTGCCTGTATAAATGTATTTTATATGAGATAAGCAGTGTTTTATGACTGTATTTATACTTAAAATAATTTTAAATAAAAAAATATTAAGATTCTCGCCCCGGTAGGTTTTCTTTATATCCCTTTTTCCGCGAGGTACACGACTCACATTGTCCTACCGACCCTGAGTGAACCGGAAGGGTATGGACTCTGCACATGGATGTGCCAATGTCGACTGGAAACCACTTCGAGAGTCCTTCGGCCGCCGTGGTGAGCTGTCTCAGATCGGACAGCATCATGACATCTCGGTGACCGGCTGGTACAAACCAAGGTCCGATCCTCATCAAGAATACTCGGGACTCAAGCACTTTTAGAGAGACTCTGACAATGCTGCTGTTATGAGGTCTCCGGGTGTATATTTACAGCAAACAAGTACTATATAGCCTCGGTTTCGGCCGGGACTAAAGAGGGACAATGAGTACACTGCATCCTTCGTCGGGAGTCGCTCTATTCATAGGTGAAAACCGCATGAAAATTCGTTTAGTAGCTTCTGAGAAAAGCTATCACACACACATAGAACTTTTGGAGACTTTGTTTTATACGTAGGAAGATTATAGACCAATTTGCAAATTTTATATTCTTTTTATGAAATGGAGGGCAAACAAGTAGTTAGGTAGTAAAAAGAAGTGCTATAGCTAAATCGGACCATGCACTGGGTTGGTACCTCTCGATGTAGTAGAATGTAAGACAACGTCCTATTTCTTCCAACATGTGATATTCCTATTGAATTTGAATGAAAAAGCCCTTACTTTGCAGTTAAGTAAAATGGGCAACAGCATAAACATAAGTTTAATATGTTTTATATATTATAAATGAGCAAAGAGGAACCATTAGATTTCCTTTGCCCACTTAATATGTAAAGACTGACGGTGATCTGAAATCAAGTCATAATAAATAGACATTGAACATTTCAACCAACATGCTAAACTGCGAAATGTAGATACAGTAAAGCGAATTAAAGTAAATGAAACTCCGAGTTGGTCTTTCCTCGGATGCTAATGATATTGTACTAGATTTAATTACGAAACGAGTCTTTTGTCGCACTAAAACCAATTCGGCAACGAATAACAGATGACTACTTTATTAGAGTTGAATTCTAAAATTATTCCTTGAAATAGTGCGAAAAAGGTAATATAATATAGGTATAGTTTCGAATATGTGAACAAGGACTTCAGATTTTAAGGTTTATCAAAATCCTAAATTAAGGCGATGCGATTGCCTGAAAATAACGGAAGGAATTATGAACGTTTTTTTATTTTAATAATCGAATACATTTACATAGATAATAAATAGTGAGAGAATATGAACATTCATTGTGATGAAATGAAGGGTAAAAGTTTCAAAGTCCTCGAGCATTCTAAATCTTACAATCGTTTTGTTCTATCTTTTTTCACGCATAAACTCCATAACGGACTTGGTGGTAATTAAAAACGCAGACGAAAGAAGTCCGCGTAAAGCGACAGGCTTGTTGTCGCGTTTTGCGTACGGCTACACATAGCCGGTGGCCCACTGAACGGGATGAGTAACGGAGGGCAGCCCGTCTACAAGACAATGATGTGGATGTCTATGGGCGTCGATAGTCGTGATAAGGTCCGATTCCTCCCCTATACTATAAAAAGGATAATATTATCGTCAAATAGAGTAATATTTTATAATATTTAATTAGTTCCCTTTATCCTTCCTCGGTCAAAGTACTTGTAAAAACCGATTACAAATTGATACCTTTCTTGATTGATTTGTATTTTTTTTATTTGATTTACCTGTAAGTTGTAATGAAAGCGCGTTCCGAATTCGAGTGTGAAAAAATGGCGGCCCAACAAAAAGTTGTTAAACGGAACCGATTGCGCGCGACGTGCGATAAAACGGCTCGTAAAGTGACAAGAGCGGGCATGGAGGGTCCGAAGTTCCAAGGACGAACGAATTGACAATTGATATTCCTTCTGATCTGACTCAATGTGAATGCCGCAATTTTTAAAACTAATCCTCCTAAAGTGATTTGGAATTTCCAGCTAAAAGTATTAAATATATTCGTGAGCATTATAATAGGTAATACTCTTAGATTTGGTTGAAATGTTTAATATTTATATACAGGTTCACAAAATAGTAGCAGCGTCTACGGATAGGCTCCTCAAGTTGTTAATACACTTTTAGTTTGGTATTTGGTTAGTATTAGTTCATTTTTTGAGGGACGAGCCAGACGCTTGTAGCACACGGTTCAGTAAGGATTTCTGTACCTAATTTCTAGTTGAATGGACGTTTACATTGCTGCCCCTTGTTTACAACTCGATGCTTTAAAAACGTAACATCTCATTTGGATTTGCAATTTAAAGGTACAATCAAATCTCCGGCAAGAAAAAAAGAAAAAAGTGGTAGAGTCATGCTGCGTAGAAGGAGGTAGTGCCATGGGAGTACCTCTCGCTTACTTGAGACCGCCATAGAGTGATACCTACGGTGTTGCCGTGTGGTTTGTAAGTAGCCGGAAGCCCAGGAAGAGGAGGTGAAAAGGAAGGCAATGCATCGGCATAATTATGTTGATGTTCATGGGCGTCGTTAGTCGTTGAAAGGCTCCGATTTCTCGTCTGTCCCCCTGTACTATAAAAACTGCAGTCAAATCTTTACATACAGCTGCAAAAACGAATTATTATGTTCAAAAGGTTGATTATCAATCATGGACAGCATGGAGCTAGCCATTGTTACACAGTGCACCTGTTAGCTGATCAAAGAGATAATAGAGAAGGGACTGCGACTGGCAGCCTTGATGAATTGAGAAGGAAGATGAGAAGTAGGGCTATCTTTGTCCATCTAATCTCGCTTGCGTATTGGGCAGAGAGAGACCGAGAGTGTACTACTTTTACTGTGTCTTCCGACCTAGACGGCCGCGTGCTAGGATGACTTCCTTTCTCTTCTATCTAGATTATGTATATGAATCTTATAGTTGCTGACGCCTGATACCTGGAGTGTGAAACAAAAAACGGTAGGTTTATTATTGGACCACGGGGCTCGATTAGGAGTACGCAAATACGACTTTATTTGCAGAAATGTTATCCAGGCAATATTATTTACCTGGAGTTCATAGCCAAGTCTACTTATTCACCCTCATAGCTGTTATCCTGACATGACATCATTGTATACTTTTTGATTTTGGCAACACCATTAAACAACTCCAACTTTTGAGCTTGACGTAGGGAACTCTGGCTGAGGGAAAGTTTATGGAGTACAATCTGCCGCACAAGTTCGTGGATATGAAAAGCCGTGTGCATGTTATCAAGTAAAAGTCTTTTCTATTCATTGTTCAAGAACTTTTAACGTTGTAAGTTGGAGTACTCGTAAAGTACAATGTGTAACACTTTTGATCTGGACTACTTTAGTTCACTAATAGTATGTTTTGAATTGAAGCATTGTATAGTTAGTTTCATGCTGCATTACAGTCGGAATGGGCCAACACGTCTGGGTACTTCTCACCCACATGATACTGCCGTAAAATGCCAGCTATGCTGCTCTTGTGAGTATCCTGTGGCAGATTATAAGGGTACAAGAAAGACTAAATCTCGACATTTCTCTCTCTTTCTATCTGTTCTTTTCTATTCTATTGTGTGTAATGGATATGCTGTTGTATTTTGGAGAGCTCCAACTAAGGAGAATGAGTAAAGTTTTTTTTATATACCAAAATTTTTGGATGGCTTGACTGCCTTAGAGTATTGCCATGTTGCATTGCAGAAGAATTGGACAGTCAGACAAACTCATACAATACCACCTCAAAAAGACGGTTTAGGTCGCTTTTAATGTGTAACTCTATCTTACTATCGTCACTAAGTTATATCTCCCTCTCAAATTTAGTTGGCCATGTTTCCGTAACACTCTTGCCACGCACTGACCAGTTTGTTCCATAAGTCAAGCCTGTGTAATTGTATAGCAACTATACAATTTTAAGGTTACGCAAGCTCAAAAATGTACAGCGTAAATTTCACAAAAACAGTTTACCCACCTGTATCTATCTAAACGTAGATAAATAGATGTTTAAGATAAAAGGTATTTACTTCAGCCTATTTAATTCAGCCTATCAGTGAGAGGTATTGTCATGCTGACTGCAGCGGAATTGCGCCAGCACGACCTGGGAGGTTTCCTTTTCTTACATGATACCTCCGACAATGGACAAATTCGGTCTCGTATTTCACCTACGCATAAACCGCAATAGGCCCACTGGCAGGGAGGAAGAAAAGAGAACAACGTAGTTGCATACACCATCGTTCTCACATAATATCGCCATAAAGTGACACCTTTAGTGTCGCGTTTCATGGAGTTTGTGAGTAGCAGATTGTGGGCGGGGGAGGAGAGCAACGCACGGGCATAGTGACTATGTGGATGTTCCTGGGCGTCGGTAGTCCTATAAAGGCTCTGATTGCTCCTTTGCCCCCCCCCCACCTTTCAATATTTTTTTATCTATTTTGCGGATGTTTATTAGCGTAACTAGTCATCAATATGAACCGAATGCTCATTTGTTTCCCTATAATATAAAGAAATCAATTGCTATCAACAGATATGTAATATGCAAGCACAACGCATGAGAGAAATACAGTTGTAAATTATTTTGTATAAGCATTTTCGAACGGCAAATGTTCAGCATGTAAGCTTTAGTTAGCTAACAATCCATCAGCGCTGTATTAACATAATTCAATACACAAGCCGAGCCACGCGCTTTTCGGATTACTTTCTGCATACGTATTTAATTTTCAACACACAAAAACAAACTTGTGTGAAATAGTTATTTCTATTACATTCTGCTTTACCTCTGTAGAAAAGAGAAAACTCTCGATTTAGGGACAGTAGGGACAGTGACAGACTGACCCGGAGGAATGAAAACATGCAACGACACATTCAGATAAGGTTTTGTTTACATCTTTTGCTCTACATGGAACCATACATTCCATTAACCACATGGTATCCAGCGCTGGCCATCCGCCTGCACTCAGCAGAACCTCATGAAAGCCGCGTCTCATGTGTGACCAGTACACACAGAATTTGGTAAGACTAACGAAACTGAGTATTAATTATCATAGATGCGATAAAAAGAAGACATTATTTTTTAAAAAAGGTAAAAAACTGGCTTGCCTTAGATAGGTGACGTCATAGAACATTGAGTATGGAAAGCAAATGGCGCGTTTCCCTAAGGAATCCGCTGTTAAGAAAACTTGATTGAAACCGTCTGTTTGGTTTAAATAAACATTCTAGAGAAGTTCATCGCTGCTATGTTGTTAAGGTATTTTGTACGAAACAAAAGCTTTCGCATATCTTTAACACGACTCTACATATCATCATCCAAACATAACTCTACCTATGTGCCGACCTTTTCTACCACCCACCCGTGGCAGAAGGGGGAGGGTGCCCCTAGTCATAACAGCTTAACGAGCTCTTCCAGCCCCACAACAATGCAAGGCCAACTTACGCAGCTGCATGTGAACTACCCCTCTCAACAATTATCGGGATGCATCCTGCCCATCTGCGGGAAAGGAGGGGGGATCTATCCCCCTATCGACCACAGTATCACCTAGACTACCGCTCTACGCGTTTTGTAGTAACTGATGAGGCTACACAGCGCACTTCCATAAGCAAAGGGCCATAAAGTAAAACGACCTCTTCGGCAAGCATATTTCATTATGGAACATTTTCTATGCAATATACTCCTCGCAATTGAGTTAAAAAGGATCAACTTCATACCCATCGTGTAATATCGGTTCCATGTTTCGGCAATTCGGCTTCATCACACGTTTTAATTAAAGACTATAGGCGCAGTGTTGCCGCGTACGTAACGCCAGACTTCACAAGTTCATACCCCGTCTAGATTATTGATGTTTGTCTGCGTATTACTTGTATTAATTTACTCAAAACTTTGTATGTAAATAAAAAATATTTACAAAATTAACATTTCATTCAGCCTGGTAATGACACCTAAGCGACACTAGTGCTTACAATCAATGATGTACACTCATAGTTATACCAATTTAATATTAATTCCATCGTAATCAGATCTAAACGATTCCAATTACCCGGTCTATTCTTGGCCAGTGAATTGACTGCAGCAAAATGGAATTATACAGCGCCCTTGTACGGTATAATAGTGGTATTTATACTCAAAGGGAAGTATAGCTGGGGAATAAAACGAGTCATTTATGGAATTAAAGCAATCTTTGCTGGCGACGTCTTTAATAGGCTCGAGCCGTGGAGCGGTTAATGGGGCTATAAAGCGCGCGGGTTTTTCAACAGATCGGTTAAGATATTGTCTATTGGAAGGTAAAGTTGTCAACGTATGAAGTTCGTTGCAACCACACATAAGGTCCTATTCGTGTTGTAACGCGACTGTATAAAATACTTATTAAACTATTTTAAATTATATTAAAACATTGCCACCTTGTCTTAAAAAAATGTGATTTCTGTTACCTGTCATTGTTTTCTCGACTAACATTTAATCAAGGTAGTTAATACAAAATAGATTTACATAAAATACTAGGAACCTATGGTGCGACATTGAATAAAGTATTCTCCTACAGCTTTTTAATAAACTATGGTAAGGGTATTTAATCGCTATTACTTCTCTTGCAAATTAACTTCTAGTGGCATTAGGGTAATTCAGCCCGTAAGGTAAATTCAAATGGTTTATTGTAGTAAATAATTACAAGGCCCCTATACAAAGTGCACTTTATTATGTAAACCATTGAGTAGCGAATTGAATGGCTGAGGCAATCATAAACCACGTTAAATATTAGTCAGCAAAGTGTTGCCTTTGATAAATAGACATTTAATTATATTTTTTGCACAGAACTGAAGCTCGAGACTCCAACACAGCACTTTACTTTTTATGGTTGAAAATGGGATAAAAATATTGTTTTTTCTTTAATGCAAGAGATGTCCAGCGACAACATTTATAATGAAATATTTCCGACAATTTTGAGCACACGCTGGCATTCGTATTTTGTTATTATAGAGTTAGACATATTTTAGAGTTGGCAAATGAGCAGTCGGAGATCTTTGATGACTATGAAAGCTCCTAGACCTAAGCATAACTCTTTGTTACCAGTAGGCCACCGGAAACACTAATCGTTCGAAGCGCAGCAGTATTTCACTTTGAGCAGCTATCATCTAAGTGAAACATTGCAAGCGGAAAAGGTGCACATAGCATCACCTCTTACAAAAATATATTGAACTAGCCACATGCCTTGATTATTTTGATTGTAGCGACTTGTTTCATAGACTGTAACCCTTCCCATAAATATAGCCGTTAGAAATACAAAATAGTAGGGCATTAAAAAGCCAACATTTTAAATGAGATAGCTAGTTACTACTCAAAGTAAAGGCATATCTATTATATAAGTTAGACTTAAACAGGAGTAGACAGACGAAATTAAGTTGAGTATTGAATCTGATTGATGGTGGGTGTATTTATTTAGAAATTGCGCGTGTCGGGCCCTGGCACCTGAGCCGAGTAATTAATGCGCGAGCAGACATTTATTGATAGCTCGAGAAACAGTATCAGGTGCAGTACAACATGTAGCGACTACACTCTGCAGCCGAGCGGTAACTGTTTATTTTACCTTTTTTGCGGTCTGCGGCAAATTTATCTTAGCAATCTCGCCTAATTGTTTCATAAGTTTTGCAATGTAACCAAGGGAATTTTATTATGAAACGTCTGCGGTAGGTAGTTAACACAGAACGTAATTTGTGTACAAATTTGTAAAAATAAATAATTACAAGAAGTGCATAAAATTATGCAGATAATCGATCGTACTTAAATTAGATATACTTAAGAAAATTTGATGACAGTACAACATTGTAGTGTCAAAGAGCGGGTCATGGAATCCACCAGTTTGACTATAGAGACAAGGGAAGAGAATATTATTCTAAATCTATATTAATAATATAAAGCTGAAAATGAAATGTAATGAAAATGTTGTTATTTAAAAGAGAACTATAAGAAATATTTTTTGAACGTCAGTAAAAAAAATATCTGTCACCGGTTCAACCCTCACCCTGTCCTGAGAAGAACCGGCGAAGCCAACCCAGCGGGTCTGTGATCTATTATATCAATTTACTCAATGATAACAAATATAATTCAATAACAAAATTTTACAATTACATTTATATACTGAAAAAGTAAACAATAAAGTTTCACCGACTAAGATTGATAAGAGAGAGCGTCTTACTACCAAGGTGTGGTATGTAGTATCTATATATAGTATTTTGAACTTATATTCTGAGCCCTCGGTCACTATGGAGAAGATTATGACTAATATTGGAACCTGCTTTTTTGTAAGAGATAGGGGCCAAACGAACTATACATTTTCAAGACAAGGCGTCTTGCAGACGCCTAGCCGGTCCTTAAAGAATAGGTATTCTAATTTCTTGAAGACCCATATCATATCGGAAATACAGAGGAAGGCAGCTGGTTCCCTAGTACAGTTTTACGCGGTAAGAAGTGGTGTTTAAACCTCACTCACTCACTGTTGTAGATTTATGGACATAAAGGATATGGGCATGGATGACCGAAGATAGAGCTCTACTCCTGGTATGAGGCTGAACAATTCCTTGAAACTCCCAGCATAGAAAATACGGTAAAAGACACACAGTGGACCGACAATTCTTCGTCAAATTTAAGGGTGGAGCATGCACCGTTAACCATGACCTGAATGCTGCGGTTTGTCAAGAAGACATCCAATCGCACAATTTCCCGGAAGTCCGTGTGAAGAAAGCTTTGATCGGGTTCGACCCTTGTTCGATCAAAGGCCTTCGCTACATCCTGATTAACGGCCAATGTGAAAGTAGCCGTAAGTCTAGATGTCCTATACTATAGCCTGTATAATTCAGTTTTGACTTATTCCCTCTTTCCAATCGCTACACCCAATAAACGAATTGTAAACATGGCGGAGCGAGCGGGGGCGCTCAACCTTCAAACTCAGATTGCCCTCATTAAATTTGCTACGGTACGTGATCGAGTGTTGCGCTATACACTGCACGTTAGAGCTCAATAGCAAATAAACATTACTGTTGTGGTGCAACAATGAATCATAACATTTTTTATTATTAAAACTAAATTAGAAGTAAAATCGTATTAAATGTTAATAATGCTTTACCGCGTATATGTTGGTTACATCTTGCAAGTTTCAGTTTAGAATCATATTCGCTGTAGACTAAACTCTAGTCTCGTATATACAGTTTTATTTTTGATTTTTAGGGAGCATACGTACATAGTCCAGTAAAGTAGTAGAGTGTAATGCAAACCAGTGGCTGAAATGTGAATTTCTCTCGCACTGCCTGCATGGTATAAGGTATATTTATATTAAGACTTCTATGGTCCCTATAGAATAGTAAAGAAGTGTAATAACAGATTATTTGACATGAACTGTTTACTAGAAACCTTGTGTCATAGTGCTTGGAGGCGAGCTCCAACGAAACGTTAATGTACGCTTACATTTAATTTTTTTTATTAAACTTTCTTTTTCATTTTTGTTGTCTATGGTTGACGTGCAATTGTTTAGCAGATGTGTTCTTTCTTACCTTATTTTTTAGTATGAGGGAAAACAATAAATCTAAGCATTTTAACAACTACCTACTGTCATAGACATCCGCATAATTGTTGTTATACAGATGCAATTACCTAAGGAGGGATCCTTTCATCCCCCCCCCCCAAATGAGCCACCGACTACTCACAATCCGCTCAAAATGCGATAAATCGCTGTGCGCAGGGACAGTACAGATAGGGTAAAACCTAGGTAATAGAACTAAAAACTAATCCATTCAATTCTGTCCTCCACCAAAATGCAAAATATTGACACGAGGTGTCTATAGTTTTTAGCACAACCCTTGTCAGGATCGTAAAAAGGACAGAAATCGCGGATGCGGCGGTGTAATGTACTCGTTAAGTGTCAAGTTGATGTTTAAATCTATTGGGGCGAGCGCCATGTTGATTTAGCGTGTTTATGGTGTTGGAGACGTGTCTCGATTTTATCATACCAGTACAGTCGGAAACGAAAATTGTTTCAATCTTTGCTATATTCTAATAAGATAATTATAAAACAAAATCCCCAGAAGCTGTTTCTCTGCATGTGAACGATTTCCTCAAAATCTATTGAACGAATTTTCGTGTGATTTTTTCACCAACGGATGTGCCGATTCCCGAGGAAAGTTATGTAATAATAATATCTGAGGACTTATCACACCACGTTAGCCTAGTCCTAAGTTACGTACCTTAAGGACTTGTGTTACAGGTACTAGACAACGAAAATATATTTAATACTTTTATAAATTTAAGGAAATTCATACATTTAAGATCTTTATTATAGAAAGACATATATAAACATCCATGACCTAGGTTGGATTTGAACCCGTGATCTCTGGCGTAACACGCGGACTAACCGCCACGTTACCAACTGAGCCAGCCGGTCGTCAAGTTTATATACCACACAGATA